>CM045557.1:24685762-25168626 GCA_024721245.1 Mitragyna speciosa
TGGCAGCCCAAGGTCATGCATCCGCCCAGCAGCCTGGTCGGCATCTTTTATTTATGTTCAAGTCTGGCAGCCCAGACATTGCATTGATGACTCCTGGCAGCCCAGGATCATTTATTTACTTTCTCAAGTTGGCAGCCCAACTTTGCATTCATCAACCTTGGCAGCCCAAGGTCATGCATCCGTCCAGCAGCCTGGTCGGCATCTTTTATTTATGTTTCAAGTCTGGCAGCCCAGACATTGCATTTATGATTCCTGGCAGCCCAGGATCATTTATTTACTTTCTCAAGTTGGCAGCCCAACTTTGCATTCATCAACCTTGGCAACCCAAGGTCATGCATCCGTCCAGCAATCTGGTCGGCATCTTTTATTTATGTTTCAAGTCTGGCAGCCCAGACATTGCATTTATGACTCCTGGCAGCCCAGGATCATTTATTTACTTTCTCAAGTTTGGCAGCCCAAACTTTGCATTCATCAACCTTGGCAGCCCAAGGTCATGCATCCGCCCAGCAGCCTGGTCGGCATCTTTTATTTATGTTCCAAGTCTGGCAGCCCAGACCTTGCATTGATGACTCCTGGCAGCCCAGGATCATTTATTTACTTTCTCAAGTTGGCAGCCCAACTTTGCATTCATCGACCTTGGCAGCCCAAGGTCATGCATCCGTCCAGCAGCCTGGTCGGCATCTTTTATTTATATTTCAAGTCTGGCAGCCCAGACATTGCATTTATGATTCCTGGCAGCCCAGGATCATTTATTTACTTTCTCAAGTTGGCAGCCCAACTTTGCATTCATCAACCTTGGCAACCCAAGGTCATGCATCCGTCCAGCAGCCTGGTCGGCATCTGTTTACATTTCAAGTCTGATAGTCCAAACATGGCATCTAACTCATCAATATTTATTTTGTCCAGCAGCCTGTACTCTTTGCTTATCTATTAGTTTAGGCATTTTATTACGTCTTGCAGTTTTTATGTTATCTTTGTTCAACAGTTCGAATGTTACGTTGTCTTCTCCATTTTAATGAAAAAAAAAAAGAAAAAAAAAAAGAGTTTGAATGCTTGCGTTAACAATTGCAATTATGTTATCATTTGTGCGAATAGTTTACCTGCATTCGAACTACGTTTTGACCTGATTCCCTCATGTGGGATACGTAGGCAGCTCCTAGGGAGCCCGGTCATTCTTTCTGCATTTCTTACATTCATCTTTACCGGAGTCAATACATTTGTATTTTTATTTATAAGTGAGTCAAAATTTGGTTTTGTCTACGTCTTTGTCTGGAACCTCTTTGAGCTTCCGACAAAGAGGGGCAAGCTGTAGACACCAAATTTTGACACACATTTTATAAAAATATGCGTATTACTTTATTTAGGGGTTATTGTGATTTTCAGGGGCCAATTATAATTTTTGTGTATATTACGTCTAATTTGTCACATCAGGGGCAAAATGGTAATTTTACCATGTAAATATTAGTTTATTTTATTTTATTTCTTAAATACATTGATTTTACTATTTTTATCATTATTTATGATTTTAATGATTTTTAAGAGCCATTCATCATTTATTTAAAATTTTAGTATTTTTTTTAATGGCACGTTTCCCAATGCAGTCTCTTTTATGAGAATTTTTAAGTAAAAATTTCATATATGTATTTTGTATGTTCATAAATTTTCTGTAAAAATCTCATAATTTTTAGAGGTCATTTAGTACTTATTTAATTTTTATCCTTTTAAAGGCACGTTTCCCAAGAATGCGTTAATTTTGAAATTTTTGAGTGAAAATTATACTATATGTGCTTTATGTGATAATATATGTTGTGTAAGATTTTTGTGATGTCATTTATTAATTTTCATAAATTTTATAATTTTGCCATATTTAGGTCATGTTTTCCAATGCATCTTTTTTTTATTTATTTATTTCATTTTTTTCTTCTTCTTATAATATTGTATTTCAGTTTTTTTTTAATATATAATGTACAAAAAAAAAAAGGTTCAAATAGTTTTATTTCTATTTTATTTTCATTCTTCATTTTTCTTTGTTTTCTTCTTTTTCTAAAAAAAAAAAAAAAAAAAAAAAAAAAAAAAAAAAAGGAATTGAACAGCAGCAGCAACGCTGCTGCTGTTGCATCTGCAAATGGCTATTTAGCAGCCCAAACACTATCATTTTGATAGCCAACTACATCACCAACTTCACCTAATTTCAGCAGATTGTCAAAGATTTTACTCAATTTTGTTTTTCACCATTTTCACACTCCACCCTCTGCATCTCAATCACCATTCTCTCCTCTTCACTCACTGCACACACTTCCACCTTCCCTCACCAGAACAGACACACAACACACATCTCACGCCACTTTTCCCTCACTCCCTCTGCTTCCCCTTCCCTCACATCACACAGATGGCACTGATCTCACGCCACTTTTCCCTCACCTTCTCTCTGCCTCCTCATCCCCTTCCCTCACCTTCACAGACAAGAAAAACAGACATCTGCACAATCACCTCACCATTTTCTGCCTTCAATACATCTGCACACACTTGACCTCTCTCTCGGCACTCACATTGCATACCAAACACACACACGACTCACACAGACACAAACACCTCCCCCTTCATTTTCTTCCTCACCTGCATTCTCAACTCACACGTAGACAGAACACACACAAGCCTCACAAACTCACCAGACAAACACCTCACCATTTTCTCCTCATCAGTTCACTCACTCGGCAAAATACACAACCAGACGCACACTTGCATACAAGCCTCACCACACAGGCACACAAACAGGCATACACACACAGTAGCACACACGACACATACACAATCACACACACACAGAAGCACATTAACACCTGCAGAAACACATTCACACACCAAACAGCCATTTCACCTGCACTCAATTCAGCAACACAAACACACAGCCTCATTTGCACTTCCTCACCTCACACACCCTATAGAACACACGCACAACACACACCTGCAATTCAAATCCCCTCCCCTGCAGGCACAGACACACACAGACACACAATTCGCACACACAGACACACAATTCGCACATACATACACACAGCACACCTGCATACTCCCAGACACACGCACAACACACACTTGCATTTTCCACACAATCCAGACAACCAAACATTCACAAAGAACTCACACGCACACACAAACACTCATCAGCCCACACATACACACACCTGCACAAAATCAGCATTAAAAAAAAAAAAAAAAAACAACAACAACAACAAGCAACAACGACAACAGTAGCAGCAGTAGCAACAACCGACGGAGCACCACCAGCCCCGCCGCGCACCACCACCGACGTCGGACCAGCCCTGCTTCTTTGATTCAGGTAAAAAAAAAAAAAAAAAAAAAAACTCTCAATCCCTCTTTCATTTTTGTACAATTAATTGATGAATTTAATGCATGATTTGGGGATTTTGGCATGATTTGGGGAAGGAATCAGTTGAGAGAGACGATTGAACCGAAGAAAAAAAAATCGAGAGAGAATCGGGGAAGAAGAAAGAAAGGAAGAGAGAAAAAAAAAGAAGAAGAAAGAAAGAAAGAAAGAAAGAAAAGAGAGAAAGAAAGGAAAGAAAGGAAAGAGAAAAAAAAATGTCTGTAAAAGAGAGGACCGGAAGAGAGAATCGGCGGGGGGGGGGGAAGAACAGAATCGGGAAGAAGAACCAAGAGAGAAAAGAAGAAGAGAAAGAAGAAAGAAAGAAAAAGAAAAGAGAAAAGAGAAATCAGGAAGAGAGAAAAGAAAAAGAAAAAGAGAGAAAAAGGAAAGAAAAAAAAAAAAAAAGAAAGAAAATGAAAATCGGTTAAAAAAAAAAATGTTAAGCAAAACTACGTCGTTTCGGCATGAAACGACGTAGTTTTGACAAGTTGCTTTTATTTATTTATTTTTATTATTATTTTAGCAGATTATGTATTTCTGTTTTGCCCCCTTAAGTTTTAATTATTTGATTATTCCTGTTAATACTTTTAGTTTATTTCAATTAAGTCCTTATTTATTTAAGTTAACCCCCTAAAATTTGTAGTTTCTTTCAATTATGTCCAGAATAATTGCAATTTAGTTTTAAACTTGCTGGAAATTATATTTTTCCCCTTTAGCTTGTCAGAAATTGCGATTTTAGTCCCTCATGTCTGCTGAAATTACATTTTTATCCCTGAATGTTGCTGGAAACTATAATTTAGTCACTTATGTTTGCTGGAATTGTATTTTAGCCCCTAGATGTTGCTGAAAATTATAAATTTGGCCCCTCTTGTTGCTGAAACTTGTATTTTTGCCCCCAAACCTTGCTGGAATTTCATTTTGCCATTATATTTTTGCTGGAATTACTTTATTGTCCTCCAATGTTGCTGGAATTTATATTTTTGCTCCCCAAATAGCTAGAACTTGAAATTTTGCCCTTAAATGTTGCTGTAAATTATGTATTATTTAATGACCTTGCTGAAATTATATTCTTGGACTTAAGTATTGCTGGAATTTTTATTTTTGGGCATTATACTTGCTGAAAATTACATTTTAGCTTTTAAATTTGTTGTAAACTATGTCATTACCTTAATTAGGGTTTAAAATTATAATTTTACCCTTTTATTTGTTGTAAATTACATTTTTCACTTTAGAATGTTGCCTAAATTTCAATTTTAATCCAAATCTTATAATTTTTTATTTTTTTATTTTATTTTTCTTAAAAAAAAAATTTTAAATTAAGTTAAAATTAGTTAAGTCCTCAAAGCTTTAAATTATTTCTTTTTACATTTTCTTTATTTATTTTTATCAAACTTATAATTAATGTTCTAGAATGGGGTCTTGTTAGTCTAATTAATGTTCAAATTAGTCTCTCTATTTCCCTTTTAGTTATTTTAATAATTCTTATTTGAGGTGTTAAAATTTCAATGTATGTATTATTGTATTTTATCCTCTATTATTATTATTAGTATTATTATTAGTTTTATTTTATTTTATCTTTGTTGTTTTGCTTTATTTATTTATTTATTTACTAATTTATTTTTACTTAAACAATTTTCATTTTTCTCCTAAATGATTAATTATTGTTATCATTATTTTTCTTTCTCTTATTTTGTTTATTATTGCTATAATTGTTTGAATTATCATAGCATGTTCATAGTGATCGGTAGAAAATTATTCAATTAGTGATTGATTTATTAAATAGTGATAATTTTGACATGTTTGTTCATTTTAGTAGCCATTTATACCGGGTTTACGAATGAGAGGTACCTCGATTACCCTTCCAATATTTCTTTTTATGTGCTCCTACGTGCTCCTATGTGTTTTTCTACGTGTTTTTGTGCTTATAATTTTTATCCATGTGAGAGTTTTTATTTATTTATGTCATATTATTTATTCGAATTTAATTTTTGATTATTCAAAGAAATGTAATAGATAGGTAATATTCTATTTAGCAAAATTTTGTATTTAGATAGAAAATGTAATAGATAGGCTAGATAGGTTACCTTTTTATTTTTAGATTGTAATTAGGCTTCTTCGGTGTAATAGTTAGGGCTTTTGTGTGCTATGTGTGCTATGTGTTTATGTGTTTTATTCGCTTTCCTTAGGAACTTGCATCTAGAATACCATGCTTATGTGTTATGTCCTCTTATGTGCTATTATGTGTTTTTTTATGTGATTATTATTTCAATCTATGCTTTATTTATTTATTTGCTTTATCATTATATATGTGTATCGTCGCCACACTAGTCCAACGCTAGTTGTGGTTAATCCCGGTTTCTTCGCTAGTCCAACGCTAGCGGAGAATTTTTAGAAAATAGGCTAGTCCAATGCTAGGCCTTTAGATCATTTTAGTATTAGGATCATTTCTCGCGTGTTCATGATATTTCACACACATTTTTATCTTTTAGGCCTTTTTCATTTTTGTATAATTTTTATATACTTTATCATTTATTATCTATTTTTAACATCTACCTAGTGCATAACATTTAGATTCCACTACACATAGAATTTTAGGTCATTTGTGTGATTTGACTAGAAATAGTCAATCTACTCACGTGGGAAGCGATGGCGTACATGTCGTTCCCCCCTCCGTGAGTAGAAACAGTTAGTCACGAGTTTATTAGTCCCCCGTACCCGTTATGTTGCATTCCCTACTCTCTTTGATCACTTTACTATCTATACTACTATTTTCCTTTTCTTTTGCATTTCATTTTGCATCTATACTCGTGACTCCATCGAGGTCTAGATTCGGGTTTCGCAATTAATGCGATAATCCCGACCTAAACCTCAATAGGAATATTTCGTCCCTTATCGATATCCATTTTTAGGATTAGATTTGCATTCATATAGTTGCATCCAAATGTGATAAAATCTTAGGGTTATATTAGGAAAATTTAGACTAAACCTCGCAACTAGTTTCGGCTAGGTTGAAAGGGTGCCTTAGGCACGAGCCTTTGCCTTCCCTTTCTTCAACTGTGACTCCCGAACCTTTTTCTCTTGTTTTCAAAGACCTGGAGTCGTCTAAAAGGGTTTTTCTTGTTTTTCCTATATTTTGCCAAAATCATTTTTTAAAACAAATCATTCCCAAAATTTTTACCTTTCACAAAATATTTTTGGTGACTTGGTACACCAAAACTCAATACCAAGTGGCGACTCCTTTTTCATTAAAGAAACCCTTTTAGACTCTATTTTTCGGGCCCAAAAATCGTCGCATTTCAAAAGTCCCATTTTAGGCCCTTTTTCTTTTATTTTTTTAAGTAAAGCATTTGTTTTGTCACATTTTTATCGAATCATCTTTTACAAAGCATTTTCAAAAAATTAGTTTTTACAAAAAATTTATACGTTTTTTTTACCACAACATTACATTTAATACTTCCTTTTCCCTTTTCCCGACATCTTCTTTACACTTTCTATTTATTTTTCGAAAAATGGGGCGCGACAAACCGGTAATAGTTAACAACTGGATATTCAGAATCAAATGGAACCATTTGATAGAACTTATTTGTTCGTTTAATAAAATGTATGTCTTTGATGAAAGTATGCTTTTGACCATATTACTTTGTGTCCATATTCGATAATGATTTTGTTTATGAAATGTATGTAGTAGAGTAACACTTTTAAGTCATAGGGAGTACTTTTACCATTTACTGAGTGACTTGTTTCGCTCACCCCTTAATTGTCATATGCAGAGAATGATATTTTTGTTGAAGAAGATTAAATTGACTCATGGTACTAGCTTTTGGAGATAGAGATGTGATGCATAGAAAATATTTCATGCTATTGATTTTTTATAGATTTTTCCACTTAAAAATATTTTTGTGATCTTACTAGAAATGTATAAGATGAACTCACTATTTTGTTTAGGAATATCTTTGTTCTATATCACACGAATTTGTATTTGAGTTAAATTCAATGAAATCGTTATTTTGGGTAGTTAAGTTCTTGTTTTGTTAGCCTTATATCATAGCGTAATCTTAATATGGTGAGTGTTAGACTCCGAGTACGGGGTGTGACATTATTTCTTTTCTTTGAATCCAAATACTACTGTTAAATACCAGACAGTGCTCAGTGTTGGACAAGTGTTCACATAGTTTCTTGAAGCTGTGGTGTCTCCTTCACACACCACACCTACTTTTACAAGAAATTTGGTCCCATTTATCAGTCGGTAATAGTGTACAAGCAGTGGTGCTAGTTCAGATTTGATTTTATTGTTAGGCGCTGGATGAACATTATCCATCTCGTTCGCGCATTTACAACTTTTACAATCATATTCAACAATAAGGTACTTATGCGTGCTTCCACGTTGTCAAGAGGTCAAGTTTGTTTAGCCTAACTTAGGATTGGTAGCATATCTAGTCCATAAAAAAAGTTGTATTAAGTAGTAACTCTTGAATGAACCCTAAATTTTGGTGTCAAAATAGTGCTGTGAGAGTAATCAAGTGAGATTGTGTCCTTAAACACAGCATGGATGTAGTGAAATTGTCCTTACATATAGGATAATGTAAGATGATCATTAAAAAAAAATGCAGAATATAACTTACCTGACTTTGGGTTTTTTTTCTTTTTTTCTTTTAAAAAAAAAGATTGAAAAGTGCTATTCCCGTATCTTCTAGCACTAATCTTTGACGAGGCATCCCATGTGGATAAGTTCAAGGATCCGACTTTTTTTGCAGGAACCTTTTACACGATTCTAAACTCGATATGATTCTTATCTTGAGGATTATCCCATTGACAAAAGTCAATTTTAGCAGATTGATATGTTGCTATGGGCATTTAATATCAGCATCCCACTGACAATTGAAAAGGAAGGAAACAATGAAACAACCTGATGCCGTAGGCTTTATGCAAGTAGTAGAAATACTAAAGAAAATGATGTTTTTATGATCCAATAATTTCAACACTGCTAGCAGCCTCACATTCATACATAATAGTCTCTGTGTATCAAACTGCTTATTCATATGTAAATCACGCGATGGAAAAAGAACTCTATACAATGTACCAGGACTATATTTTTTCTGCTTTAGTAACTCTGCAGTTTCTGGCAGCACTTCAAATGGAAAAAAAGTGATACTGGAACAGACTGTTTCACAGTTCAGCTGTTGAACTTTTGTTCAGTAGTGCTTGCTGAAGCCTGTTGTTCATTAAAAATTTGTTAGATGGAGTTGAAACTGTGAAGATGATGATTTTGTATTACAAATATAACCTATTACATTGCGGAAAGGTTTATTAGTTGTTAGAGAAAATAAAAAGGTAATACGCGGATGAGACAAACAGGCTTAGCAATAAGATTACAGAACTTTCTTGCCATCTTAGAGATGAGCTCACATGTTTCCCTTGGTGGTAGTCCCTACTACTGTTTGGTGTACAAAGTCTAGGTAACAAAAAATATCAAGGATAAGGGAAATAAATGGGAAGAAAAACAAATATAAGCACGTGGAGGACAGAAGAAAAAGGATGGCAATATTCAAATTAAATTAAAACGGAAAAAAGCTCTTGAAGCTAACGATCTGCATTTGGCATTACATGGTACAAGTTGGTAAGTAGAATAGGAAAACACTAGTGAAGTAAACAATCTGCATTTGGTATTTCAAAACAAGTTGGTCAGAGTTCCAAGGAACTCTAACAAGTGGAGAATCAAATAGTTATGTTAGGCCATAGGGGTGATTTCGATCTTGATAATCAGTGGATGACTGATAAATCACAGTAACATGACTATTAATTATCCCATCTATACAAGATACAATTGCCTGCAAATATATATATTTTTTATTGTTGGGATCAGGAATGTGAATAGTCTATACTGCACGGATAATTAGTCCGCTAGACATAAAATGAAGTAAAACTTATGCATTCTGTTAACAACCAGATATCCTAGAAGATCTGTTGAATTCCAAGAAACTTTATTTAACATTATACTCCTAGCATTCGTCCAACTATTGTTCATCTGCACTGTCTAGCTGCATAACTATTATGCATCTCTTTTCTCATTGTCCCTTGTGTGGGTGGACTACTATGTGATATTCATTTTAGTGCAGATAGTTTTGAGCATTCAAGCAAGTTATTTATTTGGCAGTGGTCTCTCTGGAGCTAGTTTGGAATATCTTCCCCCATGATTATAGTCTGAACTTGTTAAAGCTGAGCTGACAAAATAAATTGTATACTGACCCCATGATTACGGTCTGAACTTGTTAAAGCTGACAAAATAAATTGTATACTGACCCCAATTGATGTCACAAAATTGCAGACTGCACATTTTACTGATCGTGCTCCGTATTGGTACATTAACAGCATCAGGCAGTTCCCGCAGTTAACATGTGCTACCTGATTTGCTGTCACATATACACATGCTACTGCTATTATCGTAAATTAATTATCTTAGGATCTTCAAAAATTATATTGATACTGATTTTACCTTCCATTGCCAGATTGACGGTGTGACAACAAGAACACTGCACACTTGTTGCTCCACGAATATACATTAGTAAAGTATGGCAGCCCCCACAAACCAACTGAGCCATCTCAGTGCCTGCTAAGGCAACAAACTTAGTGAGAATAACCCTTATAGATTTTTTACCAAGTAAATGAAATAAGAACACTGCCATGGTTGAATTGACGAGTCAGTGCAAGCATACCAGGAGGAGGTACAGCTGTGACTGCATTGCATACTGCACAACAAACAGAGGTTGCTCCTACCGGATACATTAAAAGATTTCGACAACCAGAACAAACAAGCTGGCTTTGTGCACCTGATAACCATAAAAAACTTTTTGGTGGATCAGAGAATACATGCAATATATCAGAAGACACAGATAAAATTTTCGTTCCTGATTGCGAGAAGTGTAAATTTTTTTGCCACAGTAATTATTAGCATCAATTTGAAGTATGCTTTCTCTTTTCTCAATATATTGTTCTTGATTGTATTCAACAGGCTGAATTTGTAGCATGGTTTTCTCTTTAAGTCAAGTGCTTGACTTTCCAAAGGATGATGCTTCTCTCCAGTATAACCCTTCAATTGAACTAGGTGGCTAGCTATGAAGGTGAAAAAAAGATGAAAATTACAAAATCCCTCTACTCTTTACATAAATAGCATATACAATTTCAGAAAAAATGTTTATTATGCTATGCAGCAAAATAGGTAATAACATTCAAGTTTTGATACGTACCATTTGCAGGTGGTGTAAATGGAACAGGAGGTGTTGGATATGGAGCAAGAGGGACTGGCATTGTGAACCCGAAAAGAGAATCCTTTTCTTGCTAGAATATTTATTAATTTACTGCTTTTGGGACATCAAAAGAAGCAGCTCCCCTCACCCTTATTCACTATCATCTCCTGCAAAAAAGAAGCAAGCGAATCTTTTTAGCCCCAGAGATATAAGGATGTCATGAAACAGTTCATTCTTTCAGCAAGATGACAGAAGACAGACCACAATGAATTACAGTTGGATTTTTCCAAGAAGGGAAAAAAAATTAGAGCAGATTGAAAAGACGAACTAATGCAAATCAAAGTTAATTTGCCTGTTAAATGCCATATCTAGCAGTGGATAGTGTTGCACACTCCAGGCATTGAAGCTCAAAGCCTCTTCTCTCTAGCTGTGAATCCAACTGAGCATTATAGAGTGGAGTGGGGCAAGCACACAGCCTTGCAGGATGGAGATGAGGAGGGAGAGAGAATTGACAGAGAGAGGTTCTTGATTGTAGAAAGTAGACAAATGAAGTGTCTAAAAGTGATGATTTTGGAAATTTGTAGGATAGACAAGTCTTTACACAAAAACATAAATACTTGTACACTTCTAGAATTACCAAATTGTAAAATACACTTTTTATTGTTTCTCGATTCTATGTCAAATCATAACCACGGATTCATTTAACTATGTGTTATTTTTAAAAAAAAAAAATAAATAAATACGATATTCTTAGTCGTTTTCATGAATAACTAAGATAAGAAAAAGATTATGATAAAAAAAGGCCTTTGTAGAAATCAAATTAGGAAAAATATTGAAGTATCAATGAGTATAGATAGTTTAAAGGTTGATTCACTATATTTAGGGAAATTTTTATAGCATGTCTGGTTGTATTGTATTAGTTCAATTTTGTATGGTGCAATCAAGCTTTCATTTTCTCCTCTTTGTAAGGGTTATATTGAGATTTTTCTAAGGTGGGTTTTGTAGATCCAATGGTTGATAAATGAAGTACCAAGGGTGGTCCTGGTCAACGCAAGAATGACTCTCAAATATATATGGATTGTTAATTGTGGTGATTTCCATTTATGTTGGTGGTGTATCAAGATCAGCTTTTCTCATTATTCTCTGGCGTGCACGTGACTGAAGGGTTTAGCCACTCGGTCCTTTCTTTTAGGGGATTGGACAACTGAGATTGCACCACGTAAGCCTTCTCAGTTCAAGCTGGACCTTTCTTCTTTTCTTTTTCTAATTTTTTTTGGGTTAATAACACTTTGCCTCTTGAACTTAGGGAGTAGTCACACTTTACTCCCTGAATTTTAAATATATACATTTTACCCCCCAAAAAGTAGTCAAGGTTGGAAATTCAAAATAAAAAAAAGTAAGTGTTATAATATTATTGCCCTTTTATTAATGAATATGTTGATAACTTAATATTATTTTCTTTCAATTCTAAAAATTTATATCTTCTTTGTCGTATTAATTATATAAATATATTAAAAAAACTAAAGAAAGTTAATATTTAATTTATATCCTTAAAATTTTTCTCTTGGATTAATTTTTACTTCTATATATGTTTTTTAATTTATTAGACATTAAGTTAAACAAAATTGATAAATAACACAACATTAACAATAAATTCAATTACCAAAATTTAGATAAAAAAGGTAATACCAAACTCATTTATTTAAATTATTTTTATTTTAATTTATTTAAACTTTTAGACAAATATCATTATCATTTTTATATTTATCAAATTAGTCCAATATGAAATTCTTAATTAAAGAATTTCTTCTTATTTATTCTTTTGGACTAAACATTATATTTTTTGTTTGACTTTTTATTTTGGCCCTGGTGCTGTACAATTGCTTTCTTTTCTTTTTTTTTTCCAAAATATTCTTTGATTAAGAATTTTATATTGGACTAATTTGATAAATATAAAAATGACTATTATATTAGTCCAAAAGTTTAAATAAATTAAAATGATAAAAATTAATTTAAATAAATGAGTTTGGTGCCTTTTTTAGATAAATTTTGACAATTGAATTTATTTTTAGTGTTGTGTTATTTATCAGTTTTGTTTGATTTAAAGTCTAATAAATTAAATAAAACATACATAGCATTAAATATTAATTCAAGAGAAAAATTTCAAGGATATAAACTAAATATTAAATTTTTTAAATTTTTTAGTTTGATATTTTTATATAACTAATATGATAGAGAAGATAGAGATTTTTAGAATTGAAAAGAAATAATATTAAGTTATAAATATATTCATTAATAAAAGGGCAATAATGTCATAACACTCACTTTTTTTTTTTAAATTTTAAACCTTGACTAGTCTTTAGGGGGTAAAGTGTATATATTTAAAGTTTAGAGGGTAAAGTGTGACTACCTCCTAAGTTCAGGGGGCAAAGTGTTATTAACCCTTTTTTTGAGCAAAATTCAGAAGAACTGGGGCCTTTATTTAAATCCTGCCTTTTGTGTTTGTATAAAACTTCAATTGCAAAAAAATAAACAAACTTTTTGATGGTGGTCCAAGGGTACTGGACCGCTGCTTGATGTTTGCCCATCTTTATAGGTAAAACTCGATGAAAAAAATGAAAGGGTTTCTAACTTTCAATACTTATTCATTTTAATTGGTTTGAAAAATGCTGTAGTAATAAAGAAAATTAATAATTATTTAAGAAAAATTGATAAGTTTTTTTTTTGAATTTACTATTTTTAATAAAAATTTACCATTTTTGTTTAGAGTTATAATCACGAATGACTACTGCATCATTGTCCCACTAAGACAACAAATGTAAATTCTAATAAAACATGCGTGTAGGAGGACACTGATTACTCACAAATCCTATCATATTTTTAAAACTTCAGGAACTTCATTCCCCATATTGCTTTCGACAGTTGTTCTACATTTCATAAAATCACATAGGGTAACGTAGACACATAAACTCTAACAGGTTTAGAGCTTTGCATCTCTATGTGTTGTGTTTGCAAATATTATCCACTTATTCAATACTTGTAAAACCCTATAAATAGCACAATAATGTTCTTTGATTTATGGTTAATATTCGTTGTTCCTTTTTTCCACCTTTTTTGGGTAGGATTGACAATGGTTGTTCCCTAATTAGGGATCTTAATAATTCGTTGCGTCCCCTCCACGTTTTATGTATTTGTTTTGGTGGACGTTGTCAGAATACAGGATGACTGAAATTTAGTGAAAAATTTGAGCTTAGGATATGATTTGTTGCTACAAAAGATTCAACCCTTGTTTCTTTTTTTTTTATAATAACCCTTGTTTCTTTATAACCCTATATTGAACGCAAAAGGTTGATCATCTTAATTGTTCAATTAAAACCTTGTGAATTTGAAGGAGTAAAGTTCACGGTAGATTTAAAGACTTTTGAGAGGTTCATTAAAAGCAACAGAGAGAGAGAGAGAGAGAGAGAGAGAGAGAGAGAGAGAGAGAGAGAGAGAGAGAGAGAGAGAGCTCCTCACGGCAGGAGTTGCATGATTTAGCGTCATTAAATAATTTGGAATATTTCCATATGATTTTCGTCTTTTTTCTCTCAAAACCTAAACAAGAAATATATTGGCATCAAATGCATATCTTACATGTTCAATATACATCCAAGAACATAAATTATTTGTTCAAATTTTTAAAAGTTTCCAAAGATTTTGAATGAGCTTTATGCGTTTCACAATTATTCAATTACTATTAAAGTTTTACCACACTCGGGTTCATTTTTTCTTATTAAGAAGCTATATTGTACATGACTTGATGCATTTTCTCAGAGTGAAAGCTTCCTTACGACAATATTCAATGAAATCAAGATAGTTGTGTCAAGTCCCATAGTAAGCAAGAAAGTTTTTTGATATTATACACAACAACTATATTGACACTAGAATTGCAAAGACTTTGAGATAAGGAAAAAAAAATTAGATAGGGTGAAGATATTGATTCATGCCTTGACTTGGAAAAAACAACATGATATTCCTCCTGTCACCACTCGCATGTGTTGGCTGTTGCTGGCAAGGACATAAACTGGGCTTCATCTTGTGGCCTCTAACTTGTATTCTTCCACTAGTGGTGGGGGCGGGATATCATTTTTCCTTAGCCAGTGAATTGCATTACACTTGGTGACTTGTTGCCTTCATTACAACTTTCTTGATTTTCCAAATTATCTGATCTTTTTATTTTATTTTTTACTTTTTTTCTAGTTTTGTTACAAGAGATCTTACCTTTTTAAAATGATTGTTTTTTGAGGTATTTTTTCAAGAATATTATTCTAGCAGTTTTGAAAATTAGTTTAGATAAATATGTTGTAAAATAAAAAAAAAAGTGATTAAGAAACGTGTTATCTATTCTATCTATATAATAAAAGAACAACGATTTTACTGTAGCATCCTATCTACTTGACACTTGGCTCACCCATTGTCATCCTTTTGCTTTGCTTTTCTTCTTTCGTTTCCCTCCTGCCCGTTGTTGGTCTTCTTGTTTCTTTACTTTGTGAGTCTCTTCCTCTTGTTTTCTTTTTATTAGACTCTGCTGGCCTGTTTTGACTTTCCACTGGGCTTGGCCTTTCTTCAGCTGCTGGCCTAGCTTATTAGCACCATTCCCATTTATTAGCGGCAACACTCCGTATCCATCTGTCTTTTTGTTTTTTTTTTTTTGACGATTTCTTTTGCCAAATTTGGACTAACTGAATTGTTGGCTGATTTCTTATCTTTATTTTGTTACCATACCTTTGTCTTACAGCTGTCTTTTTCACCTTGGCTAACCTCTAGGCCTTTGATTTGGGCTTTATTAATCTGTTGGTTCAGTTTATTGCCAATTACGCTCCATCCATGTTAATTTTCTAATGAACCCAGTTTAACATCAGATTTATTTTTATTTTGTCTTAACAAATTTTTAACAAAATCATCTCTCGTGAAGATTGATAGAACTCCATCGTTTGTCAGCCAGCTTTTTTGGTCTTGTTCCTTGCAAAAAATACTACTGTTGAACTTTTGATTGTGCTTTCTCCATCCTTAGCCTTAGACCTTAGATATAGAAATTTTTTCTCAAGATTAAGGATGAATTTGATGGGTTCTTTTATCTCCTTTTTCAACTATATTTTCCATGTTCCAAAGCCTATTTGGTACTTATTCTTCCTTTGCCTTCTCCACACTCCACTTCTTTTGGTATGTTTCTTGTCCAATTTTTTTATTTTTTAACTTATTTTTCTTACTTTTTTACGGCATTAAAAAACCCACATGTTCATGCTTCCATATATTCTTTGTTTGTGTAACGATCTTGTTATTTTTTTTTTTGGGAGGGGATTGGTTTAGCCCATCAATTATTGACTATTAGTATGTAGTCTAAATGGCCAAAAAAAAAAAAAAAAGAAAGAGTTTGCAATAGTTGCTGTTGAATCTTCTCCATGTTGTTCAGGCTATTCAACCTCAAAGCCGATATTGCCAATTTTCGAAGATTGTCCAAAGCTCCTATGAATCGAGAAGGGGTTCAATCTTCCCAGCATCAACTGCAATCTTAGGAATCTTATGAGGATGTAATTCTTTGTTTTGAGTCTAATAAAATAGAGCTTGAGGATTTTGAAATTTAAAAAATTATATCCAGATGATGTGCAAGGAGAATACATAGTGAAGGAGTTTCAAGCAACAATACTCTTAAATGAGTACATGCAGACATAAATGTGTAACTATGTACATTAGATTAGATATGTGGTTATGCTTAAGTAAATAGAAAATTATGTTTTGATTCCTTCAAATAGAGGTTCAGTTTTATCCTTTATCAAAGAAGGACCTTTATTATGGGTGTAAATTTTAAAATAAAAAATTTATCTCATTTTCTATATGAGTTATGCAAGTTTGTGTTAATGTTGCAATTAATTTGCATTTATATTTCTACTTGCTTATTGGTTGCATCTTTGAGTTGACAGTGATTCTATTTATATATGATTTCTAAAGGCCATTCTACCAACCCAATTTGTTATGAGCTGTTATCTTTCATTTTGCTTGTTTTGTCATTCTTGTTTGTGGATTTTATGTTGACTTTCTCCCGGTAGATATGTGTGTTATTTGCTTTGGAGATAAATGAAAATTTTTTCACGTGTATGTTTCCATTTAGTTCTGAGAATGGTATTAGATCTTGTTATTTCTATTTAGCTTCTTTATTCACTAATTATTTAATTGTACTATAATTACTTTATTTTCTAGAGGGCTTAGGTTAATTATATTTTTGGGTGGGCCAAGGCTGTGCCTTACACAGCCTTACCCCCTAGTAATTTTATAAAAACATAGTTCTTAAAAAGAGTTCCACACAACTAGCCTTCTGACTTGACGTTTGTGCCATCATCTTTTCCAAGTATACTTCCCAACACACAAACAAGGAAATGTTAGTATGTGTTTTGAGTGGTTTGTGCCACCTCAATCTTGAATATGTACTTAGTAGATAATGATACAATTGTTTCTTCACCTCAATCTTGAATATGTACTTAGTAGATAATGATACAATGGTTTCTCTTCTCATAACTTTCAGCAAAAACAAAATAAATTTTTACGTAATAGTAGTAAATTTGAACAAAAATTTATCTTTTTTTTTCAAAAACTTATTAATTGTTTGTACCTCTTCGTTATCATTTTCTCTCAGATTTTTTTTTTTAATGAAATAGGAAGTTTTTCTTCTAACTAAACGTTCATTTCTTGCAAAACTATATCATGTTCTACTTGATTTTGCACGTACAATCTAGAAAAGATATCTACATGACCTCCAAAGATAATGATGAAACAGTTGTGTACACAACAAGAAGGAAAAAGAAATAGAAACCCAAAGCATAGATCTATTAAGAGTTTTGCTTTCTTTTAGTGACAAAGGATAGACAACGATTCTAGGTACCTAATACTTGTAAATCAGCTAATTATCAGTGTCTCACACACTTGACTGGTTTAACTATATCTGTTAGAGTAGTTTGTAATGTAAAGCTTTGGGCATTTGTCCCACATTGAAAGACAATAAGAAAACCAATGCCCTTATAGTTCCTTGTCTTCTTCCCTTAATAAATTTAATTCCAACTTTGATTTGGAGGGAAACTTTGGTGGGAAGGCAAATTTTTCAATTGGATTTATTCATAAAGAATACAATTGAAAAGAAAATGATTTAATAATCTTGACAAGGGCACTTGGGCACTTTGGGGCACCTTGGGGCTTGGAAATTAATTGGTTAATTTCTGATTAATTAATTAATATATTTTTTAATTAATTAAACAGTTATTTAAACTGTCAGTGCCCCTTCATTAAGACACAACCTTTCAGACAAAAGGTTGTCGTTGTCTTTAAATACCCAAACCGATTAGAACTCTTCTAACCAAGCGATTTGTGTGTTAATCTGACTTTGTTGAATCCTAGAGGTAATTTGCCTGTTAACGATAAGGGGCAAATAACACCTTAAGATTGTTAAGTAAAATACAGAAATTTATACGAAAATAAAGATGACTTTGAGGCGTTTGTAGCTTTAGCTGCAGCTTGTAAAGAAGCTGAATGGCTAAGAAATCTACTATTAGACATCGAGTTGTGGCCAAAACCGATTCCAGCCATTTCTTTGCATTGTGATAGCGAAGCTACAATGTCTAGAGCATTAAACAAAGTTTATAATGGCAAGTCTAGACATATAAGCTTAAGACACGAGTATCTTAAGCAATTACTGAATGATGGCGTTGTTACTATTGTTTTTGTTCGAACATTTAATAATTTAGCGGATCCGTTTACCAAAGCTCTTTCAAGAGATGTGGTGAAAGCAATGTCATTGGGAATGGGTTTAAAACCTATTGTCTAGAACCACTAGTAATGGTAACCCAACCTTTATTCTAGTCTTAACACTAGTTTTAAAGGTTTAAAGGGTAATAACAAGTTACTAATAAGTGGTTGTGAGCACTAGAAATAAAATCTTATTGCATTCCAAAGTCTAGTGCACGATATGCAAATGAGGATGAGTATAGTATTCTTAATGAGGTTAAGTAATGTTTCTTAGTGCTTTATTAAAAGCTTGAAAGGTACCTCACTTATATAACCATTGGAGTGGTGCCGCTCCTAGCAAAAGTTAAGGTTTTCTTTTGTAAGTGGTTATGAATCTAGGGTGGAGCACATGGCCGGTAATAGTGCTAAAATCGTTATATGATTATTCCACAAGTTATGTGATTTTGTGTGTGGTAATTCTGTTTTAATATTCAAGTTATGGTTTAAGCCATAAAGGCACCGTGACTTTGTTAAAACTAGTGAATTACTTACACTAAAGGATAGGTTTAAATCTAACTTTCTTTAAGCAAAATCATATTAATGCTAAGTTAGATTACATTACAAACTAAGTGGGGGATTGTTAGAGTAGTTTGTAATGTAAAGCTTTGGGCATTTGTCCCACATTGAAAGACAATAAGAAAACCAATGCCCTTATAGTTCCTTGTCTTCTTCCCTTAATAAATTTAATTCCAACTTTGATTTGGAGGGAAATTTTGGTGGGAAGGCAAATTTTTCAATTGGATTTATTCATAAAGAATACAATTGAAAAGAAAATGATTTAATAATCTTGACAAGGGCACTTGGGCACTTTGGTGCACCTTGGGGCTTGGAAATTAATTAGTTAATTTTTGATTAATTAATTAATATATTTTTTAATTAATTAAACAGTTATTTAAACTGTCAGTGCCCCTTCATTAAGACACAACCTTTCAGACAAAAGGTTGTCGTTGTCTTTAAATACCCAAACCGATTAGAACTCTTCTAACCAAGCGATTTGTGTGTTAATCTGACTTTGTTGAATCCTAGAGGTAATTTGCCTGTTAACGATAAGGGGCAAATAATATCTTAAGGACAGTGATTTTTCACGCCTCAAAGTCATCTTTATTTTCGTATAAATTTCTGTATTTTACTTAACAATATCGATAAACGAGCAAAACTGAACAAGGAACTTACTTACAAAACTTTTTTTTTTTTTTTGAAAAGAAAAACTTTCATTAAGATAGCTTACTTACAAAAATTTGACAAAACATAAATATGGCATCAAGAATAATTAACTAACTAATTTTTCAATCTCGTTTTCAAATTATTATCAACATTTCAAGCCTCAACTAGATATAGATTTTATCAAACTGATAAAAAAATATTAACACTACTTTTCGATGCTCTAGTCAAAACGCAAGGTTTCACGTAAACCAGGCAACAATCTTGCTTTCATTTCTCTGTGCACATTAAAGAAGTTTCAAGCTCAAACTCAATTTAAATAATAGAGAAAATCAGCAATCGTTGTCATGCATGAAGCCGCAATTAGTACTGTATACCTATATTTAGACTAGCCTCCAAATAGTTCAAGCCTCCATGATTTTGATTTTTCTGGTTTAGGCCATCACTGAAGAAATATAGCATATCAAAAACCAAGCAAAAAAAGATTAATAAAGAAGAAAATATAACATCGCTCGAGAAAATAAATGACTTCGTTCTTGTCTAACTTGATACAATTAAATACGAGAGATGTCCACTTCACCAAATCTAGCTAGCCAATCCCGAAAAATCAGAATGCTTTTCTGATATGTTTCTTTTCATTATTTTATGTTTTTTTTTTTTGAGAATCATTATTTTATGTTTTTGAAAAAAGCAAAGGAATGTGTAGCGGAACTTTGTCCAACAATGTCTAAGTGGATTAAAAAATGGGTGAAATTTTGGAGAACCACAATTTCTCTGTCAATCATAAGACAGTTTTTGCACGCCACTTTTAGAAACTTCTGATAAATGACACTTACTTTTAATTTGTCTTACATATACGAATATAAATTTATAGAACTTATTATAAATGTTGAGTGCTAAGTAACCCTATTTCAAACATAAATGCATGTATTTATTATCAAAGTTATATCTATAGATGGAGTTTTTTTTTTTTGAAATGTAATATATGAACCTAAAATTGACAAAAGTGGGGTTCCACTATTTATTGAGTTTTCAAAGGGCTCCTACAAGTGTTGAAAATTCAACGTGAACAATTGAATGCAGCACATTGGAGGAACTTGAATTTAGAAAAAGTAGAAACAAAAGGGCGAGAGGAAACAGAAAATTTGGAGAAAGTTGAAAGGAAGACAAATAAGTGAGCAACAAGAGGGTGTATGAAGAAGAAAGCATGGGCACAGACGCTTTCACGACTGAACACATACAAGATAACCCCATTAGGGCTATCTATTTGTAGATTGAAAGAAAGATGATGATGCATAGGGAAACAGGACCACTTGTCTTTACTTTTTTGGGCTTTTCTCCGCATCCTTTATTCGATCCCAAGTGGATATTCTTTTCGCAGTTCAGGAAAAATCCATCAACTAATGTACAAACGAGAATTTAATTTCTTAAGTGATTTTTGTTTTGTTTTTCCTTATATGGAAAATTCTTTTGGCTCTTTGGAGCTTGAAACATGTGGACGCCTGATTTTTTTGACGCAGTGGTGTAAAGGGGAGATTCTTACATGAATTGAGTTTACGGTTCCACCGGTTAATTTTGTGATTTCAAAAGAGTATTACATAAGTATAGTGATGCGTACTATTGTAAGAAGGTGATATAAGGATATTTATATGACTTTTTTTTAGACTACAAAGTTTATAAGTAAAATCATAAATCTAGTTCTTGTAAGAATTTTCTAGGGACAAAAACAAGCTTGCAAGTCCAAATTCATTTCGCGAATCACATATAAACGTTGCTAAAAATGATATATAAAAGGGAAACTAGAGGCAATGGTTTGCACAAATTTTTATACCCACAAAGTAGTGGGACCTTGACAATTTCCAAGTTGGAAAGCAATGATGATTAGTTATGCTTTTATAATTGGAAATTTTTGATTATATTTTAACATACATTTGAATGTATACTGGTGGCAGCAGGTTTTCTATGGCCCTGAGTTGGTGCTGCCCAGTGAATAATGTTGAGATAAATACTACTTTTTTATAATTTAATTTATTCTTGGTATAAGTAAATTTATTCTGCTTATATTTGCTAGTAACTTTAGCTACTAAGATCTTATTAAATATTAACTGGCCTTGCATTGTACACTCTTGCGTTTGGAAGGTTGTTTTTTTAAAGTGTTTTTTAAAAGATATTACTGTAGCAATTTTAAAGATTTTTTTGGATAAATATATATGTAAGACAAAACAGTAATTTAAAAAGCGTGTTTGAAAATTTTAAAATATATATATATTTTTAAAAAACAAATAACCACAGCCAATAATTTCTAGCTCATGGCTGGGGGCCAGTTGGTCATTTACTACGCGCAAGTTTCTTTTATTTAGTATTTGACTGGCTTGTCTCTCTCTCTCTCTCACACACACACACAAACTTTTAAATGGCCTAAAACATTATTCCAAAAGGGGGAAAAAATAACAACATCAAAAGAAGCCAACAAAGGAGGTCATAAGGGAACGAATAGAGGGTCGAGCGGTTAGAGCTCTATGACTCCATCCCAAAGGTCGGGAGTTCAAATTTCATCATGCCAAATTCTCCTTTCCCCATGTAATAGTGTATGATTATCCAAAAAAAAAAAAAAAAGGAGGTCATAGGAAAAATTTAAGAAATTCAAGGACAGTTGAACGTTTCCATCACAAAGCAGAGAAGTTGGAAATTTTTAGATTATACAAGGTTTTACTTTTAATGTGGGATGACTGAAAATCGCATTCTGTGCAAAAATCAATTCTCAATTTGAATTTATGTAGAATGGTGATCGCCCATCATGGAGTTTCATCTTATCTCTCGCCTAACTAAACCAAAATGTCCAAAGCAAATCTTATTCAATACCAATTTGCAACCTATCAGAGATTGGCATGGTTCATGCTGAACAGGACAAGTCCCTTTATAGTAATAATAAAGTCAATGAACTAGAATCTTTTTTCCCATTTTTACTCTTTGGGGCCTATGTAATCAATCCAACTTGCTTTTATAAGAAAAGATTTTTCTAACTGGTATCCAATAGACATTTTTTTTTTCTATTTTTAACTTTTAAAAAGAGAATTAACAGTAAGACTCCACCTACGCTTTAGTAACTCAAACTCGAAACCTATAGATTCCGAATAAAGCATCTTACCAATTAAATTACGTTTTGTTGTCAGGTATCCAATAGACAATATAATAAAAATAATGTATACCCAACATGCAATCTAAAATGTTTATTTATATTCACGATTATCATTCCCTTGCATTTATACATTTTTCTAATTTAACTTCACTTCTACAAGAAATAAATACTTGAAACCCTTTTAACCGGTGCCTACTGAATACCCGTAACACAAACTCAAACAGAAAATAAGGAGACAAAGTTAAAACGTTGACACCACATCTAAATGTCACTTGATGAAGACTTACGGACCCCCCATATTCACACAACTTGAACAGAGCATCAAACGTGGGCATCATCTGAAAAACACATCCTCATCACTAAGATAAGGATTCTAAATCCCCAGCCGAGATTTTGGACTTGCTTTTTCTAGATACGGTCTTAATAAGAACTTTGATCATAGAATTTGTGTTAATTTTGGCTATTGATGATAATTAGAGCTTATACACCACTTGATTTTCTTAAAAAAAAAAAAAAAGTTAGAGCTTACGTTGGAAAAGTGTAATAATGAAGAGGTCTTGCATGACACTAGATTACATCAGGCAGACATCATAATTTTGGTCCAGTACTAATAGCTATCTGATGGGGACATTTCTATCTGTGGGCTGCCCATCAATTACAGATTTTTCTTGCTTTTTCTGGTTACAATTTTCTCTAGTTGCAGCAACAAGTTAATGTCATATGTACGAGAATAAATCTAAGTGCATTACAACGACAGAGTCAGTTTGATTCATGGAAACATGAGGTGCTCAACACCTTAGCTGGTTATCTTTATTATTGTGTCCTTTAAGAGGCACCAAGGGAGACTGATTGTCAAGTTTATAAACAAGAAATATATTTTCTTGATGGTCATGTGTCATAGGATGAATTTGTACTGGTTCGGGATTAACATATCTCCTTGATCCACAAAGCCACTTATTCATGATTCCATGGTTCACATAACATTATTCCATAAATATATGGAAGTTAGAAGCCAAACTTAAAATTTTACGTAACACATATACTTTGAACATTTCTTTTTTGGTCTATTTTGCATAAAGTGGTGAGTTTTTGCCCTCAGAGTTGCTTGAGGTAACAGACTTGGATCTTTCTGTTTTTATACCTATGGATGACAATTTGACCAATTAATCATTACCTGTGAATCTTTTTATATGTTTTAATTGATAAATAAGGAAAAAAATTAACAATTTTTTGACCATTAATTTAAATCTAGATAATATGGAAGCCAAGGAGTATTCAGATTACCTGATTATTATACATAAATCTTCAAAATAACAAAAAAAAAAAAAAAAAAACTGTTGGTATCGTTGGGCCCAAGGCCCAATACCTACGGGCTATATCTTTTATTAGAGCGGCTTGTTTTTCAGAGTTGAGGACGAGATCCTATCAACTTTTTTTGTGTTACAACACAGTAACTCAAAGCCCATTAAGGAGAATAATAGACTGCTATCCCTACCTAAAACATTTGACCCATTAGAACTTTTTTTTTTTTTTTCTTCAATAGTCAACAGTATATTATCCTACTTCTAACTTATACTATAGGGGAGGGGCCCAACTGAGTCCCAGGAGAACCGATGGGGACTGAACCACCATCGAACCAAACGGGTGTGTTATGCACCAATTTGAATTTTTTATGAGAGGCAAGGTTTATCACGGATGTTTGGTGCGTTTGGTGCATTAGAACTTGGGGGAGCATCTTTGGTGTGTTTATCATGGATGTTTAGGTTTATTTGGTCATCTTCTTCTCCATGCAAAAGTCATCTTCTTGTACTTCCGAGCTGTAGCTCGTTGCCGGTATGCTAATTTTCTTCTATTGACATCATCAAATGGGTGCCCAAAACCATCATGGTTGAAATCATAATCAGAGACGTTTCGACCGTCGTCATATTTACGCATGCCATCTAAATATGGTATATTGCAGTTTTCAATCTGAATAATTAAATCATGAGAACTCCCAAATCATTAACGAGCGAAGGATTAATATCATCATAAAAGTGCCCTTAATTGCTTTTTAAAAACAAACGATAAAAAAATGTAAAAAGACCCTGAATTCAAGGTTTTTTGCCCCTCTAGTTGGGCCTTCCAAAATTTTTATGCATTTTTTAATTATAAATTAGTTATTTCTTTCCTATTGATATATTTGTTTGTAAGATTTTCGTAGATAATGTAGATGTATTTAGATTAGCCAGATAACTAGATTTTGGAGAATAGAATCTAGTTGAGATTGAAAATTTGGTATAAAAGTACAAGTATTTTTGACATTTTTCGTAGACTAACTAATAAGTTTTTTAAGGTTTATTTTTCTTTTTGAAAAGCAATTAAGAGTAGTTCATGATATTGGTTGATGTTTGGGGTTACATTATCAAAATGGGTTTTCTTATTATCCAAAATATAATATAGGGGGTGTAAGTATAATTATCAAAACCTAAAAGAATGTAGATGCAATTATAACAAATCTCAAGGGAGGTATGTGAAATTATCCATTCATAAGGGATTTTACAAAGGAACAGTCTATCAAAAAGATTCTATTTTTTTTCAGGATAAACACGTGTCTTAATCGAACTCAATGGCAATGTATCATCTATATAATCAACCCTAGATAGTAGGATAAAGGCTTAATTTTATTGTTGTTGTACTCTTCAAAATTGCCTAAGCGTGAAAGAGAATCAGAAGGGGAAAAAAAGAAAAAAAGAAAATCTGAGTATCAACTTTGCTTGAATTTTGTCTTTCCTTCAACGTCTGGCCTCTCTTACATCATTAACAAACAAAAAAGGAAATAATTTTTGAATTCGGAGAATAGGTTCATAGGACCGCTTGAAAGTTCACGGAACAAAGAAGTAAATTGCTAGCTCTGTAGAATAGAAAAAATTAATTCCAATGAACCATCATATGTTAATTTTGCACATGTACGTAACATTTTGCGTAATATCTTAATTTTGCGTCATAACATTCATTTGAAAATATATTTTGCTAGTACAAAATGTTTCTATGTAGAACTTCTGTTTATTCCTCTTTCTTTTTTGCTGCAATTAAACTTATTCTTTTTCTATATATAGGAATTCATATTTCAAGAGAAGTCCAGACGAGGAGACTGCCGAAGAAACAACAAGAACTTAGTTTACTCCATTATGTTCAAGCATTAGCCAGATTTTCCTTCTAAATATACCAGTAATTAATTATTTGAACCTAGACTAGCTTTTGTTTGTTAAAAAAGACAGAAATCCTATTGCAGAATATAACATAAACTTTCAATGCGTGTTAATGAAATTTTTGTTAGGCTAGTCAATAAAAACTAGTTCAATTGGAAAAGTTAAATTAGGTTGTCTAAGAGAAGTTTGAATCGAAGTCCTCGCCAACAGTCTCTCATTGATAGGCAATTTGTAAGAATCACTATCAATTGCTGAAAATGCGTTGATAGTCTACTCTAACTTTGAAATAGGTAACTTTCCCCATCCGAAATTTTCTTTTACCATTTTTTTTTTGGTTAGTGTATGCAGAATTATAAATTGTGAAATATTAGTACGACATGGAAAATGGGAAACTCTTCTGTGGTAATGGATATGCTTGTTGTTAATGGCTTGATAGTAGGACTCATGATTTTTGTTATGATATTAGGTTAACAACAATCCTTACATTTCCTTTGACAACAACCTACATAAAAATTGAGCTATTACAACTATATTTCTAAATATATAACCCGTGACAAGCCTTTTGTTATCGCCCTCAGAGGCTGGACTTAGGCACCTGTTTGAAAAGACAGAAATGGTGGTTTGCTTTGCAGTTTCCACCCTCTTATGGTTGGGAATTAAATTAAAGTTTGGTCAAGAGCAGGTGCACCATTAAGACACTCAGCCAGTCAGACGAGGACATGCTGACTTTCTTGTACTAACTTGCAGGGATTAGTTTGGACTAAAGTATTGTAGAACAACTACATTTTTAGTATTGATTGTTAATGACTCATGTACGCTTGAGTAATTTACGGAAAATTTTATTTGTATGTTGTCTTCGCATGTTGACATCAGGGCTATTTTCTCAATAATGTTTTTCTTTAATAATTTTTTGATTTTGGTTGACTTGATTTGCTGGATATATGTATAGTTTCAATCATTGATTGCTTGCTTAATTAATGACCAGAGAGAGAGAGAGAGAGAGAGAGAGAGAGAGAGAAACTACTAAACTATACAAATGAATATAGACACATTTTAGGGACTATACTACTTGCACAGACTGGTGAGGCACCGTTTTGATTTGGATTATATAAATGGAGAAGTAAATATAATTTTTTTGAAAATTAGTCCTTTTTGGGGCCGCCGATTCCAACTTTGTATTTTACTTTTAATTTTCTCTTTCTCGTGATCACATACAAATAACGGAATATCTATTAAATCAAGATTTCAATTCAAGATCTATGCATAACAAAATTCTTGTCCTTGAATTTGAAACTATTAGTTCCATCTTCAAATAGAATAACACTGAAGAAACATTATCAGCAGACAGAATATTTACCTGAAAGTTATTAAAAATACCTCCGACCATATGATTGAGTATAGAAAATCAAACTGCCTGCCATATACTGTATTTTTTAATTGTCAAGAGAGAATCAAACAAAAAGCACTTCTGATGTGCGGGTTAAGTAAAATTAAAATTGCAAATCATTCTTAAATGCGTTCAATACTCGAACCAAGATTTCTCACAAAAGAGTGAATTTAGCTCTCGGAAGTCACCATTTGAACTTTCAATTGAAAAAATCAATGAAGATATATATGCCAAAGCTGTGATCTAATAAGTCTTAGTGTAATTTGTACCCAGTTGGTGATACCACTCTCAAGCTTTCTGCAGTGATGTACTATATTCTTCAAAAAGAGACAAAAGAAAAGAATAAAAAATAAGAATTAATGATGGACCTTCAAGTTTCCAATAAAAGCTACCTATATAACTAAACTATCAATGTATTTAAACTAGTAATTATAGCAAACCCTATTTGTGTGCTTTTTAGAAAATAACAAATATAAATTTAATTAAATAATTCAACAAAATGAGGTAGTTTTTATTTAATAAATTTACGTACGTTTTTGTTTTTAAAAGATCTTTGCTTGTAATTATCTAATTTTATATAATATTTTTTAGTTATCTAATTTTTTGTTGGTATCATCTAATGGGAGAGACATCAGACTAATGAGTTCTCTCCAGATAATAAGATTTGTATCCTCGGGAGACCAAAATTAAATCTTATTACTCCTAACCACAAAAAAAAAAAAAAAAAAAGGTACTCCAAATGCCTGTGAAGATCTATGCACCTTTAATAGTGTCTCAATTACTTTTTCTCACAGCATGTGAACACATACACATCATCGTTTTCTTTTGATTCACATATAAACCAAAACTCAACTCCTTCTCAAGTGTTGGGGTGACAATAATCATTTCCCAGAGCATTATATTATGATCTGCACCCCAAAACCTGCCAAAATATTGCACAACATAGTGTTTCTTTGTACCGACAACATGGGTGCTGAAATATCAATAAAGGGGGACAGCCCTTGTGCCAGTGGCAGTGCTAAATTGGAGAAAATGAAGAAACGTTTGAATTTGTATGTGGGAAAGATGAAAAATTTGCCGGGGTTGGCTTGGAAAACAATCTGGAATGTGGGAAGAGAAGATCCTAGAAGAGTGATTCATTCAATCAAAGTCGGTTTGTCATTGACGTTGGTTTCTTTGCTGTATCTTCTGGAGCCATTGTTTGAAGACATTGGACAAAATGCTATCTGGGCTGTTATGACTGTTGTAGTTGTGCTGGAATTCACTGCAGGTTTGTTTTTTTTTTTTTTTCACCTTTAATTGCATTGGTCGTATTAATAAATGAATGATTTCTTGCAGATAGAGTTCTTTTGTGATGATGATGATAATTTTTTACTGTTATATTCTTGAATAATTCAGGGGCAACATTGTGCAAAGGACTTAATAGAGGATTTGGGACGCTGTTAGCAGGATTACTTGCATTTCTTATCGAATATATTGCTACAGCTTCTAGCCAGATCTTTAAAGCTATTTTCATTGGAACTGCAGTTTTCTTGATTGGTAAGCTTCGACTTTCGTTTGGCTCAAAATACTACGGGATTTATCAGATCAACAAATAAATTTTTCTTTGGTTTTTCCAATAGATGTAACTTTGAATTTTCACTGAGAAAATCTTTACTGATTTCATCATCGTTATGGTGTTCATGCTATATTTTCTTATATATAGTAACAGTTTACCTATATTTACTGTATATTTACCTAATTTTATTGCATCATAAGTAGAAACAATTTTTGTCACGGAAGAAAGAGTGATGAATGATGGTAATCTCTACCGTAGGATCTACTATTAATTTAAGTTGCCTAAGCTGTATCTTTGTCTATTTAATCCCTTTCTCTCTCGATTTAGCTTCTTTGTAATTGTACAATTTGTTCATTTAATGTTTATTTTTGCTTAATTTTGACAGGAATGTCAGCTACATACGTGAGATTTTTCCCATATATAAAGAAGAATTACGACTATGGTGTTGTCATATTCCTCTTGACCTTCAATCTAATTACTGTCTCGAGCTACCGACTTGATAATGTGTTAAAGATAGCCCATGAGAGGTTTTACACAATAGCCATTGGTTGTGGAATCTGTCTCCTCATGAGCCTCTTAATATTTCCAAATTGGTCAGGAGAAGAACTCCATAATTCCACTGTTTTTAAGCTTGAGGGCCTGGCAAAGTCAATTCAAGGCAAGTTGGGACTCAATTTAATTAGTTAGATTCAAGTTTACTTATGAATTTCTTGTTGTGTTACAAGAATTTATGAGGCCAGATTTTAGCCACAAGATAACTAGTCCAAATGAGCTGGAAGTATATTCTGGCTTCCCATGCATAAAAAGCCATATTGTGTTAGTTATGGTCACGTGAATTGGAGGGTTGAATATTATACACAACGAGTGATGTAGTTTTGAAGTAACTACCAAATATCAAAACCAAAATCATGAAATAAATTACAAATTAATAATTCTAGGATTTAACTGCTTAAGCAATTTTCTTTTAAATCATTAATTTTCATTACAATGTATTTTGCATCACGCAATTAGGGTTAGGCTTTCTAATTTGTGCTAGAGTGTAATTTGTATAGGTGTAGCTCTACCTATAGCCAAACCCCTTATCTCTTTTTTCTCTCCTGTTCTCCTAACTGCCAAGGTCTAAGATTTGACTGTTTAAGCAGTAACTTAATGAGAATTTTACTAGTCATATTTACTAGTATCTTGTTTTAACATAGTCATCAATGGCCAATTGAACTTTGCAGCTTGTGTAAATCATTATTTTAGTGAGGAGGATCCGCAAACAGCGAATGATGAATCGCTGGAAGATCCCATTTACATGGGCTACAGGGCCGTTTTAGATTCCAAGTCCACCGATGAGACCCTTGTAAGTTTTTCTGATCTCCTATGTTTTGGAATTCGATTCATCTTCATTTAGAGTTTGTTCTTATTTTCGTAAAAATTGATTTTAAAAAAGTTGAAATTTAAAATCCAAAAAAGATCTATTTAGCAATTTAAAAGCAAAGAAAAAAGTTAAAAATATCGCAAAATGGATTTTTTTAAATTAGAAACAAAGATCAAGTTAAAAAAAAAAAACAGTTAAAAACAGGCCCTTGTTCCTCACTTTTTTGCTTTTAATGTATTTAACCCCTTATGTTTTAGATCTACCCAGATCAATCCTTGTTTTCCAATTTGGACATATTTGGTCATAATGTTCATGAGATTTGCACCATAACAAGTTTCATTCCTTTTTTATTTTATTTTATTACACAGGCAGTTGTCCTTAAACAGCACGATTTTGAGAAAAAAGAGACCTAGACTCTCAAAATTAAGATTGAGATGTATAGAGATCTAAAAATGTGATGAATTGAATGTGTTGAAACTAAAAACTCGAGAACAAAGTGACACGTAGTATTGTAAAATTTGCAATTTCGTCTAATTGAATCAGCACCATATATTTGTTAACAAATTAATTAACTTAAGTGGAAGTGTTTTGTAGGCTTTATATGCAAGTTGGGAGCCAAGGCATTCAAGATATTGTTACAGATTCCCGTGGCAGCAATATGTTAAGCTTGGAACTATTCTTCGCCATTTTGGATACACTATTGTTGCTTTACATGGATGTTTGAAAACTGAAATTCAGGTAACCGAACAAAATCTTTCTTTTCTTTTTTTTTTTTTTTTTGGGTTATCTTAATCTTTCCGCACATGATCGAGTTCAGGGGATCATTTTTTTTAGCATCTCAGACTTCAATCTATTCGGCCAACTTCTTGCAAACAGACAGGCAATAAATTTCTCGACCACTTCTAACTTTAAATAGCAACAGGACAAAAAGCAAGTGTAATCGAAATTAGGAAAAACATGGTTACAAGTAGACTGTTCGGTTAATTTAATGAGGCTTCCAAAAGCTTTGCTGTTTAAATCTGGTGGTTCTGGATTGGCAGACGATTTTATATATGGCCTTGTCTTATCTGTAATCATTGGATTAGTTCTCTAGTTTAATTGGTGTACTTGTGATTGTATCAATTAATTGGTCCAAAATGACCGAACAACTTAAACAAATTTGATGGGGCATTGAGAAAACGGCAAAACTAAATATACAAGTAAACAAACAAGAACCTACCTACCTCAAATTGTCTTAAAAAATTGTCATGGCGCAAATCAGATGATACACTATTGATGATTCAATCTTGACAGTGAAATACGATTCAACTCTTGACCGTGAAGAAGGATCTGTTGCCAAAAGGTAACGATCATGATAATTCCCACACTATACTTGAAAATTAGATTGAACCACGTTATCTAACATTTTTTTTAGTTGTATGTATTTATTTTAACACAAAATCACAATGACAACATGTGAAAATATTGTAGAATTCTTATTGTCACGGCCCTTAGTGGATCCTCAAATACGGTAAAACATATCTGATCAAAACTATTCCTCCATTTTGCTAAATATGCCTCGTAGGATTCATACATAGTACTTTGATTCTTTCATATCCATGCAATATTTTGTCAATCTTCTCTAAGCGTGCTAATTAAGCCCTTTGAGCCATCAAGTTTTGTTATCCTACTAACTAATTATTTTCTCCATTTTTGTTAGACTCCACGATCTGTTCGAGCTCTTTTCAAAGATCCATGCATTCGAGTTGCAAGAGAAGTATCAAAAGCATTGTTGGAACTAGCAGATAGCGTAAGAAAACACCGCCAATGCTCACCTGAGGTACTATCGGACCACCTCCATGAAGCCTTACAAGACCTCGACACCGCCATAAGATCCCAACCAAAACTTTTTCTTGGCCCTAACACCAATAGTAACACCAACATGTTAGCCTTTGCAGCTGCACAAGCACGACAAAAATCCGGAAAAGATTTCGGAATTTCATTATCGAGTGTGAAAACCGATACATCTGCATTGCTCGAATGGAAATCGAAGAGGGCTTCCGAGCAATCGAAAGAGAATGATCGAAAAACGTTAAGGCCAACATTGAGTAAGATGGCAATCACGAGTCTTGAATTTTCGGAAGCGCTTCCATTTGCTGCCTTTGCCTCATTGCTGGTGGAAATTGTTGCAAGGCTTGATTTAGTGATTGAGGAAGTTGAAGAATTGGGAAGGTTAGCTCATTTCAAGGAGTTTGATCCAAGTGATCAAGTGATGATTGATGTGAACTGTGAGAAGCCTAAAGCTGAAAATGCAAAACCTTTGAATAACCATTTGCCATGTCATGGTGCAGCTGATTAATTCATAGGAGGTGTAAATCTTAGGGAATGTAATTCAAGAATCTAGAATATCAATTGCTTTGAGCTGCCTCTTAAAGCATTGATGTGTACTATCTAGAGGAGCAAGTGCATATACGATTAGTTATGAATTTGTGACATTTTTCGCCCAAATGTGAATGAAATCTGTATTGTAATGATAAATGTGACTTGGTAATTTTATTCCACAAATTTGGAAATTGAAAATATTAAAATAGCTCCAAAACATTTTAAGGGAAACTCTCATTTTTCTTATTAAACATCATTTTAAGGGAAACTCTCATTTTTCTTATTAAACATCATTTTAAGGGAAACTCTCATTTTTCTTATTAAACATTTGAAATTAATCAATTTGTTTGTTGGCTAAAATGGCAAAAAAATGTTTTCGAGAACAGACTACTGGGATCTACAACATTACCCATTTCTTGTGCGTATTTTCACTTCTTTTTTTCTCTCATTAAAGTTGTTTTCTATTTTTTCGAGAACTCTCCAAGACTCATTGATGTTTAGAGCTTTAAATAAGAAATATTTAGTAAGTTGAACTAAGTGATTTCCAATTAAAATTAGAATGGAAAATCAAAAAAGAGAAAAGATTGATAACAAAGTACCTAATGATTATGGATATAACAAATATTTGATTCTCAAAGTCCTCTCTATTTTCCCACCATTCTCCTTCTTTGATTAATAACTACCGAATAAAGCTTTTGAAAAAATTTTTGGAAAGTTTTACCTCACGTTATTCCAATTCAGTCACGAGGCCAAAAAGGCAGGAAAATTAAACAAAAATTCGAAAAAAGGAAAATAAAAAGGGCCCTACCGGGTTCGAACCGGTGACCTCTTGATCTGCAGTCAAATGCTCTACCACTGAGCTAAGGACCCAGATGTGGTTAGATCTGTTCCATTTTCTAAATTTCATTGTTAGTAAGGCCCTAAAAGCCTGCCATAACCAATTAGATTGGGCATATGTTTGAACCGATTCAGTAACATTAAAGACAGGCCACGCCAGAGCCCCGACAGCCAGTGGCCTTGCTAAAGAATTGACCTAGAAGCAATTCCAAATTTTACAAAATTTCAACTAAATGAAGTTTAATTTATTTGATAATTTTACTAATTAACTAACGGAAAATAAAATTATATCTTTTTTATCTACAAACAAAATTCTGTCAATTTATCCATTGTGTAAAAACTCCCGGGAATTAAAACACTTTGGAATTTTTCTTTTTATTGGGGCGAATTGGGAGCAAAATACGTCGTTAATAAATTATGATGAACCTGCTTTGAAATAACAAAAAAAAAAAAAAAATTGTAACTCTGTTTAGTGTTTATCCAATACCTAACAATTAAGGATCAACTACCAGGTAGTATAAACATAAAAGAAGTAATATTCATGCAATTTAGGTAGAGTTATTACTTTGATGCCAGTAGGCCAAATTCCTCCAATTTAAATAGATAATAGAGGCAGGTGGTAGGACCAACAACCAATTGGCACAAAGAAAAATAAGTTGTGCCAATGAATGGTTCACCATGATGAGGAGAAAGGATAAGGTATAATCTTCTGAAGTGAATTCCATAGGCAAATGGTTTGTTCCTTCTAAAACTGGAGGTGGAAAATGAGAATGTTGAATCTGGGATAGATCATCCTCAGATGGCTTTTTGCTTCTCAAATTCTTTATCATATGGTTGCAAGAAATGGCCACAAAACTTGTTCAATTGGAATTTTGACAACAAGAAGAATAATTCCAGGCCACAGCCCAAGTACCATGACATTGAACTTCCTTTCCCACCCTCCCTAGTCAGCAGAACTTTCTTAAAGGGTACACACACTTTCTCTAATCACTTTCTTAATCTTTATTTTCTCTTTTCTTTCAATTCTGGTGCTCAAGTTGTTTTTTCTATTCATGCAGTATCCTGTAGTTGTAAAAAAAGTATTGCTAAACAAATAAAAAGCAAGCTTAAATGAAATTTTCATTTCGCTATTGGTTCAATAAAGTCAAAAGACAAGTACTTTCCTTGGTGGGATAAGGTCGGTTAGATGGTTTAAACAACTTCTATCTATATGGACAACCGCAAAAGAAAGAGATTCTTCCATTTATTTTCTTATAGGCAACTAAAATTTTCAAGAAAATGAACACTAACCAAAAAGCAGAGACGTAAAAAATGCACATGCTAAACAATTACCAATAATGCAGAACAAATATGTGCTTTATGCCTAGGTGGAACATAAAAGGTTAAAAATGTAACCAGTAACCAATTTTTTAGGCCTAAGTGTTTGAATTGAATACTTTTGAGCAGGCAGGGAGTTGAGGTGCTGCTATAAGGCTACATTTGATGGATTTAGTGCAGCTGATTTTCACAACAGTAGTGACTTTAAGGGACCATGTGTGATTGTTGGCTACACAAACAAGTCATTCAAGTTTGGAGCTTTTAATCCTGAAGGATATAGAAGTACAGATGACTATTATGATACTTTTGATGCATTCCTTTTTTATTGGACAGAGGCGGAGAAGGATAGTGATCCCATAATTTTACCTAAAGTTGGGGGTAGTGGTGCTGCCCTTTTCGATTATGCTCGAGGAGGGCCACAATTTGGTGCTGATGGTTTGCTGATTGGACCTCCCTTGGCTCCTGTTATGGGAGGATTTGCAGGGCCTGATACAAATTCAGGGATTGGTGATTTAAGGCAAGCTAAGTCCAGACTTGGATTATCATATGCTAAACGGCCTGATGGGAAGGAATCATTGTTTGGAGGTGAGTCCAAGGCTAGTCTTGATGAAGTTCTAGTATTTTGTAGTCCTCAAATTGCAAGCTTATATTAATTAGGCAGTTTTCAATTCGATCTCTTGAAACTGTAATTTGACGAAAGAAAATTTTAGCTTCGGGATTTGGTTATATTTAAAGAACAGTAAGGAATGAGTAATAGGAAAGATTTAGTGCGCTTGCTTCAAGTGTTCTGAAGCCTGGGAATGCGGTTACGAGCTTTTTATTTATTGCCACACATCTACAGATGATGTGGCAAAATTCATCTCTCATGGATTTACAAATCTACAAGTTTAGTGCAGATTATGTGTTAATAAGAGAAGCCATTTACATGCACTGGAATTCCTTTGGATTGTTCAGTTTGAAGTTCAAGGTGTCTGTCATCAATAGAGTTAGGAATTCTCTAAGGATTGTCGTGTTTCTTGTTGTCTTTTATATTTTTCTAGAAATTTTCTTAGAGAATACTTTATATCGCAGAATGCGTGCACAGGTGTGACCACGACTTGGAACGATGCTTCCACAAGCAGTAGCTCTCACGATGGCTTTTTTTTGTCTACATTTTCAAACAAAATGATAGCATTTTATAGAAGTGGAGCAGTGTGCTAAAGCACTCTAAAAGAGCTCCAGAAAGAAAACTAAGTCTTTTATGGATTTTTTGGGCTAATCTAATATTTGCTTAGCACAAGAGAATAAGGAGCCACAAGCTTACTTGATTCCCTTTGCCCTGGCAATTAGGTGTTAATGGTTGAGGTGTAGGGGCAGAGAATATATATACTTTTAGAGTATCTGTTTTATTTACCATGATAAGTTAATGTATTGCAAGCTTTAAAAAGCACCTTTCCTAAAGTTCATTTGTGTTGCTTCTTTATGAATATATTCTTACCGAAGGAAGAAGTATCGGAAAACATTTTGAAATCTTGTAACCAGATTTAAAGTCATATTCCTTAGATCCTTGCACCGCACTTTTTGTAGATATAAAATTGAACCAGGCACACCATTGGATTCTTATAAATTGTAGATAGGCTCATGCATGTAATTACTTCATGGCCTCTGTGTCATCTTACAAGTAGAATGAAAAGGATGGCTTAAAAATTCACAAAATAGAGCAGCACTTGGTAACTTTATTGCATGACAGAATACATAGGATGCAAGTAAACATGGCCTAGTGAAATCGACAAAAGTGATCATCACTAGGGAATCGATAAAAGTGATCATCACTAGGGGATGTTTCTTTGCCAAACCAAATAAAAAGCCCAAAAGACATTCCCTGTGCTTGGGCATTGGACTAGAGCAATGCCAATCATAACAGGGGTTTCCACAACAACTTTCTGCTTAAGAAATTTAAAGGGTTCTGTTCATTTTTCTACTTCAAGACAAACGTTAAAAGGCGTTGTCTTAAAGTACACCTCTAGGCTATTACAAGGTTAACAGTCACTCATAATATGCTTCCTTCAACATATTCTTAACATATTCTTACACTGAGTTATCTTCCTCCAAACATAGACCATATTAATTTCTACTGTTACCGCACGTCCACTATTCTGCCTTCACATTGAAGCTTGACTCCAACTCACAACTCCTCCATTTTATAAACAAAATGGAGCTACATTCATTTGTTCCATCTGGTTCTCAGAAAGGGTTTGGATATCTCAGTGCACTGGATAGACCAAAATCTTCGTACATCATATCCTCATTGCCATAATATCCAATATAGCTTCCATGGACTGAGTAAGGTGATAAGCACCTGTATCGACTGAAATCATCAGAAGTTTCAACTTCCTCTCTAAAATTTGAATTTGATGAAGTTGGTGAGATTTCATGTGGATCATATGCCTGCCATAAAGTTGAACTTTGGAATTCAAATTGTGGATAATATTCCGATAGAACCTGTCCTTGCGAGTATTCCTGCATTATTTCAATCCATCACTGAGTTTTTTGTATGATAAGATTACAACTAATCCACAATGGTGGATGGACCTGAAACACAAGATCTCTAACCCGTGTGGCCTCAATGTTGGTTGTTTCACCACTGGATCAAGACCGCACTGGCTCAAGCCATCTCTAAGTTAAAGTCCAATTGAAAAACAACCCCAGATGTATTTGAACATGCAAAATGTAAATAGGAACTTTCATTACCTTCGAAGAATCCAGAATCATATCACTTGAGACCCAATGGCCTGAGGGATTTGTCCCCATTGAAGAGTACATTGACGAGTGCTCGCAATCTCCCATTACTTGAGTCTGATATGGAGAGGTAATAGGAGTTGAACTATTGCTCTCCATATAACTTGCCTGCATCGGTGTGGCATCAGAAATGACCACATGGTCATTTGAGACGGTAGCAGGGGCAACATTTCGAATGTTTGAACTACTTCCAACATTCTTCAATGTTGAATCTTTATGAACATCACCTGTTTTCTGCTCATTCTTCTTGACGACACGACACAAGGCATAAGGTCCCTGCAGATGCTGCGTTAGCAATATGCAATCGATCTTTTTCAGCTAAACTAATTACATGGTCAGAAGCCATCCAGGCTGCACAAATGAGACTTTTGAGATACCTGAAAAACTGGACTGCCTTGAGAAACATCATCAGAGAGACGGTATTCATGCATCACCCAATCTGTTCTATTCCCCAATGGGGCTCTTCCACGATAGAACACCAGGGTCTTGCGATACCCCATGACTGCAGACTGGCAGACTACTTTTCGGTCTTTCCCTGTAGCCTTCCAGTATCCCGATGTTGTAGCTCGATTTGTTCGCGATCCATTTGGATACTTTTTGTCCCGAGGACAAAAAAAGAACCATTCCATATCGCGCTTTGGCAAGAAAGATTTTTCTGCAGTTTACAGCATAACTTGAGAAGCATGAAATCTTCAAGAAACATTCGAAGAAAACACAAAGATTGAAGAATAGCTCATCAAGCTGTGTTGTTCTTAGTGTGAAATATCATCCAGCAAAAACAAAAACAGATTGAAAAAAGAAAAGTACGATGTCCCACAAACATTATTTAGTATGTACACGATCTTGTTAAGTTATTATTAAGGTGAGTGGCTCTTTTGGCAAGAAGAATAAAGAACAAAAGGAATAGAAACATGAACAATAAAGCATCCACTTCCCAAAATTATTGCACATCTTATACAAATTGCAATTGGTTCTTTAAAGCTCATGATTGAGTTCCAGAATACTTTCACATCTCACCACCGCATATTAGATAAAAACATATCTCCCGGTAAGATACGGCTAATATCCAAGATAATGATATTAGCTATCCAGAATTTTGCATGAGTTCATTTGCTGACATCAGTAATGTCTAGATTTTCTTATATTTCAAGATTTGTTCATAGTTGCTATATATATATATATATATATATGTATGTATGTATGTATTTTATGCAACATAGTTGCTAAATATACATATATATATATATATTTTATGCAACATAGTTGCTAAATATACATTCATGTCAGCATATTAAATTCGCATATATCGAAAGCTCAAGTACCTGGCAGTTCCCATGGATCAAATTTGTACAAGTCAACAACAGGGATTACTTCTAGCTCAATTTCTAGTCCATCAGTTTTCCTTTTAAGATAGTAACCGATCAGTTCCTCATCAGTAGGGTGAAAGCGAAATCCAGGAGGAAGTGATGCTCCCCCCATTAGTATTTTCCTAACTACACACTCCCTAAGATTGTCAAAAGCAGAGTAAACAACAAGTTATTTAGATGTTGGTGCTACACTTGACTAAGTGCCAAGACTGTATCTATTAAAAATTTGAAAGATCCAAAAATAAAAGCTTTTGTCAAAATCAAACTTTTTTTCAAGAACTTCAAAGAACTTCCATAAAATGCATCCCTTCAACAACAAACTCATTTTCCGGAAAAGAAATTCAATGGATTTCTGGATTACAAAAACCCTCCCCCTCCCAATGAAGCACTCTCTTAATAACAGTAAGGCAAAATCCAACAAAAATAATGAAAATTTATATGAAAAGATAGTCTAGCAAACCAAACAGAACAAGAATTTGAGAAATGTGATGTAAAGATGGTCTAGTTGAAAAAATCCTGACCAGCAGCAAATTTAAAGAAAAAGTAATAGCTCGGTTACTATATCTAAAAGCAGAAGAGAAGAAGCTGTGTAGAGTAAACAGAGGAGTGTAGCATAGACTATATATAGGGAGTGAAGAAGCCAACAGTCCTAAAATACAAACACCGAAAGGTTTCTTGCTTGTCTGAAACTAGCACAAATTCCACAAGATGGCCCCACAAAAAGCCAAAACCCCATTCACACATTGATCATTCTAAAAACAGTTATTTGCCGCCAAATTAAATTATTGACAGTTATGCACTGAAGGCAAGCACGGATTGGGGGGCATTTTGGAATGTAAACAGTAAGATTTTGGTCATTAGTATGCAATCTTTCCCAAGTTTTGTAAGCTCTTAATTTTAGGTCTTCCACATCATCCTGAGTCAGACAAAAATCCTTTTGCTTTGTTTTGTGAAGGGATTATGTCATGTTATGGCCCAGTGTTCAAAAAGAGGAGGTCCTGAAAGTGCTTAATGAGCTTATTAGCAGTGAACTTTTTGGAGGATGACCAAGCAGGCAAACACAACTTGGTGGTGGAAACTATAGTTGATGTTCATTGAATTCACATGTAATTCATCTGAAGTTATATTTACTGAAGGCCAATGGAAATAAATGGGACCAGCCAACGAATAAAAAAGACTAGCAGCTAAACTAGAGACTAACCTGATGTGATGGAACTACTTGCTTTTTTACACTTGTACAAAAGGATAAAAAGACAGGAAAAATGTGACATCAAATCTCTTTGGGATTTGAAGAATTTCAGACATAGTGCAAGTTCTACTCGAAAATTGTAACGCGAGAAAGTTGTTAAAATTCTTAATCATAGACCATATATTCAAGACTTTTAGCACGTAAATACGGTACTATATGATATGTGTGCATCTGAATTTCAAATTTGCATCTGGACCTAAAAATTTAAAAGATTTGCATTCTTGTTAACTGGGATCTCAGCAGCTCGCTTGCACAGGAAGTTTGATATAAAAATTGCACAGACACAAGTCCAGCTTGGCTAAAGTTGCAAGCCAGTTACAATTAGAATAGCTTGACAGAATAATTGACCTAAAAACATCAACTTATTATGCAGTGATTAGCCAAGATATAGACAACTGGAAATCATTGCCTTTCCTTTTCCTTTGGAATTGATAACTGGAGAAATATTCAACACGGCTGCCTTGCTTTATACAAGAGAAGAAAAGGTGAAAAGAGACCCGAGAAAAAGAACCATAGCTTAAGGCTTTAACGCAGAGTGGTGTTACCGTTGTCAGCCAATTATGAAATGGACTTCCAACGCTTGCACAGATTATGAAAATGGCAAACATGGATCTTTTTGTTTCATATGAACATGTCTGAACTGAACTAATTGAAGATAAAGATTTCACTGGAACCTGCGAGCTTGTTTCTTAGACCAAAAAAAAATTGTTTTAAAATTTGCAATTTGCCCCACTAATTTTGATCATCCATATCCAAATAAAAAGGGTTGCACATTAAGCAAATCAGGTAACATTACAATTATCTAAAAAACCTTTTCACACATCTTTATGAGGACAGATATAAAGATTAATCCATCATTTTTTTTTATTGCAGCTCAAACTTAATCTAATAATAGTTCAACATCGTAGATATCAGTAGAGAATCAAATCTATTCAGCCCACCATTGTAGTAGGTTCGACAAATATCACCATCAAGATAATGCCCACTCAAACGTCACATAGACATAATTCACTTCAATTTTTGCATCTTTAATTTATGTTTCATCTCCAAATTGCAAATCAACTTTAATCCCATTCACATCGAATAGAAAACTAAATTCAAGCTCTAACAAAGCAGCACCAATATTCATGTACTTGAAATTCTTTTTTTTTTTTTTGTGAACACAAATAACCAACTCACTTAGTATTTCTTTAATAAATTTGGATATATGCTTCATCAAGGCAGACAGGTAATACAAGAAAACAAGTGTCAACATGTACATTTGTTTTGTTAATGAGAGTAATTAACATCGTATCTTATTGATAAAACAAGATATGATATAGCTGGCTTAAAATGTTTAACAGTTATATCACTTAGTATATTAGCTGTGGCTAGCTTAAATTTCAATTTTGGATTTGGAAGGATTTTGCTGTCAATTTCACAGTTAAAGTCAAATTCAAGAATCTTAAACGCGTAAGCATATCAAACACGAAATGATAAGTTATGCCGTCTTAAGTACAATTATTCGTGAAAAAATGCAGTTAATTACATTTAATGAATCATGATCATGCTGACTAGCTGAGTCTTTTGTATAGGGACGTGTAAGTTTTGATAGTTGATTTAACACCTGTCGTTTTTTGGTTTACGTAAATCGATAAGACAAACTTCCTAATTCTCAAGAGTTCATAATATGGATGCCACTTAGAATTACAGGAGAACAAATAAGTGGGAAAATATAGGCGTTTAAGTGCTTCATGTCAGCCGCCGGTCAAGGAATCAACTCTTCTCAATTAAGAATTTGGGTGGAAGAGGAGAGGCAGGTAGTGTTCGGAAAATCACACTCTAATTATGTATGGTAAACAGTTTGAGATTTCATTCAACATATTATTGAGAGCATCACTTCACTTGTGTGAAAAAAGATACATTTGTAATATAATTATAATTTATGCTCCATGTCTAATTGCCCAAAAAAAAAAAAAAAAACAAAAATTTGTGACACTTAAAGGGCAACCTAATGTCTTGTATCAAAATAGTTGGTATGGTATGGTATTATCGGTGTACATACCACCATATTAGCCAATTTTAATTTAGTTTGATCAGTTGTGATCAATTCTTGCCTTCTCCAATTTTAACATTGATCATTTGCCAGTAAGATTGGTCAAATTGAGTGGTCTAATCTAACAAACTTACGATAAAATTTCTACAACGCAAGCCAAAAATATGCATGACTTATAATCTGAAGAAGCAATTTAACACAAAATTGCTAATCTACTTACCATTTTTATCAAGGTTCTTACCATAATAGTCCATTGTAACTTTTGGCGTAATACTGCAATGGTCTACCCACACACTCATTGAGACCAAATTTGGCATTCGATATTTGTCCAAGTGGTGGATTCCTGACTATATGTACAAGATTTTCACTTTTTAGGAGCGTTTGTCATCTCGTATGTGAAAATGGACTAAAAAGATTACACTCACTCATTTTTTTTTTATCTTATTGAAGTGACTTTTAGATTTGTACAGCGGTAGGATTAGTGTGTAATGGACCAAGCAAAAAAAAAAGGTGGTCAATTAGTATGAGAGTGAATGATAATAATTGAAGAAAATAATGGCCTTTTATGGGGAATTGTAAAGTTTCAAAGGCCACAAACACAAATCCTTATCACCCTTGTCGTTCTTTGGTCTACCCTCCTTTCGGCCTTTTGTCTCATATCCATGATGGAATGTGTCTCACTCCCACCTCAAAACCAACGGCTAGCAAAGAACGAAGAAACAACAGTTTCTCATGCTGAGCCAAGGAATTGGCTGTCAAGAAAATGTAAAGCCAATAATGCAATAAATGAGTTCGATTTGATCTTTTGGATAAACAACATAAGTTGGTAGTTAAGGTGTTACTACAAGCTCAAGTCTAGTGAATGGAATTAATGGGCTTATTTCTATAACAATAATGATTAACTTGGCAAAATTAAACACAAGATGGATCGCACTTGGAACAATTCAATGTATTATGATGTGCTCGATGAAATGAATTGGCCTTTTGGCATTGTTTTTAAGAATGAAAATTTTCACAACCAAAATTTCTTTAGTAGCATAGATTAGGTAAGAGAACAATAAAATGAATTAATCATCTTTAGACAAGGAGTGTAGTGGACAAAAAGTTTCTTTCACCCTACTTGTAAGTTGGATTGTAGATGAAAGGTTTTCTTTTTTTCTTTTTTTTTTTTCAAATGTGTTTCATGCTTTCATTAATCAATAGAGAATGTCATTTTACAATCATGCACTTTTTTGCTTGTCAGTATTTGTACTATGCATGCGCAATTTCAATTGATTTTATTTTTTTAAGCGAAATGCAAATAAGCGTGTATTAAAAAAAAAACAAATTATTGAGATTTGTCGAGGCACTTTCCCATTCTGGTGGATCCAATGTTGACAAAGAGAAGGAAGAAAACATTTTTTTTCTATTTAGGGTGAGGAGTGAAATGTGAAAACTAGAAGGATTGCTTCATGCAATTTTCTCATTTTGCTTGTTTATTGACCAAACTAAAAGATTTTAAAAATATATATATATTTTGGCTTCATATGCATAAGGCTAGGTGTTTGTGTAGAAAGTCATATGGCATAATCTACTCATAGCTCTTTATTATTGCGATTATTATGTCATCTGGGGATTTTATTCAAGCCTTTGAACTGTATTTGCTCAACACCAAAGGACAGAAATAGAAAAAATTCTTGTTGAAGCTCCTTTAAAGTTATTTTGTGGTTTAAACAGAAGTTACATATAGAGGAATTTTAATCCTGTCTTTTCAGCCACCTGTGGCCTGTTGGAAGGCATTTATAGTGGGTGAGCCCAAGGCTGTCGACTTGTTTGTGAAAGACACAGGATCAATGAAAGTTATTTTAAGTTGGTTTTCTTTGAAGTAACTTTTAAATCTAATTTTTGAGTGTAGAAAAGACGAGGTAATCAGAGTTAGGTTATGTAAGAAAGGAATGGCCTGATGATTCATGTAAGGATTAGCCCCAACAATCTTTTGAATATTGGGGTCGGAGAATGTTTAAAATGTTACTTCTTTTGAATGGTTATTTGTAGAGACATCTTTTCAAATACATTGATACAACATTTCGAAAGTGATTATGAGATGAAAAGGTATCTGAAAAGTGTATTTATAATTTTTAAAAAAACATATTTATTAAAAAACAATGCCAAACAAACGCATACTGACTCAAAAATCACGAGTCTTCTAAACAATTCTTTTATTATGTGGAAATTTGGCGTGCTAAACATAATCTTGGCCCTAAAAAAGATTATGTGGAGACCAAACTTGCTCAAAACGTTAAATACAAAGGAGATTAGGTATCACTTGTACCACGTTAATTATCTACAATAGTAGTTTAACTTACACCTTAAGTACCATGTAGGTCCATCTGTGTCTGGCCGCTGTCTGCAAGTCATAATACAAGCATTGTTTAGGGTAATTAGTGACAAGGAAAACTGGGAATAAGGTCATTGGAGAATCTTTGAAATCTCAAAGATTTGTTGTTTTAGTGTTTATTCCAGTCATAATTACCATATCTTAACTCTTGACCAATCATCTTAATCAGGTTTAAGCAAATCAAACACTATTGCTATTATGGTCCAAACTTGTCTTCTTCCAAGTTACTTTTAATTTGTTGTATTCTCTTTCTTATTGTTATTGTATGATTCTTTGTTGTATCAATTGACTATAGTGCTTGCAATCGTATTAGTCAATGGATTCTCATGCTTTTGAAGTGATTTTATCATTTCTAGGACATTGTGAATTTGAGTTTTACTTTTTAAATTTATAAAATTGAACTATACTTGAATAATAGTTAAGACTAGTGCCAAAAAATTTTCAATTAATTTTTTTCATAAAGATTTTCAAATATGGCAAATATAGGGAAAAAAAATCCTTGTTAGATGTTGATGAGGATGGATTGGTCTAAAAGGTTCATGCCCCTCTTAATGCATTTAAGTTTTAATCCTATATTTTTCCCTTTTTGTGATGATGAGTTAGATTAATAAATTTTAAATGGATAAAATTTTTATATTTGAATAAATTCAAACTAATTATTGTACACCCTAAAAAAAAACTCTAATTCCAGAGGATCCACCTGTGAGGTCTCTGCATAAAAGAAAAACTATTATGTCATCAAAACACTGTACATACTGCCAAAAAAAAAAAAAAACGAAAGTATAGAAAGAAATATCATTAATATAAATTCTCATCTCCTGTTGGAGGTCGAGGTCTAATTAAATAACTATAAGGGATAAAATTATATATATGATGCCAAATATTTTTTAAAATAGTATCATAACTCCTAACTAATTGGTGAAATTAATTCATTTTCAATTAATCTGTGGTGAGAACATTGGGTAATAATAGTGGCACTACATTTTTTTGTTATTGACACCCTACCCACTTCATATTCATGTGCAAAGATTACAAAGAGAATGCAGCGCAAATTCACCACTGAAATTTGTTGTACAATAGTTGTCATCCATGCCTTAAAGTAAATGCAAAAAATAAATCAGAATAATTCTTAAAGTAGTTTATAAGAAAATTAGTCAAAAATAGTGAAGAGTACATGATTGACATGAAAATATTACCAGAAAAATATCTGGACCATAAGGGCCTTAAAGTCAAAATAAAAGGGCGGCTACGAATTACAAACTTTATGATGCATTTTGTTTACTATACATACATGTTATTTACCTTGAAAAAAAATTCAAAAATTGAGAGAGAAACTTTTTATTATGGGAAAAAATCTTTCCCCAAAATTAAATTGGGAGCAATAAATTGAGATTTTCTAGAAACCCAAAATAAAAAATAATTGAAAACCACGACCACGAAAGCTGATATTTTGCAATCCTACTAAAAGATAAAATCAGTCCAAAAGACCAAAATTTTATGAACAGTCAAAATTAAAACTAATTGAAAAATCAAGATCCTATTTAAAAAAAAAAATCAAACTGATAAAATGTGAGAGTCTGATGGGCCAACCAACCCAACAGTTGTATGAGTCCTTGGGGTGGTGTGTCAGGTGGCGTTTATAGTGAAAGTTGGTGGACTCGATCAAGCCGGGCCTAACCAGAGACTCCATTCCAAACTCCAAGAACCTATCAGAAAAGCCCATCACCCGCTCACATTAATGCCCCGAGAGGTTACAAGCTCTCTCGTGCTCGGCAATTGCAGTATAGTTAATCTATTCACTGGCTGGCCTCGGAACAAGTACGAAAATCTAAGTGAGAAAGTTTTTAGCCCAACACCACAGACAACCCAAAATCTCTAAAGGATATCGGCATACTCGTATGATTGGATCTTTATAGACCTATAACCAAAGTTTTTAAAAGCCTGTTTCAGTTCTCCGGAGGAACAGGAGTGTACTTTCACTAAATTAGAGGGTGTTTGGTTTAAAAGAATCAAGAAGGGGAACGGGTATCATAAGTAATGGCATTTATTGTTGATGTTTGTATAACAACTATCACTATTATTCAATAGAAATGATAGTGATTAATTAGGGTGTTAATGATTCCTTCCAAAATACTATTCTATCAAATCCATTAACCCTTATGATTAAGAGCAAAAACACAGCCATTAAAAAAATACATATCTTTTGAGTTACTCACCCCTAATATACTATTCTTCTCTCTCTTCTCTCTCTCTCTCTCTCTCTCTCTCTCTCTCTCTCTCTCTGTGTGTTTGTCTTTTGATTTTGAATATTCTTGATTAATATTTTATAAAGTTTTTATAAAAAATCTTTTTAATAATTTTTTTACATTCAATTTTTTTTTATAAAAATTTGAACTAAAAATCAAATATATATAGTAATATTTGTTAATACAATAATAATGACTTTCTTTTAAGGTTATTCATTTGCATAAAACTCAAATTAGAGCATGGCTATATTTAAAATTGGAGAAGTCTTTTAGAAATTTTCTTTAAAAATATACAAAATAAGAAATCTGAAAAATACGTATATCATAAATAAAAGATTTAAAAATTTTAAAATTTACTTGAAAGTCATTTCAGTAAACCAAACAAGTATTTTTATAATGATACCCATTCTATTATTAAACCAAACATGTTAGAGGGAATCATCAAAACCTATATCTATAATAAGGTTAATGATACCCATAGTGATAGTGATTGAGTAATTTGAACCAACGTCCCCTTGAAAACAACTATGCTTCTTAGGCAAGCTGTTTCTTTTTCTTCTTCTGTCTTACATCGGACCAATGACAAAAGGGTAAAATGAAAAGAACAATTCTATTTTTTATAACACAAAAGATTTATCCATAATCCATCGAAAATGCTGTACATTTATAGAAAGAAATATTAGATGATTTGCTTCAAAAAAGTTAAACATGAGTTTTGAACAGCATGCAGTAGGTCCTGTGCCTGCCACACTGCTACAAGTTATTCGATTCTGGCAGCAGACACGCATGGTTTCATCTGCATCCAATAAACAAGTTAACACTGTGAATAGTTTAAAGGTATCTTTCAGCTGATTGTACAAACCAAGGGTCCCTCTATAAGTGTTAAATTTGATTCATACTGAATAATAAACATTCTTATTGGTTCTAGTACTTGTCTAACTTTCGCTTAGTACCATGTATTATGTGATTTGGTAGTATTTGGCATTCGGCCAATTTTTATTACAAGATAGTACTTAATATTAAAGTCTAATAGCTTCAAGAAAGGAAGTAATTCCCCAATCATTCATCCGTGTGCATAGACGAATTTCATACATCAAAAGCTGCTTTATATTAGCCTGAACCAAAAGAATGATTTGCAAGGTAACTTGAGCAAAAAAATGATATGCAATTTCTCAATTAGGTAGACTTGCTCTATAGTTCACATACAAGTTATTTGTCAAAATCAACACTTCGTTTGGATGGTTGTAATTTAAAGTGTTTTTTTTTTAAATTACTGTAACAGTTTTAAAGTTTTTTTTTTTTTATAGAAAAGTTTGTGATATAAAAAATTGATTGAAAAACCGTGTTTGAAATTTTGTAAAAACATATTTCTAAAAAATTTAACCTAACAAACAAAGTGCTAATTACCCACCTAATACGATAGCACCTTATTTCTTTTTTCAGACTACATAATTGATTATGTGATTTAAATTGATCATGTAATTTTCAGGTATTTTGAACCAAAAGTCTGAATATATATTTTTCCAATCAATGTCCTTACCTTAATACCATGACAGTTATGTCCACTAAGGCTGTCCCGGATAAGAATTTAAAAGGAAAACATACAAGTAAAAGTAAAGAGAGCATACTTGGTCTCAGAATTTAGTTCCCAAGGATGAGGCTTTCATTGTCCACCATTCATAGGAGATAATAAAAACAAGAACTATATAGTAACAACATCCTTCTTCCTTAATTGAAACGAGCCAAGTCAAGAAGATAATATGGCATTGAGGATGTGGGCTTCTTCAACAGCCAATGCACTAAAAGTCTCCACTGCTATCAGACCCCATTTCTCTCCTGCCTTCTCCCTCTCCAGATGCTTTTCTACTGGTATCCAATTAGTTCAATGGACTCCTTATCCACTCTGATTTTGTCACTAGAAACTAATATATATTGCTTGCTCTTGCAGTTTTGGAAGGACTGAAGTATGCAACCTCACATGAATGGGTGAAGCATGAAGGATCTGTAGCTACAATTGGCATCACTGACCATGCTCAGGTATGAATGAGATCTAGTTTTGTTGCTTGGCTTGTTTTAGACAATTGAGCTGTTCACTTTCAATTAGTATTACTTTACAGTTTCCGCCCGATTTGTAGGATTTGATGTTTGACAACTACTTTAATTATTGCATAATGAGAAAGATTGCTGAGTGAAAATGCAGAGACTCAAAAGATAGCTTGGTGAAAGATAGCCTAGTAAATATGAAGAGCTTAGTTAAAATTACTCATTCATGCTGTTGAGTGGTAAGGTTTTCTAGAGACTCAAAAGGCAAAATAATATGGTCATTACTCTGTCTGGATAGGAAGATATTGAAAAAAGTATTTTTTAATTATTCTTTAAATACATTATCGAATGTCTTTTTTTTTTTAATTACTTTTTTATATCATCTAAGTCATGTCTCAAAAATTATTGCATAACATTTTTAAAAAAAATATATATTTTAAAAAAATGCAATCTAAACAGAGCCGATCATTTTCTGTTGTCAACGATTGTATCTATCCTGGAGGCTAGGGCTATAATTTCCCGAGGATTGTTAATCTGCCAAGAGCTTTTTTAGTGGTGATGAAAAATTGAATGCCCCGGAATCAGTTCCAATTAATTGTTTATCTCCTATGATGACCAAAATGAAACAGAAAATGCGCTGATTTCATATTTCAAATAGAAAGCAAGATAAAATGTAGCAAGAAATTGATATGCAGTTACCCTTAAGAAGGACTAGAAATTTATACTTGATGGGCTAGTCATTGTTCTCTTAAATGCACAAAGAGTACAAAATGTTTGAATTTGGACATGGGATGTTTGCAGGATCATCTTGGAGAAGTGGTGTTTGTGGAACTACCGGAACCTGGTGGTGCTGTCACACAAAACAAAAGTTTTGGAAATGTTGAAAGTGTAAAAGCCACCAGTGATGTCAATTCTCCAATCTCCGGTGAGGTTGTTGAGGTCAACTCCAAGCTCAGTGAATCCCCTGGTTTGGTAATTCTCACAAGTCCATGCCCAAGTCTATTGACAAAATATAAGTAGTACAAGTTCTAGTATAATATGTTTTGGTATTAATTTTGGTTATGATTTTGTAACAATGAAGATCAACTCAAGTCCATATGAAGAAGGATGGATGATCAAAATAAAGCCCAGCAGTCCATCAGAACTAGAATCCTTAATGGGTCCAAAGGAATATACAAAATTCTGTGAAGAAGAAGATGGCCATTGAAAGTTGGCTTGCTAGTTTCCTTTTTCCCTGGACTAAGTGGTCTAAACAGCCTGAGGTTGATATCAATACCCTTTTGGGAACTTCATGTGAATTATCATACAGGCTGCAAACATAACTATCTTTATAGTTGCTTTTGTGGCTTCTTTAATTATCTTCCATTTCCACTTTATGCATTATCTCCATGTAATTAAGACCATCTCTTCTTCCCTCAAAAAACAAGATCATCTCTTAATCTTTATGGTTTCACCTTACAAATTTGCTTTTGTTTCAGTATCTGTATTTTTAATTACTGCATTATCCATTGAGAACATCTGTATTGAGAAAATATGCATGTAAAATACGAGGTATTTAAGAATATAAAATAACCAAAAAAATTAGTCGCTCGATGGTCTTTCATTGGGTTTTTATACCAATATATAGCTAACTAATAAACTAAAAAGAGATGGTAATAAATAACATTAACATCTAATATATTGAGGGAAATAGATTGTACATTTTATTTTATAATTTTAAGACCAAAAAGTCCTTATTATTTTGGTTCAATATTTTTATTTGAGATTTGAATGGTTATAACTCACGATTATACTAGTATAAGTGGAGTTTATTAGTAAAATTTGAAGTGTAAATGTGATTATTTTAAAAACATTTTAACTTGCTTTCCATAGATCACATGGTAAGCTTGGGGGTTAAGGGGCTTTACATATTTTGCTTTGAACATATAAGAATTTGTGGGCACGGCGGGCAACAATAATTGAATATTTTGTATTACTTTCTTTTGAAAATATTATTGTGCTATTCTTTATCGGTGCTGAGATTCTAAATTGATCAATTAAATGATTTAAGAGTCCTTAAACTTTTATGAAAAAGAGGTCCATATATTATGAAATGAACATACCATACAAACTCATTGTATAGGGAGATGAGATTCCATTGTTACAATAGCTAATTCCATTGAAATTATTTGAAGCCCTTATTTGAGGTACCCATCAATGTGCATTGAGTAGGAATATGACCTACAAATTGTAACAAGCATGAAAATGGAGGGAAAAAAAGGAACCTAAAACTTTTTGTTTTTTTCCCCTCTTATTTTAAAAAGGATTAAAAGTGGGACTCCACATAATCCCTTAATGAGTCGAATCCGAGACCTATAGATTTTAGGTGAAACGTCTTACCAACTAACTTACAACTTGACCAATTATGAGTAGGGCAATTTAAACATTTAAACTTGGACGCCTAAGGAGGATTCCTGTACATGGTGAATAACCAAATTCCTCTCAAAAGGAAATCTTGAGTTAAGTCAATGCAACCATTGAAAGAATCAATGGAATTTATGGAAGGACATAACACCATCCTGAAATTGTGAGATAAGGGATTTGGTGAGAGATCAGGAATTCTTGGCTCATACTAAACAACCACTGACTCAAGCACCAAACCAAAAACTGTAAGTGAGATTTTTCCATTATGAGTCCTTGGCCCATACTAGACAGTAATTGAGCAATACACCAAATTGCTGAGAGAGTTTTGAAATGAGATTTTCATCAAGAATTGTTAGCCCATTACTTTATTTTCGGCCCATAATCGATAATAACTGACCAATGTACCAAACGAAATTCTGGACTTTTGAACTGTGAAATTTTTATCAATAAGTCGTGGTCTGATGCTCGCCACACACTAACTTATAAAGTACCCAACGAAAGAAACATTTTAATTTACAAGCCCAATGGCCATGGGTGAACTCTAAAAAGTCATAGGCCTTTCTGGAAAAATTCAAGTACACTTTCTAATTACATATTTATCTCACATAGATATTTATGAAGAAAAATATTTAAAACTATTACAATAATATTAAAAAAAAAAACTTTAAAAAACAACTATTCAAATGAAGCTCCCCAAACTCCTTTTAGCCATCCCTACTGTTTCCCTCTCGAACAATTTGGAAGTACCCTTTTGCTAAAAATTGGTTTAAGGTAGGCAATCCAAAAATGTGCATATAAATATTTCCCACTCCTACCTCCCTAAAAAATCCCTCAACAACCTTCCCAGCCCTTGAAATATTGAATGACACGAATGAGTTTAAAAGTTTCGAGTCTTGATAAACGACTATAATTATTCTTGAATAAAACCTTTTTTTTTACCCAACATAAGTGTAATAATTTTAGACTATTTCGAAATTAAAGTTCAACAAAAATGGAATATTTCTAGAGAGCAAGTATAAAGGATAACCTGCCTGGCTTATAAATTATTTAACATAAAAGGGAAATTCTTGGTCCCATTACTCATACAAACTTACTTCTTCGGGACATATCTTTGGATATCTTTCTTGCTCTAACTCTAATTCCTCAAGCAAATTGTAACCGTACAGGGTGGAGAATACTCCATGTTTGCTTGTTACTGCAAATACTCTATTAATTATGTTGAAAGAACTAGAATAATTTAACTGTTGCTTGAGGTATATACATTATCATATTTTGGACCACTATGGAGCAAATATGGGTTCTAGAAATAAAAAGTTCAAAAGTAAAACTATCGAGATCTAACTTGAGATTCTTCAACACATTTATGGGCCCCAAAAGAAAAGAAGTACAAAATGAAAAAAACATGCCCAGCATTTTGAGAATCCATTCTTCCTTGGAAATCTTGGACGTATCTGTGTCTTGCTTTCTTCATCGCACCAACGACTTCTATCTTATTAATAATCTGAAAAGAAGAGCTACACATACACCTTTTATAGCTCACTGATTGTACTAGCAAGAGGCTGATCAGTCTGTATCTTTTCATTAAATCTTAGCCTCTTGAATAAGCATGTCTCGAATTTATTTGCTGCCCCACTAATTCTAAAAGCTTGGACCGCCCGCAATAGATTGATTTAGCTCACTGATACATCTTATTGAAGGACGACAATACTTAGTGCCAAATCGACACTAAAAAATAATAAGTTTCCCCCCAAAAATAGTAAAATTTTGTGATAAATTATCGATGTTTTTAATAAAAATTGGCCACTAGTATGGAGTCCGCGCTACAACATTTATCCTTATTGTTATTTTGTGTTGTTTCTATTAAAAACTTCACCTACCAACTCAGAGTTAGCTGCCGGGGAGCTGGCTAAGGATGATCAACCAGAGCCCTCCTAGTTGTTAATTCTTTATAATGTGGCTATGCATATTGATGGAGTAAATTCCATTGTTCACTCGTCTAATGAAAATTAGATGTCACATCTGTAGGATCCTGAGTGGCCGAGTTCCACTTTAGCTCGGCCACATAATAAACCTTTACTATTTATCTCCAACTCGACACTCTACCTCTTTAGGAGCTTTGTTGGTCGGCTGCTCGACTCATTGTCTTGGGAGACTTAATCTACTTTCGGCTGCTGTTACTAGGGTTGTAAACGAACCGAATCGAACCGAACTTTAAAGCTGTCGAGCTCGATTCAAAAATTCGAGCTCATATTCGAATTCAAGTTCGAGTTCGATATGAGCTTAAATGTTAAGTTCGAGTTCAATTCGATTTTGTATTCGATAGACTCGAGTTCGATTCAAAAGCTCGATTTTTTTTTTTAATTTGTTGTATTAATTTATTAATAAAATATATATTATATAAAATATACAGTTTTGTATAAAATATTATTATATATTAAATATTTTAAATTGTTTTAATTTATTAATAAAATATATATTTTATATAAAATGTATTCTATTTTATACAAAATATTATTATATATTAATAAAAAATTATTAAAAAAATTTTCAAGCCGAACTCGAGCCAAATATTTACAAGTTCGAATTCGATTCGATAACACAATCGAATCCTATATTTTGTTCAACCTCGATTCGAGCTCGTTAAAACTCGAATCCGAATCAAGCTCTTAACGAATCGAGCCCGAACTATTCGTTAAGAGCTCGATTCGTTTATAGCTCTAGCTGTTACATTCTCATTAGTGCTGTTACATTCTCATTAATACTCTAACACTTGTTGCTATTATCGGAGTATAGTTTGTCTTATCTCCCATCTCTTTTTACTTTTCTAAGGACACACACAACAAAAAACTTTAAGCAAAAACACTCCTTTTTCTCTCTTCTTTAAGGCAGATCATTTACTAACTTAAGCATCGGAGTGTTTATGAGGATCGAATCCCATTGCATGTGAGTCTCCTTACTTGACAGGTAACGTACGTGGACGCTTACGTTGAGTTTCATAATTGAAGATTCTACAATTGGCGTCGTCTATAGAAATGAAATTCTTCTTCTCTATTTTCGTTTTTGTTACCGAAATTTCACTCGTAAAGTTTGGATTATTCTGTTATACCCATGCCTCCTAAGCTTCCTGCTAAGAAGGGTACTCTCACTATACGTGAGCCGACACCTACTTTCTCTCATAGGGAGCAGCCACAAAATCTTTCGGCCGCACCATCTGAGTTCCAGCAGCATCCTCCTGAGCATGTGGAGCAGCAACGGGAAAAATCTCCTTTGGACGAAAACGCCATGGCTAAAATGGCTGAGTCTGTGAAGAAGAACCCTGACATTTTCTACCAGCTAGGTAGGTTCTTCAAGCAAAAGGGTAAGAGACCAGCTGAATCTTTATCTCGACGGTCACATCTTCTCATAATTTGGGTGAGGAATCTTATTCAAGACAGTCCAAAAGGTCTTACACTGAGCAAACAGATGACCGTTCGCCGAGAAGAAATCCAGCGGAGACCCGTGGGGGATGCGCCGACTCGATTGTTAGACATATTGTCCCTTCTTCTGGTGGCAGCCAAGCTTCTCCCTTCATAGATGAAGTCAATGATGATTCTCTTCCAGACAATTTTAAATTGTCTGATATCTCATATTATAATAGGAGTGGTGATCCCGAGAACCATATCCATACATTTATTTCGTCCTTCACCATGTATCGAACTCCTGATGCGGTGATGTGCAGAGCATTTCTTTGTTATCTCGCGAAGAATGCTAAAAATGGTTTTGGCAACTTACTCCGCACAGTATTCGGACTTTGGACGAGCTCACTACTAATTTCATAGCTCGCTTTGTTTCTTCCAAGCCGTTGAGTAAGAAGTCAGCTTCACCGATGCACCTCTAACAAGCTACAAATTAGTCTATCCGGGATTACCTGACCCACTTTACTAATGAATCACTCCAAGTCGCTAGCCCTAATGAGCAGGTTACTATCGCCGCCTTTGTTCACGGGTTGCTGTCGGGTAGGTTCACCACACAATTGCATGAGAAATACCTTGAGACTCTAGATGAACTTTAAAGCAGGGTAGATCGAGCAATATAAGGAGAGGAGGCCAATAAAATGAAGTGTGAATTATAGTCACCTAAGTCTGATAAAAAAGGCAAAGGAGGTAAGACCCGTAACGACGATGCCAATCCCCCCTCGGGCTGAGGAGATATAGACAAACGCAGTGTGTTCGATAGAATCAGTAAAGAAAGGTCTACTTCGAATGCACTATTGACTCCTCTAATGCCAGCACGATTGAAGTTTTAGCTGTAATGAAACAGCAGAATTCGGATAAACAGCTGCCCACAATGGTAGGCAAAAAGGGAAGGAGAAGTTTCAATTTGTATTATGCCTATCACAGAGACGTTGGTCATGAGATCGAAGAATGTTACGATCTCAAAAAAGAGATCGAAAGATTGATACAATAAGAATATTTGAGACGTTTTGTTAAAAGCAATACTTGAGAATGTCGAAGTTATCGTCGGAAAGATCGTCGAGGCCCTCGGCGAAAAGATCGGCGAGACCGACAGGATCCTCACTGCTAGAATGACCGAAGGAATGATAGGGACAAATCCCCAGATCTAGGTGCTGGAGTAGCTGGAGTCATTAATACCATTTCAGGAGGTCCTAGCGGAGGGATAGCTGAAGTTCCAGAAAGAGAACTTACTGGCAATTCTCTTCGGGGTCTTCCGAACTGAGCCCTCATCTATCAGGAACACTTTCTTATGGGTCAAATGACCCTGTGCCTGTTATTTCGGGCAGCAATGAAGCATTGGTGACTGAGGTGGTTATCAATAATTATTTGGTGAATAAAGTCTACGTTGACGCTAAAAGCTCTGCGGATATCATGTATTATAGAACTTTTGAGCAAATGGACTTAAAACTAGATCGGTTTATACCTGTTCAGACTCCACTTGTGAGCTTTGGGGGTCAAGTTGTACATCCTGAAGGGATGATCACATTATCTACTACTATTGAGAAATATCCCCGATCTCAAACTTTGCAAGTCAATTTTATTGTGGTAAAAGCAAATACCCCTTATAATATGCTGCTTAGGCGCCCGACCCTCAACGCTCTTCAGGTTATCTTCTCCACATATCATTTGAGCATGAAGTTTGAAACTCCCAGAAGGGCAACTGAAATTTTTAGTTATGTCCAAACAGCGAGGAAATGTTACACTGTCACTGTGCAAGCGACTTCTTCAGTAGGACCATCTGAGAATACTAAAAAAGCAAAATCTAACAATGGTAAGCTTGGTAGAGATGTAATCTTGGTTCTTGATGTTTTGGAGACCCCTCTATCCAAGAAGTCATCTCGGCTAGAGACTAGTGATCATATGGAGATGGTAGTGTTGGATGAGAAAAATCCTAATTGTGCGGTCAAAATAGGCCGAGATCTTCTTTCTGAGACCCAAGACACCTTAACCGACTTATTGAAGAGTTCAAAGAAATATTTTCCTAGACGGCTAACGACGTCATCTGAATTCTTCCTGAGCTAATGACTCATAAATTGAATATGAACCCGCGAGTCAAGTCGATCTAACAAAAGAAAAGACAATTTGGTCTGGAACACGGCCAAGGTCTTTCGGAGGAAATCGATAAATTGTTGGCTGTCAAAATGATACGAAAGGTGCAATATCCTACTTGGCTAGCTAACTCGGTGATGGTCAAGAAAGCTAGCGGGAGATAGCAAATGTATGTTGACTATACGGATCTGAACAAGACTTGTCCAAAAGACTGCTACCCTCTATCCTGAATCGACACATTGGTTGACTCAGGCACTGGTACTGAGGTATTTTATTTTTTAGATGTATTTAAAAGGTATCATTAGATCGGGATGATCAAGGAAGATAAAAAAAAACTGCCTTCATCACCGATCGTGGAGTTTATTGCTACACCACCATACCGTTTGGAATCAAGAATGTCAGGACTACTTATCAGCGTTTGATAGATAAAATCTTCTACTGTCAAATCAGCAAAGTAATGAAAGTCTATGTTAACGATCTACTTGTCAAGAGTTGAACTATTGACGCTTTCATAAGCAATTTAAGGGAAGTGTTTCAAGTGTTGAACGATACTCAGATGATACTCAACCCCGAAAAATATATTTTTGCAGTGAAGTCTGAAAAGTTCCTCGGTTATATTATTTCTTCTCGAGCCATAGATCCAAACCTTAACAAAGTCAAAGCCATTCAAGACATGGTTGTCTCAACTTCAATAAAAGATATCCAGAGGCTTATTGGTCAGCTAGTTGCATTGAATAGATTTCTCTCCAAATCTGCTCAAAATAGTTTGCCTTTCTTTAAAGTCTTGAAAAAGTCTTGAAAAAGTCTGACCAATTTGAGTGGACCCTAGAGTGCCAGCAGACTTTTGACTAGTTGAAGGAACACTTGCAATCTTTGTTGATCTTGGCCTCCCCGACGACTGGGGAAACTTTATTTTTGTATTTGGTAGTGGCTCCTAAGGCCATCAGTTCGGTCTTGGTGAAAGAAAAATCAAGCATTCAATTTCTTGTTTATTATGTTAGTCGAGTTTTGAATGTGCCAAAAACTAGATACACTTCAATCGAGAAACTTATTCTTTGATTGGTTCACACAGCTCGACAGTTAAAACCTTATTTCTTGACTCACCCAATTTGTGTTTGGACAGATCAGCTAATTCAACAAATTTTAACCAAACTTGAGACCTCGAGAAGGCTGATGAAATGAGCTACAGAGCTCGAGGAATATGACATTTCCTACGAGTCACGAAAATCCCTTAAAGCCCAGAGTTTGGCAAACTTTATTGCTGAATTCACTCCGAGATTGGTATCCGAAAATGCTATCACTTCGGCTGAGGAACTATCTTGAGTATTATATGTTGTTGGATTTTCGGGAAAGGATAGCAACGGAGTTGGGTTATTCTTAGAAAGTCTGGAAGGCCAAGAATGCTATTATTCCTTCGTTTCAACTTCCTAGTTTCTCACAAGTGAAGCCGAGTACGAAGCCCTTATCGTCGGGACTAACTATAGCGCTTCGGTTAAAAGTTCATCGCATTCATGTTCACAGTGACTCCCAATTGGTAGTGAACCAAGTCTTGGGAAAATACGTAGCCTAAGGAACAAAATATGCTTAAATATTTAGCAAAAGTGAGGCAATGGTTGCACTTTTTGAAGCTTTTGGTATTTCAAGAATTCCTTCGTTCTTCTAATCAGCGAGCTGATGCCCTTCTCCAAATTGGCCTTGGCTCCATATGCCAAGCTCAAAAAATCTTTTCTAGTCGAAGTTGTCAAACAACCTAATCATTCGGAGCAAGGTCTGTGATATTGATGATTTTGATGCTTGGATGAGCCCAGTTGTTAATTTTCTCAAACGAGGTGACCTGCCGCCTACTGAATAGATGGCCCGAAAATGCAAAGGGTAGCACCTCGGTATTCCTTAATTGATAGTGTGCTTTACAAGAAATCTTATTTGGGATCTTGACTGAAATATATTGCTCCCGAAGAGGGACAATCAAATTCTTTTGGATATACATGAAAGCCTTTGTGGAGCCCATATTAGTGCCAGAGTTTTAGCTCAAAAAGCCATCCTTTTGGATTATTTTTGATCTACAATGCATATGGATTCTGTGAATATTATGCAAGCTTGTCCTTTCATACCAAGTTGACGCGTCTGAGACTCATCAACCAACCCATCACATGGTGCCGATCAACTTATCTTGACCTTTCGAGTAGTGAGAAATGAATTTCCTAAGACCTTTTCTCTAGTGCTCTTGGGAACTATCTGTTTGTTATCGTGGCCGTTAATTACTTCACTAAATAGGATTAAACTAAATCGTTATTCACTATTTTGAAGAACGTAGTTCAGAAGTTCTTCTGGAAGAATATAGTGTGTCGGTTCGGTCTATCTCGAATCATCATCTCTGACAATGGCCGGTAATTTGCTAAAAATTTCTTCAAGAGTTGGTGTAAAGATTTAAATATTTTGCAACACTTCACTTCGGTAGGCCACCCTCAAGCAAATGGACAGGTAGAAAATTTCAATCGTACCCTTTTTTGAAAATTGAAGACTCGATTACATCAACTCGGGTCCAGTTAGTTAGATCATTTGCCTAGTGTCTTGTAAGCTTATAGAACTACTCCTCGAACATCTATTAATGAAACTCTATTTTTCCTAACATATGGAGTCGAAGCAAGTATACCAGCCGAGCACTTAATCTCAAGTTTTCGAACTGAAACTTACATTGCTTAAGACAATAAACAAACTCGGCAACTTGATTTGGACTTGTTCGAAGAAAAGCGAGTTTCAACAGCATTGAAGGTAGCTCATTATAAAAATATAATAACTCGGTATTATAATGCCAGAATAAAAAATTTGTATTTCAAACTAAGAGATCTGGTTCTTAGAAAAAACTTGATAAGTCGAATTAAGCCTCTTGGAAAATTAAGTTCGAAATGGTAAGCACCTTATTGGGTAATAGAGGCCGGCAAAAACGACTACTATAAATTAGCATATTGAGATGAAATTTCTGTACCTCAGACATGGCATGTCGAGAATCTCAAATTTTATTATCACTGATGTAATAAAAAGTACATAGTTATTCTTTTTTAATATGTTTATTATTTCATTCTACTTTTATATTTATGAATTCATCAAAAGCATGAAAAAGGAGAGAATACTGGTATCAAGAGAATGGATGAATAAAAATAAAATGTAATGTTATATCTAACACTTAGAAAATTTTTGAAAGAAACCTCGTCGAGAAAACTATTACATTGAAAGTCCTGTTCTATCTCTATTGGAGTCTTGTCGGCTTGGGTTCCCAAGTTGCCATCAGCAATTTCGGCAGTGCTACTCTCCCCTTTAGTCGATACGGGCACCTTAGCACTTGAGACTTTGGATGGGGCAGACTCAACTACTGCTTCTCTTGGAGGTTCCTCAAAAGTCTGTTCGGTAGGAGGCGGGACGTTAACAACCAGACTTCGCAAGCTCAGATGAGGAGTTGTGACCTTTTGTTCGGCTTTAAAGTCGTCCTTGATTTCCTCTAAGTCTTGACCTTGCTTGAAGCCTTCGGCAAGGCAATTCACTAACTTGTCCACCCCCGACTGGTAATACTTATACTCCTCGAGAATCTCTAATTGATCATCGTGTATCAGTGCAGCTATATCCTTAATGGCTTGGGTTGCCCCGAACATGAAACAGGGACAATTCAGTATCACCAAGTCATCAGCGAAGTCCTCTGAAACTCGAAACTTCCTTACTCTCTCTTCTTCGGTAGTCTGAAGAGTAGTTGTATATTGTTGAGATCCTAAGAAAAGACCTCATCGCCTCTTTTCGAGCTGTTTGAATTTTTTAAGTTTTGGCCTCGGCTACTCTTTTCATCTCCTCGACATGGGCACTTTTCAAAAACTCTGCTCTTACTCTATAATCTTGCAGAACCTCGTTCTTAGTTCTCGTGGCCTCTTGCTGAGCTTTCTCAACTGATTCACACCTGACTTGGAGCTCTTTCATGGCATTCTCGGAAGCTTTAAGTTTTCTCTCCAACTCTTCTATCTCTGTCTCCATTACTTTTTCTGCCTCTTGAAATCTTGTCAGCATCTCGGCGATAAAAGTGTAAGCCTAAAAAGTTTCCATGTTAGTTTTATAACAAGGTTGTGCGGTATGCTGAAAGATAATCGAGAATACTTACTTCGGTAAGGGAAAGGACTACTTTGCCAGACAGCTATTCGGCGTTCAATGACTGTATCTTCTCTACATCTTGAGGAAGGTTCGATTTTTATAGTAGTTGCAGAGCTACTCTCTCCTCCTCGGCGTTATCCGCTATCGTTAAGTCCCATTGAGGCACAAAAGCGTTGCCTTTGCTGAGGAAGGTTCCCCTCTGAGATTCGAGTTCATGTAACTATTTGCCCCGTCCGTGCCGACCAAAAGTGCCTCAGCCTTTGGAGGCCCTCCCAACTCCTCGGCCAAACCCTGGCCCAAAATCTTCAACTATTTGCGTTGGTTCTGGTAATGTTCATACTTCGAGCAGTTGAGGTGCTGTTGGAATGACAGCTGAGCTCACTCCTGAGCTCGACCCAACCTTTGGTTTCTTGGAAGGACCTGCTTCGTCCCCGGTCCTAGTTCCATGCCTCTTCTTCTTGGAAGCACCTCCGCTCAACAGCATATCAGTGAAGCTCGACATTGCAAAACAAGAAAAAATATTAGTTAGTATTCATTGTGTGAAGAGGTAAAGATAAATCTTTACCTTTTTTCCTAAGTCAAGATGAGTAGACGGAGCCACCCTGAGGAACCCTAGCTCAGCTCAAACCTTCTTGCACCAACACCAGTTTGGAAAAATCCCAACAGTTAGCACAAAAGTCCCCTTGAACTATATGTTGATATTCTACTTCCCGAAGAGTCCTCGAGCTGAAATCTGACACTTCGTTCAGTCCTCTCCACCAGAAGCCCTTAGGAAATTAATCATTGAAAATGAAGAAAAATCATGATTTTCAATTTTTAATGGAAGAAAGATAATCTGTTGTTAACTTGGGAGCTCCTATCTGGGAGTTGAAATAAAACCAACCCTTGACCGTGGCATGCTTCTTAATAGAACAGAAGCACCTAAATAAGTCAACCGAAGTCGCAAAGCCGAGGTGGTTGTATAGTAATTCAAAACTAACCACTGTTTGGATGGTGTTAGAGATGAGTTGAGTAATCATTGTCCTCCAATATCATAGATTATCTTTAAAGAACCTACTGGTAAGTATCTTCAGCCCGGCCTCAAATTGGTCCGCATAAACAGCCACGGAGCCAGTCAAGTGGTTTGTGAGTTCGGTCAGTTGGTTCGAAAAAATGTGAAATGTACCGATGCCAAAAGATATACCTCGTTTTGACCATCCGAGTTGCATCTCTTGGAAGAGTAGAAGCGAATTTTGACATATCCCTGAAGTACTCCAACGGCAGATTATTGGGGTGGTTCGGCATTGCTACTTCGACATCTACGAGCACAGGAGAGTTCGGAAGAATAGAAGGGCTGTCCGGAATTTCGGAAGCGAAAGTGCTTTCTTCAAAATTCACTTCGTAATCTCCCTCTTCGAAATCATTGTCGTTATTCCCTTCAGAGTTCCTAGGGTTCTAATCCATTGCTTCGATATCAGTGGCTTTGACAGCTTCTTCCTGCGGAGGATCGACATTGGTTGTCACTTCTGAGCTCTGAGTCGAGACTTCGAGTCTCTCAGCTTCGGCCCCACCTGTTCTCACGACCTCAGATGGACTACTTGCAGTTACCATACTTACTGTTGATATCTGAGTTCGGCTGATTATTTTCGAAAAATTTCAATTCAGTTACTTGGCACTTCAGTTCGGCTACTCAGTGCGACTAAATCAGTTTAGCAGTTCAAGAGCAAAATCAAAAGGAAGTGAAAAATGAACGTCAAAGATTCCTACTTATACTAGCAACCAAGTAAACCGTCATAAATCATCCTCTCGGGATCCGGAACGGTTACATTGTTTTCTTTTCTGTCTCTCCTATTAACTGCACCCCACTACTCTGTCGTGACAAGACGTGCTGTACACATCACGCCTGTTGGCAATTCCATTGTCGCGATTTCAAAATTTTGAATTTTGAATTCTTATTATTCTTTCTTTTCAAATGAACATTAGTTCGAACCTCTTTCGTTCCACTCGTTCAATTCAAACTAGGGGAGTTTGTGTAGGATTCTGATTGGCCGAACTCCACATCAACTCAGCCATGTAATAAATATTTACTATTTATCTCTAGCTTGGCACGCTACCTCTTTAGGAGCTTTGTTGGTCGACTGCTCGGCCTATTGTGTTGGGAGACTCAATCTACTTTCGGCTACTGTTATGTCCTTATTAATACTTTTACATCCTTATTAATGTTTTGACACTCATTGCTATTACCAGAGTATAGTTTGTCTTATCTCCCATCTCTTTTTGCTTTTCTAAAAATAATCACTTAGAGAACACACACAACAAAAAACCTTAAGCAAAAATACTCCTTCTCTCTTCTTTAAGGTAGATCATTTACTGATTTAAGCATCGGAGTATTTATGGGGATTGAATCCCCTTACATGTGAGTTTCCTTGCTTAATAGATAACGTACGTGGACGCTTACGTGGAGTTCTGGAATTGAAGATTCTACAACATCAATTGTGGAGCCTATTTTCTGGTGAGACGGTACTTGTAAACCAAGCTTCACAATAGAAGTTGTAGATTGATGATTGTAATTTGAAGTGGTAGAGCAACGAGACCAATTTCAACTACAACATTGTGTGTATGGCTTTGTCTAAACAACTCAAAATTCAATAGAACGCCAAAATTAGAGTTTTACTCTACATTATTAAATCACAATTCCATTCTTTCCCCTTTGTTTTTGATTGGCACGTTAGTAGATGCATGAAATTATAGCGATTGAGAAAATTTATGTGTTTTGATTAGCACGTAGGATGTACAATAAAAACGCACAATATAAATTTCAAGTACTGCATGTAAGCTCGTCCACTGGAAAAGTATTAAATAAATTACATGCATTGCTACTTGTTGTATTAGAATTAATCATTTATCACCGTGTAATGATAATAGGTCACACCTTAAAATATTTAGTGATTTGTTCTAATGTGCCACGTAACATGCGTGGTATACCTAATACTCACTCGTCATACACTAGAGTGGGAGTCATGTCATCATTGCATAGATATTTATGGATATTTATGGTTATTCTCTTCTGGATCATTTTACCTTTCTTAATCAATTTTAGCATTTATTACCTCCTCTTTTATTCTCCCCTTCAATTACTTATTTTATTACACGAGTCAACTGACTTGTGTGTGAAAGTACGTGATGCCCTCCATCTTGCAATTGTAAAATGCTAATGTTTTTTTGATTCAAGATCAGGAAATAAAGCATAGATATTGTTTACTTATTTACTTTTCGTAACTTTTTATGCTTTCTTTCTTTAAGCTTTTATTTTGTAGTCAATTTCTTCTGTAACAACCTTTATGTGGTTAAGAATAATAAAGAAAACGAAAACAATTTATTGCATAGGCATACTTATGTTTTTGTACATATGCACAAACATGTTACCAGAAATTCTTTTAGATAACATAGAATATTCTTTTTTTCCTTTCAGTTTTTTATTTCAAATCCTTATTAAAAATATAATCGGGTGAGTTCAGTTGATAAGCTTATTGTTCCATCTAAAGTTAGAAAAAAAAAGTGAGTTCAGTTCATAAGCTTATTGTTCCATCTAAAGTTAAAAAAAAAAAACTAAGGTTTTTTCATGTAAAATTCACATGGTTATGTCAAGTTTATAACATGAGGGAGCTATGTAAAAGAAAATGTCTTGAGTTCAGTTGTTATAGATATGTCAATTGCTGCAAAATATTATTAATTGGTTGTGTCCTACAATATCAATGTGGAATTTCTTGTTGAGGTAATTCAATGCCCATAACTGAGTAAGTCTTGGTAAATCTTGCTAGTATTATTTCAACTTTAGTAGGTATCGAATTATAGAAGTTTAAACAAACACATGAATAAAGACCAAAAAAGGGAATCGATAGGACACTCAATTTCTAACGTTGAAAAATATAGACAAACAATACTATACATATTAAGTAAATTAAATCAATTTGGTAGGAGGATCAATTATTGTTGTCCATTGTCTGAAAAATAAGTGCACTAGATGCTTTATCTCTCTCCCCATACATGAAAAGAATGCATTAAAGTTCACTTTCATGCTTCAACTTTACTATTTTCACCAGGCCCACTAGTAGACCAACTTTTTGGTTTTTACTTATTTATTTATTTATTTATTAATTTCCCTTTTGAGTAAACAATATGCCGCACTTGCTTAATTTATACAAAACATGATGCAAGATATGTGTAAAAAGTATAAGTTCACCACAACTACTTATTTTATATTTTGGTGATGAATATTTTAGAAAGTTGTGGATTCAAGTTATTACTCACAGCTAACCCCAACAAGAGCTCTCATAAGCTGACCATATTCATATTGTTCTGCAAATGTTGTATTGGGTTACCGCATTATACATCTGGAGAGAGTGAAAACTATGTGAGGACTAGAATATATATATATATATACACACACACACACACACACAGAGTACTAGGTTAACTTCAAAAAGTAAAACTTCAGGTGAAAAGAATTATCTATCTACTATGAAATGATTTAAAGTAGGGGTGTTAATCGGGCCCTATGAGTCGGGTTTTAACAGGTTCAGACTCAGCTCATATATTTAATAGGGTTATGAGTTTCGGGCTTTGAGTTTCGAGTTTATAAATGTGAAGCTCATACTCGGCTCACAAAATATTCGGGTTGTGAGCCTAAGCTCACGAGCCAATGAATCTAAAACTATTGAAATATTCTTAAAATTCAATAATCTCAAAAAAATAATGAATGGAGACAAATTAATTCGCAAATTAATATTACTATGTATAAGTACAATCCTCCAGTATAAAATTATTTTTGAAATAAAAAGAAATTTTTTTTGAAGTGATTAAGTAAAAAATGACTGTCTCAAAATGTGTACTAATAGGTATTCAAGTAAAAAATTCACAAAATACATTTACAAAATACTACTACTAAGCATAAATATCTCATTTACATATTGATGTACGTATTTAACTAAAAAGCAAACGATAATTTTATGGCACAAAAAAATATTATCTTCTGCATTACTCCATCAAACAGGTTAAGTGCATTAAATCTATGGCACAAAAGCTTCACTCACACTAGTTGATTAGGCTTATAAACACCAAAAAATACTATGATATATAATATCTATAATATAGTATAATATATAATATAGTGTGTGTGTGTGTGTATGTATATATAATATTATATGTGTACATATACATATATACATATGTGTGTATGTACATATATGTGTACATATGCATATTTATATGTGTATATGTATGTATGTATATATGTATGTGTGTATGTGTGTCTATATATATATATATATATATATATATATATATTATGAGCCGGGCTTATAATAGGCCTGAGTCTTGTGAAGCCCAAGCTTGGCTTAGATATATTTCGAGCCTAATATTTCGGCTCAAAATCAATTCGGCTCGATATAAGGTTATGATCATGAGCTTTTTCTGGGCCGAATGGACCGAGCTCGGGCTGCTCGGCCCTATTTACAATCTTACTTTAAAGACTAATTCCAAGAATTGGTCCAAGAATTTGTCAGATCACATATGAAATGCTTGTGTATATTTTAGCATTTTTGGTGCAAGTCTATCAAACTCTATTGTTTCAATAATGCATCTCATATTCTCCTAAACCAAAATATGCCTGTTCGTTTATTTATTTTTGCTGTGGGGAAGGAGCCCCCCGCGGGGGGGGGGGGGGGGGGGGGTTATACAAGTATTGAATATCATTCTATCGTACTTAACTTTTTCTTATTTAAATGAGAAATTCGGAGTGTGTGATATATGAGTACGAAAGTCAAGAATGAGTATAAAAATCAATAATACTTGCATTTGTTGTTTAGTTGACAAGAATAATATTTGTCTCCCATTATTCTTCACTTGTTAGTCGGGTTTCAAATTTCAGTAACTCATTAATATAATTAAAACTTATTCTGGTTTAAATGAAATATGTAAGTGATAATGAAATGAACCCGTATTTATAATGGATTTTATGATTTTCATTCCAATTGGCATTTTGATTCCTTGATGCAAACCAAATTGCTATTTTTCTTAGTATTTTTAGTATCTTCTTTAATTCCACCTTTTGATAATTTATTTTCCCATTCACGTTTACATTGGGACCAATTATTGATCTTACTTGTCTTTAATACCCTAGCATTCCACAGATTCATTTGCTACGACCTTGAAGGCTTGGACCAGCATGAATTTAACTTACAAATTCTCTTTTTGTAAATTCAGATTTTTTTTTTTTTTAAAATACAGTTCGATCCCAGAGACTTCATTGGAGAAGGGTTTGAAACAAGAAATAAACATGAATATACGATACCAGATATACAAAACTTGAAACCCTTATAGTAGTAAGGCTTGGCCAATCTCAAATTTATAAGCATAAATTCATAAGCGTAAAAGTCTTGCATATATTATTCATAAGCAACTTCATAAAGACCCCATTTCATGGTGTATAGCCACCATGAATACATCATCATAGAAAAACAAAAAAGCAATTTTCCATTCTTGTCAATTTTGGTGCTTATGCATATGCTGCCAATTTCTTTATTCGGGCGAGGCATTTGTCAGCAGGCCTAGTTGCTGGTAAATACTGGACTCCACTTTTTGAATTAATCCTTTCAAGCCTGCAAAAAAAAAAAAAAAAAAAGAATTAAGCATATAACGCCATAAATTCTTGATCAAATTACTTAATCAGAGCAAGAAACATAGAAAAGAAATTGCCTAAGAAAAAACTAATATATTGTAAATCGCGAGATCGTGATTTTCATACTTCTGTATTAATTATAAATGAGGCTTAAATGTAAAAATAAAAAAAAAATAAAAGCAGGTCTTGAATTTTTACCTGTAATTAAGAAGAAAATAGTGGAGAAAGACTGAAATCTCAAGCTTGGCCAAATCTGCTCCAGGGCACAGCCTGCTACCGGCACCAAAAGGAATCAAGGTTCCTAGTTTGGTTTTTTCTCCCTGCGTTTTATTTAAACAACAATATTGCAATTCATATTATTCTCCTTTTATCATTTTGTTCCTGGAACATAAATATTTTTGAAAAGAATTGTCAAATTTATGCTTACTTCCAATCTTGAGGGGTTGAAATCCATCGGGTTCTCGTGGTTTTCAGGATCGAAATGAACACTTCTGATCCAAGGTAACACTCTCCATCCCTTGGGAATAGTATAACCTACAAGTTATACAATTATTTTACTCAGTTTTACTTCAAAAATTTTTTAAAAAATGGAGCAATTAACCTAGATATTGAAATTAATAAAGAGAGAAAAAGTATAATTAGATAACGAACCATTCGTGTTAATATCTTCTTTTGCTTCTCGGAAGAGTGCAAAAGAGAGATTTACCAATCGCAATGTTTCAAGGATCACCTGAAAAGAACAATGCAAAACAACAGACATGTGACAATGCAATTCAGAATACTAAGTGAATCAATTAGACATTTATTTTCTGAAGCAATAAGATCTTTAATTGCCCAATCAACTGCTTAAATATTTAGTTGTTGAACAATGAATTAATACATACCATTTAAAATAGTTATAGGAACAATAAGGAAAAAAAATCATGCTTACAAAAAAAGATAATGCATTTTAAAATGAATTAATGTACTGTTACCTTCTGTAGATACTTCATTTGCCTAACTTCATTGTAGGTTAGCCTTGCATTTGAAGATTCCCTTCTCTTCACAATTTCCTCTTGTTCCTCCTGAAAAATGGTAAAGTTCATCATAATTAAGTTACTCAAAATCAACTTATTGATAGATAGATAATTCTTGCCACCCTCTGAGCTCTTATTTATAGCGAATTATTGCAACAAATTTCATCTATTATATGTTCTTAATTACCTTGGCTTTCTGTAATGCCTGAGGATGTTCTTGTAGGAAGATAATGACCCACGTAACGGCATGACCAGAAGATTCATGTCCAGCTATTAAGAATATGATTATTAAATCTACAATTTCCTCATCAGTCAATTTGGTCCCTTGGTCGTCTTGGATTTCCATCATTAGAGTTAATAGGTCTTTCTTTGTCTTCAATTCATCGCCCTTAGCCATCATCGCCCTTCGTTTAGAGACAGACGCTGAAAATGTCCTTAGCAGTCTCTTCCGTGCCTGAAATCCCGGTGGAAAAGCAAACACAAAAAATCAAATTTAAAAACATAGCGCAATATGGTTAGAAAAATTAAAAGTTGTCCCAAATGATTAAAATATCTTATATAAGACAAGTTCATGGTTCGGTAGGATTAAACTAATCAGAAATCAATTAATCATATAATTGATAAACTATAGTTTAAGATATCGTTGCGATCTACTATCCATCTCACTGTCTGTCAATTTTTCAAAATTTAATCTTGTTTAAATTTCTTAACTTTTTTTTTCTAAAATTACAAGTTTCTACATTATAAAATTTGGTATAACAATTAACTTTTATTGAAGAAATCTTAGCAAAAAGTAAAAATCCCTATATGAGTTATTGTGGAAAATGCTCTGATGACAATTATCAAAAGAATAGTAAGTTTTTGAAAAAAAATGTGATAAATTTTTTTTAAACAACTATTTTCTATGGAAACTTATCATTTTTCATTATTGCATCATTATCCTATTATTATTTATACAATAAATCTGTCCAAATAAAACAAGAGTACTATTTTGCCGAGGAAGAGGAAATTAGAAATGCTTACCTTGAGTGCCCGGTGGTATGCAAAACCAGGGAGGTTAATAGTCATGGACTTGAGCCCATGGGACAGTAAAGTGTAGTCATTCGCCATGCGATTCAGTTCTTTCTCATCACTAACCTCATCACTCAAAATTATGTTCATCATAACTTTAAAGGCAGTTTTCCTCATCTCAGTTAAGAACTCAATCGGTTCATACGATTTTTCCCATGTACTAAATGCATTTCTTGCAATTTCATCCACATAATCAATAAAGATTGATAAGGCCTCCGGACTGGCAACCGGAGTTGCTATGAGCTGCCTGAGACGCTTTCTTTCTTGATTCGATACCCCGTGGAGTCCTCTTTTTCCTACTAAATCTGATACTGACTTAGGCCAACCAGCTCCAAAACGCTCATCTGTCAACACTTTTCTGCATGTTTCGGCTGTTGTAGCAATGATGCATGGCTTTCCAAACAAGAATGCCCTGTACAATGGAGCCTTTCCAAATCTGTTCAACCAATTCCAACAGAGTTATCAAAAAAGAACATCTATGTTGAGCCAAAAAAGGGCTATGTATGGATGACATTTCTTCTGATAAACATTACTAAACTGCTTTTTTGGATTAGCACGATTGTGAAATAAAATGGTAGTTAAATAGTGTAAAATAATTTAATTTTTTAAACATATTATTTATGTAAATTCAAGAATTATTTTTATTTTTGCGTGTATGCCAAGTATGATAATTGGAAAGACAAAAAGCTCTAAAGAAAGATAGACCTGGTGGTGAACGAGCCCAGGAATGAATCAGGGTTACCAGACTTGAAAGCTCTGAAAAACGAAAACATATTGCCAAGCAAAGGCCAGCCTAAATCACCAGGAGGTAGAGATTTCTGCCTGGCACCCAAACGACTCACGTAGATCCATTCATTTGCTGTCCTTAGCAAATTGTATATGAAAAAAAGGCCCACCAGCAAAGCTGCATAGAAGAACCCTTGATCAAACTCCATGATCAACCTACAGAAAATGAACTGAGAACTAGGTAAGGCTCATCACTCTCTCCTGAATTGGTTAACCTTAGCAATCTAGCCATGCATATTTATACTAGTAATATTGTTGAAGTAGGTGAGCCCATAACCAAATTTAAAGAGCAAATTACATTTGTGCCTAAACATCTTTTCAATCATTAATTCACAAAAAGCCAAAATAGGTACGATTCTTCGTGGATCTAGAACAGTATGTACGTATGCTTTAAATGATTTTGCTTAATCATTGAGAAGGTAGGAGAGAAGGTGATAGATCCTAGGTCTTCACAACTTTCATTCTTCCCAGTTTCTTGCAAGTTGAATGCAATGTAATTTTTCAACATTTTTGTATAACTTTTCTGAACCATGGTATAATCATTTCTCACATGAAACTATGTTATTTTTTAAAGTTTTTTTTTTTTGCTGGTTTAATCTCGTTCATCCATCGTGGTTTTATATTAGGACCGTGAGTTTGTTGCAAATAGAAATTGTGATGCTACATGGCCAAAGGTGATGACTTACACTATAGACTCTCCACTTTTTTCGGTCACGATTGTTTATTGGAACTCATTAGTAGAAACTGCAATAAAAAATAAATAAATTACAACGGCGTTACGAGATGGTCCTATAAATAGAAAAGTATTGAATTTATGTTCTATTTTGTAGTAGTGTAGACAATAGTAGTATATATATTTTTCCTTATGCTACAGTACAGTAACGAAACCGTAGAATCCTGAATGATTTTGATTCAATATAAATTTATGTTCTGTTTTGTAGTAGTTTAGACAATTATTGTATTATATATTTTTCCTTATGCTACAATATTGTAACGGAACTATATAGAATCCTCAATAATTTCGATTGGGTGAATCAAATACTGTTTAAAATTAGTAGTATTTAAGTGCACTTTATCCATGATAGCATCCGTCGGCAACTCTCATGGTCACGTTCAAAAAAAAAAAAAAAAAATCTATGTCGATCATCACTTATTAGATATAAAAATGATCAAGCCTAAGAAGAGTTAGTTACTGTACTAAAAAGTGGTCACTTCTATGTTGCTCAAAATACTATTTGCAAAAAACAAGTAGAATTTGAACAACTCATATGAATTCACCTATTTGTAAATTAAATTAATAATTTATGTAGCCCCATCCTCTTTATTTTCATTTAATTGTTGACTTTTTATATGGTACCAAGCTGACTCAGCTTCGTACCATAACCAAATTCTTAAAAAGTCAAAACTCATGAGAAGATTAATGCTTGTCTTTTTAATGTGTTGTTTCAATTAATGTGTTGTTTCAATTACATAATCAAATTAAAATTCTGTTTAGGACATCGATGCAAGTACGTAAAAAGGGACACTTAATTACCTCAAAGGTAATATTCATCCACGTACTTGAAAATTAAAAATTTTGGGCCCTCACAGCTCGGATAAATTGGGGGATTGCTTTGAATATTGGAATACCTCCTCAATTTTTATAACATAAAATACTTAGGAGGATTTTTATCTTTCCTACATAATAGTACTCATTCTATAACAACCAAAGAAATTACATATCCTTGCATTTATGGAAGAATTTCTGTAGCTGTGTTTTTTAGGTGATTTTTCCATAACAACTTTTTTAAATCACCCAAAACGTTGACACTATTCAACATTTTTTGCCCTAAAACATGTAAAGAATTCGCACAAAAATCAACTCAAGCTGAGAATCACTTTCTCAAGAAGTAAAACTAAAGAAAAACTCTAACACTAACTTCATTTATTTGTCTAATTGGCTGAATTGTTTATTAACATGTTCTTGTTTTCACAAGACCAACTTAAACCTTTCTGAAGTTTCTCTCAAAAATAAAAGAAAAATAATTAGTTTTCTTCCTTTTCAGAAAATGACCAACGATACACGATATGGTTTACAAGCATCATCTTGGTACTTGGGGGTTCATTATTACTGATTTATTTGCCCACAATCATACGGTTCTAATAAATGAAGCTCATACCCCACTTTTCTTTCCACGTGAAAACAATGGCTTGAAGCTGCTGAACCGTTCTTGAAGATTTTCAATTTGTAAATATCATATCGAATGATAACAAGCCAATGAATTCGGGCCACGCAATTATTTAGCAAAGCCAAGTACACTCTTTTTCTTTTCTTTTTTTTTTAGTAAATCTCATCGTACTTTTTTTAAATAAAATTAATTATCATTACAAGATATTTACCTTATAAAATTTGGAGTGAAGCTTCTAAATTTTTTCTACACATAATTTGGGATGTGACTGTGTTTAACACCTATCCTCTTTCCCCGTCTTTTTTTTTTTTTTCCCTCAAACTGTCAAAACGGGTTTGAACCCGAGCCTTTGGCAGCCAACTAGGCTTTGCCCTGTTGATTAATCTCATCGTACTTAATCCTTAGGTCATTGATAGGAAATTCTAATGCATAAAAAATAGGCAGCTAGGATTGGACAAAATTATTGAATTCCATGTGAACAATTTGCTATTCTAATGCACAAAATACAGGCAGCTAGGTTGGACCAAATTATTGAAATCCATGTGAACAATTTGGTGTGGGATTTGCAATGGAAATTGAGACCCTATGTTTCCACCTAACCATTTGCCCCGGTGTGGAGAAATTTATATCCTTAACTGTGAACTCCATTTACTGCCTGGTTACATGGTTAAGCTTTCTATCATCCGCTCAATTGTTGGTGAGGGGAGTAATTTTTCGTGCGGCCTCCCACTCGGTTGGGACTCGGGTTAGGAAAATATTGGCCACCTGTGATGTCGTTTACTCTTGGACTCCACATGATTAAGTAGTAAAATATGATTTTCTATTCTTATTGATTATGCTATTATAGGTAAAAAAAAAAATGTCATTTTACAATATTATATGGATAACCGTAAAATCTCCCATTTTAGAGTTTATTTTGAATTAAAGAAAAATAAAAGTTAGGTGTGTGCATATATGCATGTATGTATACATACACACATACATACATTATATGTTATCAATATCTTATTCGTAGGTGGTTGGGATCCAATGCTGGTATACATACAAACACATACAAACATACATTTCATGTTAACAATATCTTATTCGTAGGTGGTTGGGATCCAATGCTGGTATACATACAAACACATACAAACATACATTTCATGTTAACAATATCTTATTCGTAGGTGGTTGGGATCCAATGCGCTGCATATATAGTTTATAGGGTTATCATGCTACCATGTAATCAAATCGACATGGAGAAGTAAGTGTGCCTATGGGACCCATCCGGGCTTTTTTCACTCCATAAATTAAGCGTAATGGTCTAATTACACTTTGCCCCTATGAACTCAAGGGGTAGTAATATTTTACCTTCTCAACTATGAAAATATACATTTTGTCCTTTGCTATTAACATCGTTATTATTACTTAACGGAGAAGAATGATGCTATATTTTTCATGACCAAAATACCCTTAAAAATATACAGTTAAACCCCATTTTTTGCCTTTTATTTTTTATAGTTTATACTATCATTTTCAACATATATAACCTAGTTATAAAGTTGGAATTTATTTACATAATATCATAAAAATTAAATATGTTTCCTTGTATATTTTAAAAAATCTCATGTAGTTCTTCAAAAATAAAAAATACATAGTTCAATAGCAATTTAATTATTTATATTTTTATTAGACAGTACATACTTTTCAAAGATGGGCACAGCTATTCAATTATTAATTTTTATATTAGAGCTTACCTTAAAAAGGCCAATTTAACATAGATTTTTTTTTCAAATCTTCCATTTAAATCAATACATACTACTTTGAAAGAAACAAATTTTGAATTATTTTGTCAAATTTTAAATTTGTAAAAATAATAATGACAAATTAAAGAAAACAATTTAAATATGTTTCTATGCTTTTTAATATTGTTTCTGTGTATGTGTATATATATTAAAAATCATAGAAACATATTTAAATTGTTTTCTTTAATTTGTCATTATGTGTGTTATGTGTGTGTCTACTCATTATTAACTAAATTTAAAATGATTACATTTTCTATGTTCAAGTACAAACATTTTTAGAGTATATGAGATATTTAGAGTAACTAGATTTTGTCATAATGTCAAACAAACAACTATGTACCTAAATAATTATAATGTTTAAACAGCAATAATGTTATTATGAGTTTTTCTAATGGAGTTAGCTTTACTAACAGTTGACTAGTCTTTTTAGGAGATAAAGTGTATAATTTCAGAGTTAAGAGGGTAAAGTGTTACTAACCTATAAGTTCATGGGGGCAAACTGCAATTATCTCATAAATAAATAAAACCTCAGCCACTTTTGTTTTCGTGCCTCACAGGGCAAGATGTTCTAGATGCAAGTAGGGCCACTTTGTAGTTCGAGTTAGGTGACAACATCACAATTTCTATTTGCACAACCAGAGCTTGATCTACTTGTGAAAGAAAACAGTCTTATTAAATTTCCAAAATCTAATGGATATTGTTGAAGCTACCCATGTAGAAAGGCCACTGACCCTGCCAATTGCATTGTATACGGTGTGGTCAATTTAGAATTGTTTAGCAAGTAGCAGTAACATTTGTTTTTTGGGCTTCCAGTTGTGCAGCTGTTCAACTTCGAAATGAAAAGTAATTTTATGTTAAGGTGTTCAAATCAACTGCCTCGTTCTAGTGATAAAAATTAAGGTTTGAAGTACAAGAATAAGAGATTATAATTTAAAGTTCCACAATTGTGTGTCTCACTCTTGGTAGATTAGTTATCTCACTCTTAGTAGATTCTTGTAATAGTAAATAAATAGCAACAGCGGATAGATATTAGAAAAGATACAATTAGGTGGAGGTATGGAATAAAAAAGGGCTCTTTAAAATAGGCACAAACTCGTGTACATGCATCTTAAATTGGCATTAGAAGAATAATTCATAGTAATATTTTCCCAATGGTGTGCAAATCTTGGGGAGATAATGGCCATGAACTCGACTTCATGAGAAACTATTGTGTACACCTTTCCATGTGATCCCAATGATCCAATGATCACTCTTAAGGCATTCTAATTTCCTGATGTTATTTGAGAACTCAATTGTCTTATTAGTATCAAGATGAAGTTCTCCCAAGATGGTTTTGGAGATTTCTTGATTTCTAAAGTGCATCCTTGTCGTTAGTCTCGATTTCAGGTGGGTATGCCACTCAAATCTAGTGAGGTCTGGTTCTGAATTCTGATCTTTAAGTTCTCAATGTCCTTAATATTCTACTAAAATCTTCATTGAGAAGCTAACAAGTTGGGTTCTTGTTTTATTTTTCACTGAAAAAGGCGTCTAAATTAAAATTGAGTGTAGTTATTTCACTTACTTAGTTTGTCTTAATAATTCTATTTGTTAAGACATGTTTTTCAGATATATGATTTTTAAAAATTTCAAACATATTTTTCAACCATCTTATTATATCTCATATACATATTTATTAAAAACAAAGGACATTTTCAAAAACGTCCCTTGAGATTTCTCACAGTTACACCTAGTACCCTTGAAGTTTCAAATATTACACTTACACCCCTTATTCCTTCATGTTTGGTAACAATAAAATCCAATTTGCTAAAATACTCTATTAATATCCCAAAATGCCCTCTTCTACCACCACCACTATTACACCCACCGCATGAATCCCATTTCTTCGTCACACAACCATCACAAACAACCAAAAAAAAAACACACCTTAGTTTTAACACCACCACCACCACACCAATAGCTTGGTCAGTCAACATAACCAGACCATCATCACGATAAACAACTAGAAAAAGTTAGTACATCATCACTATAAACAACCACCACCACTATACCACACCCCTTTTGCAACAGTACTATCCTACCCAAAATTACCACCAAAGTAATTCCAATTTCCAAGTATTAAATAATACATTAAAACAAACAAAAATTAGATGTCTATTAACTAAAATTTTGCACCAAATCATCTATCCAATTTAAATCACTAAGTTTCCAAATTTGATCTACTGAAAGAAAAGTTTGATTGCATATGAATTTCTATAGGAGGGTGGAGCGAAGGGGATTGATTGAGAAAAAGGAGATCAAGAATGAGAAGGAAATAGAGAGGATAACAATATGGAAGGGAAGTAGGAGAATGAGGGAAAAGGCGATGGGCTAAGAGGAGGAGACGGTAAAGGCTAAAGAGGAAAGGGAAGAAGGGGTTACAGTGGAGAGAAAGAGAGGGTTGGCAATGAGAGAGGGAATGATAGAGAACAGGACCTTGGAAGAGGGAGAAGGGTTAATATTAGAGAGAAGAGAGATGGGGTAGTAGCACAGAAATGAGAGGGAAAAGAGCTAATGAATAATTGTTGTGAAAGAACACGAGGATGTTGGTAAGACGAGAGGATAGAAGAGAAAGGGTTAGGGCTGAAGGTAACGAGAGAAAGTAGAGTGGAAAAAAAGATTTGTAATGGAGGCGAGGGAAGTGGAAGAGTCGGCGAGGGGAGGAAAGAGAGGTAATAGGTATTTTAGCAAGTACATTATAATCATTTTAATTAGGAAAAAGGTGTAAGTGTAATTTTGAAACTTCAAAGGTACTAGATGTAATTGTTAGAAACCTTATGGAAGGTTTCTAAAATTATCCCTAAAAACAATGTCTAAAACTATTAGAACAATATTTTGAAAGAACACCTAAAATACAATCACCGAAGTGATAACACCAGCAATTCACCTGAAATTCTCAAATTGCTGGCCATATAATCCATTTGGATCTAGCCCGTATAACTCTAAAATGCAGTGTCCTCAAATACCAAAAATACGGATGGTTGTGCCCTAGTTCGTAATATCGTATTTGAAAATATAAAACAACCCCATCTCAAGGACTCGAACATCGCGTAATGTATTGGATAAAGTATTCTTAGCATTTTTTCCAATGCTTAACCAAAATTTGGTGAAATTTAAAAAAAAAAAATTAAAAGTTGACCTAGATTGATTTTCATGACGATTGAAATGGTTTGAAATTAAGAATTTATTTGCTCCGATAAGCTGGCAACAGAGGCACGGGTTTGCTCAAGTTGAAATTAGATTACCTTTTATTTTTTTATTATATTAGAATTAAAGGTTTACAACGCGTTGTTCATCAATATACATTCTAATAATTTTTTAAGCTAGTTGAGCACAAGCAAGGAAAATTCAATTGTAAATGGCGCCCACGATTGAACACTTTTATTATTTGTTTTTTGGGTTTCCTCATCATTGAACTCTAATACATATTTTAATGATGTCTTTTTCTACTGAAGTGCACTAGACAATTTCTTAATTTTATGTTCATATCGTGAAGGGGTCATCTGCGATATGGTCTCGAGTTTAATATTAGCAGTATCTGTAGTCTAATGATACTGTAAATTAGCCAATTGAAACCAAGAAATATTGAAAAACCAGCATAATTTGAAGTGACGTATTCCGCTCTGAGGTAAAATTGCATAATGAAAGCAAGTGTGCGTGACAAAGGTAAGGTTAATGTGGTTTCATTGAACATTCTTTTTTACAGTTGAAGGTGATAACTTTGATAAGTAGTTTGTTTACCAAAAATAGAACAAATGTAATTAAACATATTATGTTTATAAAATTTTTAATGCTAAAAAGCGCTCCAAAAAGTTTCTTATTCTCAAAATGAAAAGAACTCAATTAGATGAACATACTAGCATTTTTTTTAGAGTAAAATGGGTCCAATATATGTATATGTGTACACACACAAAAACTTACTTTGGTTTTTCTTTCTTTTTTTTTTTTTTAAAAGATGACTTTATGCATGATCTTGCTAAATATACATTAATATATATACTGTGCTGGCATACTCTCAAGAGGAGAAAGGGGGAAAAAAATAAAAAAGAGGTTGATATGGTCGAAAAAATAATATGCATAAATTCCTTATCAAATGATTTCCAACCATTAGAGTTTGACCATCGCACAGACTTTGGTCACGACTCGTGATGAACGTGTGTTTTTAGTGTCTTTTTAATTATCTGATGATCATTATTATGTTCATTTTTTAACAATTTTGTTTGTATTGTCTATTTCTTATGCAATCTTTTAATACCCATGAGAGCTTTTAGTATGGCCCTTTGAATAGGTTAGGTGAGAGAGATGAATGATCGTAGTCTTGGATTGCAACGTTTGGGTGAAGCAATAAATTTATACATATTTTTTTGGTAAATAGGAGCAATAATTTAGCACGAGAACCAACATTAAGGGGGTGTTTGTTTTAAAGTAAGTAGAGAGAGAAATGGGTGTTAATAGTAATGACACCCATTATTGATTTTAAAAAACAACTATTACTATCCTTCAATCCAAATGAAAAATGATTAATTGCAGTCTCGATGATTTCTTCCAAATTACTATTCTATCAAACTCGTTATCCCTTTTTGGAGAAAATGATATACATTCTATTGCTAAACCAAATATGTTGAAGAAATCATTAAAACCTATACTCGTAGCAAAGTTAATGATATTCATAATAATAGTAATTAAGAACTTGAACCAAACTCCTCCTAACTCTTGAAATTCTAATGCCGCCGGTGTATCAAGAATTCATCTACCTATTTATTAGAACGGTAAAAGGGCAATCAACTTTGTTAAAGCATATCTCATTTGCTCTTTTTTGTCCCCCACAAGAAGCTCCAAAAAAACTGATTAAACTTGCTAAAAAACCACTAAGTCTGCATTTGAGATTAATTTTTTCTTTTTCTATTAAAAATATGCTAAAATGGAAGACAAAAGCAAGTAACACATCAAAATAGCAAATAGAAGCTAGCCTATGTGATTTTTTTTTTAATGTCATTTTCTGGTTTCCCGGGAGACAAACCAAATTTATGTTCTTCTTTTGGAAACAAATGCCAAGATCGACTCTTGTTGTTTAGCTCAGATTCAATATGAATGACAATAATCTTTCGTCTTGTAAAAGTACTATACAACAACAGCGGGTACGTAGCATATGTTTGTTACAAGGGAAAATTATATGTAAAGGATAATTATATTCCTTCCAAAATTGATAAATATATGAATGCAGACATTTTCATTCTTTCTTTTTAAACACTCACTACAAGAAAAATGCTTTTTAAGGGCATTTGAAAGAGCCTGTAAAACATATATATGCTAACACTTTAATTTTTCTGACATTCAGATTAAGTGTCGTCCTTTCAGGAATAGGTATAAGGTAATTTAAAGTGTCAAGAAACCTTGCTAATACGACAATACAACTGACTGCGAAGGATGCCATTCCTAACACAAAGGTAGGAAAGCTAGAAATGGTTAAAAATTAAAAAGATATAATGGCATTTGAATGTGCCTAGTATATGTAATATACATGACACTTTGAAGTGTCATTAGATAGTATTTTTGGAGACACTTCTACACTAGTATGATCACATTGGATGAGGGGTCTCACAAATTCCAGTTGGAACAAGTTGATGGCTGGAATTTAAAATGCAAAAAATGGATGGATGAGATGCATCCAACAAAGCCAAAAACAAGTGCGAAAAATGACGTCATTTTGATGAAAAAATGGTTACACACAAATGCTGGCTAGTTACGCACAAATGCTCGCCAATTACGCAGACTTCAACTGGTCCGAACTAGTAAGCCTTGAACTTGTGACGCTCGGGACCCAATGACATTTGCTTCTGACATAAATTCAGGCTATGCTAACACTTAAAAGAGCAATTTTTTTTTAACATCCTGAAAGAATACTATTCTACTTAACGACAATTTCAAATGATCTCAATCAGCATTTTAATCCTACCTGTACTAATTCAAATAATAAATTCCAACTCAAACTAAAGAAAAATGACAATTCAGATAGCAAATTTCAACTCAATCCTAAGAAAGATGAATAGAATTGAAAATCTGAAATGCAATACAATCAATAACCATTCATCTAATTTGCATAATACCAAAGTATTTCATAAGAACAAAAACCATCCAACAAATTTGAACCAAATCCAACTTGTTAAAACTTTATTTGAACACACCCATTTTTCACAATTATTTTTAAGTATTCTCTGAACACGTTTTTCAAATTTTTTTTGTTTTGTTCTCAATCATCTTTTTAACTCACATACATCACAACACAAAGAATACTACAGTATTATTGTTTTAATAATATTTTAAAAAATAGCAATCCAAACGGAAATGTTTTCGGATATTAGACCATATTTTTTGAAGTTTGAACTAATGCTCAAATCATTGATAAACTTGTAAAACAACCATTTTCACAGCACCATTAGACACAAATAAGCATTGTCTAGTGTAAGGAATATTGCCAGAAGTGAAATGAATATAGGATTTTCCCTTTTCATCTCATAGTTGCATAAAGAATAAATTGGAACTGAGTATAGCATTGCCTAGTGCTTTTAGTGCCTCAAATGATGCAAAAAAGGGGAATTTTTAACATTATAAATATGTCTTTTTATTTATTGATATTTTTCCGCCATTATAATCATGAGGCCTGCAAATATCACTTGCTTTAACAATTAAGACTGCCATTATATTATCATGCACGATTAAAAACTAGAAATATTTATCAATAAAATATACAATATAACTCGACTTCATTCACTTATTTTAGAATAATAGAGTGCCATGACTTAGTTATAATGATAATGACTTGCATTTGTTTATGTTTGTCTGCGTAATTTACATTAGTGGTTGTCATTTTCTTAATCAAATACCTAAATTTTTATCAACCACTTTTCATAAGAGTTCATTATTATTTTCATTTACTAAAAACATCGTCAAGTTATCGTTATGTCAATCTATTTGTATCATTCTGGAGTTTATTATCTTTAATCTTTAATCTTTAATATTGAAATTCGTAAATATGATCTAATATGTTTTAAAAATATATATTTCACAAATTGACCAAAAGTAGGATTCATAAAAACTCTACACGTACAACAATAATATTTTAAAATAGATTTATAAACATGGTAACCTATTTATTGAACTTAAAATATAGTCTTATCTTTTCTTTGTAAATTCAAAATTAGTGTACACGTTTCTGGTACGTCTAATAAAATATATCTTGTAGGTATTGTTTTTAAAAGAATAGTAGTGATAATGCTGGCAGAGAGAATGGGATTGGTGTAAGTGCTTTCTAGCCTAATGATTACAAGCGAAATGTGAACAAAATCGTCTAATTATGCCCTCAAAGATTTGTCATATGGTATTATTGGTTAGCTGTACTAGGCCATCGAACGTGACGTTACCAGCAATAGTAGAGGATTTTATGCTTCTTCCTCATCCAGTTTTTGCACTTCGGATCTTCAGTTTAATTTTTTTTATTCAATTGTGTTCAATATAAAACTATATCGTATTAATGTGAAAATATACGAAATCATACCCATGTTTTACATTAAAAACTCAAAAAATTGAATAAAGGATTTGAATAGCAACTTTTGTGGCTTAAACAAATAACTCTTTAAAGTCATTTTCCGCGGAAAACATGGCCATTTCAGAATCTAAGTGGATGCGACTTTTGTTATAATAATGCACTTAGGGTAATAATCACTAAGCATTTCTTTAGTTACCTATTATTGACTCAATTTCAAGAAATAAGAAAATAGATTTCATGCGTTTTTATTGGTCCATTTAGTGCTTTAGTCTTCAGAGGTTAGAAACTACCTTCCTTGATAGCTATGATGAAAAACAGAAAATGATAGTGGGGCTAATGGTGGCTATTACTCAGTGCTTGATCAAGTATATGGGGCGGCTGCACCCAGAAAAATTTTTTTAGTTTATCTTTGAAATTTTTGAAATTTTGACCTATATCCCCCATAGTGTGTGTGTGTGTGTCTCTCTCTCTCTCTCTATGTATATATATATTACCCGTCTAAAGTGTCAATTCTTGCCTCTGCCCCTCAAGAATTTAAGGGCCAAGTTACACTCGTGCTGCATAATCTAATATATACGAACATCGAAGAACATTTGCTATAAATTGGTTGATGTAAAAGCAAAATAAATTTGTAACTTTTGAAGTAAAAGAAAACGAAAAACAAGGAGATAGCTAATATTCTCAAAAAAAAAAAAAAAAAAAGTGGTTCCGAATGGAGAAAACCTGATGGACTATAAAGAACTGTATCCACATGGTCGTCATGGAAATTTGTCATTAAGCCAAAAAGCGAAACTTAGTGCCAAAAAAACACGAATTGGGCATGTTTAGTGTCTTGCTATTCGTTCGGGCCTGAATTACGGATATAGCCCAAAAGGGATTTCTATGAATTATCGATTACTAAGGCATTTGGAGTCCAAGTAAAGTTGGATGTGTAATTAAGAACTGATTTTTTGTTTCTCTCAGCATCTTCACTAATTAAACAACTTTATAAGCACATTAAAATAGTAGGCCGTGCGATTTATTGTATTGCGACGTGTTCTGTTATGGGTTTTCTAACCAACGCTAGTATCAAGAATTAACTTTTTGATAAAAAGCAAAATTAGATCGTGAAAGTAAGTACATGCATGGAGGTCAATTAGTGTTACACCTAGTTTCAGACGAAAGAAATAGAGAGAAAAGAAGGAATAGAAAGGATACTTAATTAATTCTTTTGTTTGGGACTAAAAATGAGAAAAAAAAAAAGAAAGGATACTTAACTAATTTCATTTATTTGGGAGTAAAAAGGGGAAAGAAAATAAAAGATTTGGAAAGAAAAACTTCCTTTTTTGGCTTTAACAATTTTCTTCCCAATTTTGAACAGAAAGGGAAGGAGTCTTTTCCTTTCCCTTCTTTTCTTTTCTTAACTTTTCTTCTCTCTCTCTCTCTCTCTCCCCTAAACTAGGTATTAGTGTTTGGTTTAGATGGAAAGCTTTTTGTAAATTGAGTGTATTGACAAGGGAAATATTTAGGTGGACCGGGTCTACGGGTGGGGCCGTGGACCCTGTGGTCCACCTTCTTCCACATCTACTAAAAGTATTATGAGACTCACATGGGATCCACAAGGGACCCACAGAAGGGTTAGGTGGACCGAATCCACGGGTGGGGCCGTGGACCCTGTGGTCCACCTTCTTCCACATCCACCAAAAGTACTATGGGACTCACATGGGGTCCACAAGAAACGCACAGAAGGGCCCACTTTTGGTGGATGTGGAAGAAGGTGGACCACAGGATCTACGGCCCCACCCGTAAACCCGGTCTACCTAAATATTTTCCTATCGACAATGTACCTGTCTCCCAGACACCGTCAGAAAAATCCTTTTTCTAATACTGCTCATGTAATTACATTTAAATCCTTCTTAATAGCTTCTAATATCATCTAATTTCTGAGGAATCTACCACTAGAATTATTTTTTGAATAAACCGCTAAATTGATCAACGATAAATATACAAGCTGTTATTGAATTTTAAACTCAAGGTCCACGTGTCATATTTGTAATTAAATATGAGATTTAAAAGATTATACTTGTGTCCAGTTTTCTTATTGAATATGTTCATCATCTCAATCACCTTACAAATTAATAGGCCCAAAAATTATGAAAATACGAGAAAAGTAACATGGCCAATGGCCACAATGGTTGTTGCTTTAAATAATGTTGAGATGAAGATTTATAGATTTTGTATTTAGTCATCCTTGTAAGAGAATAATTATTAGTTTGGAGATATTAAATAGATAGTTTAAATCTTATTATAATGTAAGCAATCAATTGAAATTATCTGTAATTCTTAATATCACAATGCCTATTAAAACACTATATATACATACATATACATATACGTACACATATACATATGTATATAACGATAACCATAACGAACTAATAACTGGTGAATATTTTTGGTGGTTATGCATTTGAGGTTGACAGCCTCTTTATTCTTGCCAAGCATTCGTCAGCGAACCTAGTTATTGGTAGGTACTGCACTCTATTTCCTGGATTAACGCGTTTAAGCCTGCGAAATTTTTTTTTTTTTGTGATGCACAATGCTACAAATGCATAAAAAGGGACTAGCTCAAAGAAGAAGAAGAAGAAGAAGATGATGATGATGAGATTGCCTTGAAAAAAATTCAGATGCTAATCTTAAATGTGGCAAAATTTTTCAAATTTCTCAACGGCAATTATCAACAGACAACGCTTAAGACAAAGGAATATTGAAAACATAAAAGCGATTCTTGAATTTTCACATGTAGTTTAGAAGGAAATAGAATTTTCATCTGTAGTTTAGAAGAAAATAGTACAGAAAGACAGAAATTTCAAGCTTGGCCAAATCTGCAACGGGGCATAACCGACTGCCAGCCCCAATGGGGACTAGAGTCCCCATTTTGATTGTTGGATGATGTATTTTATTCAAACAGACAAATTCATCATTCATTTTATTTATCTATTTTTTGTTTTCATACGTGCAAAAGTTAGCAAAATAAAATATTTTTTAGAGATATAATTTATCCAAACAAATACCATAATTAAGTTTTCACTTACATCCCATCTTGAGGGCTTGAAATCTTTTTGGGTTCTTGAAGTTTTCTGGATCAAAATGAACGTTCCTGATCCATGGAAAAAATCTCCATCCTTTGGGTATAGTATAGCCTAGGAGACCAAAGATAATTGTTGACTTAGTTTTATTAAAGAAGCAAAAAAAAAAAAAAAATCTAAAATTAACTAAGAAGTGAAAGGCAATTGGATAACGGACCATTTATGTTAACATCAGTTTTTGCTTCGCGCGGAAGAGTGCGAATGAGAGGTTTGCTATCTGCAATGTTTCATCAATTACCTTTAGAACACAATACTAATTGTGATGGGTTAGCAATAATACCATTTATTTGAGGGTTTTAGGGAAAATAAAAGTTGGTTTATGATATCAAAATTTGCAAATGCTGATTGTGGAACAATTTTGACTCTTATACTTGCAAGAACAGTGTGTAGAGAAGTGTGCATATCTATCTACATATTTGAAATATAGATATCATGAAAAGTCAGAACTTCAAATGGTGGGTTTCTAGCTGAGCTATATATACATATTTGAACTATAGATATCATGATTAAGCATTTAAATTTAAGTTCAAATTATACATGAATTGGTGATCACATGAAAATTTTGCTTATATCACACTAGAATAAATATAATTAGTTGGGAGCCCACTTTAACTGCTTATATCACTTGCAACATAATTGGTCAAAAAAAATTTTATTTTTGTCAAACCCCGTGCCCGAGACGTGGCACCCGCCATGCCTTAGGCAAAACTAGGACACAAGGTTAAACCAAAACAATTCATCCTCTAATCACAATACAAGACTCAATGATACTAAAAATACCCAAAGGAATGCATTACATCCATAACCAAAAGATATACAATATTCATTACATATCCTTTTTCCCCAACAACCAAAATAGTGAGGAAACATGTATAACCTATTCTATACCAAAAGTATGGCTATACATCAATGTTTTACAAAAATAGCCTCATTCCTGCCTAACTAGCTATGACTATGAGGCCCAAAAGTCTTCCCAATCACCTTCTACAAAGTCGTCACCTGTGAGGTTAACAAATGGGGTGAGTGAACAAAATCACCCAGTAAGTAGCAAAAGTTCTCTTTAGGGCTTAGCTTGTTAATCATACATAAGTAATTTCCAAATCAAAATCAAAGTCATTATCATTCGTAACATGTGGTCAATTTATAAACTATACAGATTCAAAGCATCACATAATGCAATTCAAATGAAGGAGAGCTCAAGTAGTTAGTGGATACATGACCCTGGAATTCCAGTTGTTAACTATAACCCGGTTAACGCAATGCAAAACCAACTACCACCCGGTTGGTCTGGTTCAAGACTAACTATCACCCGGTTAGTACGGTTCAAACAATTTACTACAATCACCAAATTAAGGAACTAGTCCCGTCATGAAGCCATTTCACATACAAGAGTTCAATCATATGTTCATTCAAATGATTCATTAGACCACATAACATGTTTCATAGAAAAACCAAAGTAGCCAAACATAAGCCCATTTATATAAAGAAGTTATCATTCAAATCATTTATCATCATCAAAGTATATTTCCAAAAGCAAAGAAAATCAAGTACTACTTACCTCAATCCAAGAACTAGTTCAAATAATCGAAAAAAGGGTAGACGCCTTCGTCACCTATAATGCACAAATAAGACTCGTATCATATACTAATTTTATCAAGAAACTATAAAAGAGGCTTAAACCTAGCTTAACACGCAAAACAAGAAAGAGGGGCAAAAATTATACTGACCCGCGGCTCAGCTACAGTACTCAGCCACGGTACTAGCCGCGACGCGGCTGATACTGCGGCTTGGGTTAGAGCCACAAGGGGCTCCATCCGCGGTCTCATCCGCGGCGCGGATGGCACCGCAGATGAGCCCAAAGAGGTAGCCCCAACGAGTCGCGGCTTCATCTGCGGCGCGGATGGCACCGCGGATAAGCCCAGCAAGACGACCTACAACCTCTGCAACTCTCAAAACCCAAAATCCAACTTTCTCAATTCAACCCAATACAATCTAACACCAAAATAGCTCCAAATATGGCATAATAAGGTAAGAAAACACTATCTCAACACAGCATATAACACATATCATGGATTACACTCAAATCACACCAAATCCCCAAGTTCTTATACCAATCTTTCACCAAAGGTCAAAGGACTCCAAAGCTCACATACTCACACACTCTAAAGCACAAGTATAACACTCAAAGGCATAAAACTCAAGAATTCTTCCAAAGCAACTACCATCCCACAAAATCAAAGAATCTAGACTAAAGAAATAAACTAAACTTTGGAAGAAGGGAGATTACCTTGGTTATGAGCTTCAAAATAGTACTCCCTACTTGCTTCCCCTTGACCAAGTTCTTCACCACTTCCTTCTAGCAATGAGAGAAGGCAAGAATCTTTAGAGAGAGAGAGAGAGAGAGCAATTGGGAGAGAAAGAGAAGAAGCAAGGAGTAGGAGAGAAGATAGCCCTAGAAATTTTTGGGATAAATAAAAAAGAAAATTCAATTTATCAAAATTGTTTATAGGTTCCCTCATTCTACAAAATTCACAAAACACTCCAAAGAAAGTCTTTGACAAAAAGGCCCCTCAAGGTTCATATTATCACAATTTTCGTCTGCATGTAAATTACATCTTAAACCCATTCTTAGTAACTATATTAGCAGTAGCAAAGCAGAGTTCATTCCAGGAAGACAAATTCTTGGTAATGTCATTTGAGCTCATAAGTTTCTCCACTTTTTCAAAAACAAAAGGAAGGGCTTATGTGGATACATAACTGTTAAGCTTGACATGTTCAAAGCTTATGATAGAATGGAGTAGTTTTATTTGACAACAATTATAAGCAAAACGGTTGGATTATAGAATGTGTCCCATCAGTGTCTTGTGCCTTCAATGTCAATGTTGAAAAAGTAGGATTTGTGAAACCCCAAAGAGAACTTTGGTAGGGTGTCCCCTATCACTCTACCATTTCTTGTTTTGTGGAGAAGGATTTAGTCGCTTGCATAAGCAGTCAATGCTGGAAACTCTCTAGCATAAAAGTCCGTTAGAATGGACCAGCATTCCCACTTATTTTTGCTGATGATTCCTTTATATTTTGTAATGCATCAGTGCATGAAGCAAAGGAAATCGGGAGGATTTTAGCCACATATAAAAGCAACTTCAGGGCAGGAAATTAATATGGAGAAATCCTTAGTGTTGTTCAGCAAGAATATGAAGGAGGACCTTAAATCCATTAGGGTCTATTTTGCACCTAAACCGGTAGCCCAATCAAACCGAATCCTTTGTCAGGCTATTGCTCCCCCAACGTTATGGGTAAAACATTGATTTTTTAATTAAGATCACAATTTTTTTGGATTTGATTGGATGATGGATTCTCCCGAAAAACATTGGCGCGTGTAAACAAGGTGCTCTACAAACTGATCTGCAACCCTTATTGCTTGCAGATTGTATGCGATGAATTGGGTGCAGTGAAATAAGTAACCCAAGGAAAATACTTAGGACTTTGCATGGTAATCACCAAATCAAAAGAACAAGTTTTTAGATATGTGAAAGACACAATCAAAAAGAAGCTGAACAACTAGAAAAATAAGTTTCTAAGTCAAGCTAAAGGAGGCACTATTCAAATCAGTAGCATTAGCCCTCCTATTCAATCCCAAAGACTGCACTGCAGAAGAGTTTGAAACAAGAAATAAACATGAATACAAGATACCAGATATACACAACTTGAAGCCCTTACAGTAGGGCTTGGCCAGCCTTTTAAAATTTACAAGCATTTATTATGAATATACTTATTCATAAGCAACTTTATAAGGACTTCATTTCATGGTCTATGATAACCATGAGTTCATCATCAAGGAAAAACACAAAAGCAATTTTCCATTCTTCTCAGTTTTGGTACTTATGCATATGCTGACAATTTCTTTATTCGAGCGAGGCATTTGTCAGCAGGCCTAGTTATTGGTAAATATTGCACTCCACTTTTTGAATTAATCCTTTCTAGCCTGCAAAAAAAATAAAATAAAATAAAATAAGTGCATAGGTCCATAAATTCTTGATCAAATTACTTAATCAGAGCAAGAAACATTGAAAAGAAATTGCCTAAGAAAAAACTAGTGTACTGTAAATCGCGAGATTGTTATTTTCATACTTCTAATTTCCTATATTAATTGTGAACAAGGCTTGAATGCAAAACAAAACAAAAAAGACAAATAAAAGCAGTTCTTGAATTTTTACCTGTAATTAAGAAGAAAATGGTGGAGAAAGACTGAAATCTCAAGCTTGGCCAAATCTGCACCAGGGCATAGCCTACTACCGGCACCAAAAGGAATCAAGGTTCCCAGTTTGGTTTTCTCACCCTGCATTTTATTTAAATAACATAAAAATTATTCTCCATTATCATTTTGTTCATGGAACATAAAAATTTTTCAAAAGAATTATCAAATTTAAGCTTTAACTCACTTCCAATCTTGAAGGGTTGAAATCCATCGGGTTCTCGTGGTTTTCAGGATCAAAATGAACGCTCCTCAGCCAAGGTAACACTCTCCATCCCTTGGGGATGGTATAACCTACAAGTTATAAAATACTTTTGACTCAGATTTACTTCAAAATACATAAATAAATAAGTAAATAAATCAAGCAACCAAGATATTGAAATTAATAACAAGAGAAAAAGTATAATTATTAGATAACGAACCATTCATGTTAATATCTTCTTTTGCTTCTCGGAAGATTGCAAAAGAGATGTTTACCAATCGCAGTGTTTCAATAATCACCTAAAAAGAGCATTGCAAAACAACACAAAAAATTGTCAATGGTATCCGATAACATTAGTTGGTATCTGACAGGTATGAACAATAAGCTGAACTAATTAGAACTTTACTTACACCCTCAACTGCATAAATATTTAGTTTTTGAACATTGAATTAATACATGGAATTTGAAATGGTTATAGGAACAATAAAAAAAACCATGCTTACAACCAAAAAAAGCAAGCTATAATGCAGTTAAAAATGAATTAATGTACAGTTACCTTCTGTAGATACGTCATTTGTCTAAATTCATTGTAGGTCAGCCTAGCATTTGGAGATTCCCTTCTCTTCATAATTTCCTCTTGTTCCTCCTAAAAATGGTAAACTTCAGTATAATTAGTTTACTCAAGATCAGCCATCCTAGAAAAAAAAATCATTATAATTAATTTACTCAAGGTCAGCCATCCTATAAAAAAACGATCATTTAATTACCTTGGCTTTGCGTAACACCTCAGGATGTTCTTGCAGGAAGATAATGACCCATGTAACAGCATGACCAGAAGATTCATGTCCAGCTATTAAGAATATGATTATCCAATCTACAATTTCCTCGTCAGTAAATTTGTTGCCCTGGTCGTCTTGGATTTCCAGCATTAGAGTTAACAGGTCTTTCTTTGGCTTCAATTCATCGCCCTTAGCCATCATAGCCCTTCTTTTAGAGACAAATGCTGAAAATGTCCTTAGCAGTCTCTTCCGAGCCTAAAATACCCGGCAGAGGAAAAAAAATCAAATTTAAAAAACAATACGAAATATAAGCATGTTTTTGTTTTAAATGGTTAGATAAACTAAAAGCTGGTGTGTCCCAAATGATTCAAATAGCTTAATATAGACCAGTTCATGGTTCGGTAGAATTAAATTAATCAGAAATCAATTCATCATATATTTGACAAACTATAATTTAAGATACTGCGGTATCACTATCCTTGTTATGGTTAGCTTTCTTTTGTTAAAATTTCTTTAACTTTTTCTAAAATTTCAAGTTTCTACATTATAAAATTCGCTATAAATTGTACTTTTATTGAAGAAGTTTCAACAAAAACTAGATAAACCTACTTCAATTATTGTTTACAATATATATATATATATATATATATATATCTCACTGAGTCAAGGATGGTGGGAATGATCGGTATTATTTTGCTGATGAAGAGGAAATTAGAAATGCTGACCTTGAGTGCCCGGTGGTATGCAAAACCAGGGAGCTTAATGGCCATGGACCTGAGTCCATGAGACAGTAAGGCGTAGTCATTTGCCATGCGAGTCAATTCTTTCTCATCATCAACCTCATCATTCAAAATTATGTTCATCATAACTTTAAAGGCAGTTCTCCTCATCTCAGTTAAGAATTCAATTGGTTCATAAGATTTTTCCCATTTATTAAATGCATTTCTTGCAATTTCATCCACATAATCAATAAATATTGACAAGGCCTCCTTACTGGCAACCGGAGTTGTTATGAGCTGCCTGAGACGCTTCCTTTCTTGATCCGATACCCCTTGGAGCCCTTTTTTTCCTCCTAACTCTGACGCTGATTTAGGCCAACCTGGTCCAAAACGCTCATCTGTCAATATCTTTCTGCAAGTTTCAGCTGATGTAGCAATGATGCATGGCTTTCCAAACAAGAATGCCCTGTACAATGCAGCCTTGCCAAATCTGTTCAGCCAATCCCATCCCAACAGGGTTACCAAAAAAAAAACATCTATCTTGATCCAAAAAAAAAAGAAAGAAAGAAAGAAAGAAAAAATAGCCCTGTATGAATGAAGTTTTCTGAAAAATATTAGCATACTATATATGACTAGGCATGATTGTGAAATAAAAAGTTAGAAAATATGTACAAAAAGTAATTTTTTGGGGTTTCATATTTACATAAAAAATTATTTTTTTGACCAGTAAATACAATATTTTTTTGCATTTTTGCTTGCATTCCTGTATGCCATGTTAGGTAATTGGACGGGAAAAAAAAAAAAAGCTCTAAAGAAAGATCGACCTGGTGGCGAACGAGCCTAGGAATGAATCAGGTTTACCAGACTTGAAAGCTCTGAAGAATGAAAACGTATTGCCAATCAAAGGCCATCCTAAATCACCAGGAGGTAGTGATTTCTGCATGGCGCCCAAACGCCTCACGTACATCCACTCATTTGCTGTCCTTAGCAAATTGTAAATGATAAAAACTCCCACCAGCAAAGCTGTATAGAAGAACCCTTGATCAAACTCCATGATCAACCTGGAGTGAGAGCTAGGTAAGGCTGATCACTCTCTCTGTAATTGGTTAATCTTAGCAAACTAGCCATGCATATTTATACTAGCAACTGTTGAAGTGGGCGAGCCCATAATCAAACTTAAAGAGCAAATTACATTAATGCCTAAACTTCATCCCAATCACCATCACAAAAAGCCAAAATAGGTATGACTCTACATGCATGTAGAACGGTATGTACATATGCTTCAAATGATTTTGCTTAATCAATGAGAAGGTAGAACCGAAGTCGGTGACTTGCAATTTTGACTGTCAACTTATTTGGTCTTGATTGTTTATTGGAACTTAGTAGCAGTAACTGCAAAATGGCGTTACGATCGAGATGGCATCGTAACTAGAAATGTATAGAATTGATCTTCTATTTTGTTGTAATTTAGACAACACTAATGGAAATGAGAGTTCACAAGTGCCATTTTCCATAAATTTACATTTCAGATTTAAATGTAAAATTTAACAAACGAGATTCAACTAGTAAAGTCAAGAATAAGTTTTCAAAATGATGGCTCTATTTAGATATGATTATTTGAAAAAATTATTTAGATTGTATTTTGTTAACTTTTTAGAAAATGTGAAAACGTGTTTGAATGTAAAAGATTTTTTGAAAATTTTTTTAATGTGACATAATGGTGGTTTTAAGAAGCGGACGTCCATTTCGTTGTCCGCTTAAAGAAGCAGACGTTCGCTTTGTTGTCCGTTTAAAGAAGCGAACGTCCACTACGTCATCCGCCATGTCGTCCGCTACATCATCCGCTACGTCATCCACTTTGTCTTCCGACCTCAAAACTTACAAAAAAATGGATCTCATTTTGTTAATCACAAATTTTTCAGTTTTTCTAAACAAATTTTGAACACAAACATGCTTATTTTTTTAAATAATTACAAAAAAATCTCTAAAGTTCATTTGAAATTTCAAATGAAAATTTGGTAGGAAAATTTGGTGAAAAAAGTTTGACCAAAAAATTTTTGTACTTTTTTTACCAAAAAAATTTTTCCAAAAATCTCCAAAAAATGCTATCCAAACACATCTCGATATCGTCTGAGTAAAAAATAGTTACACCAAAAATTCTATAAAATTGAATACTTGTATGGAACAGAACATAAGTTGGCCAAATTTTTACAAAAGCTTGTTCTGCCTTCCTTTGGCCTTTGAGCCAGAAATCAAGGAATCAGTCCCCTGGGACGGTATAACTAGCCTAGCCTTCGCTCACTATTAATTTGTTCCCTTTATTCGTTTCAAGATAAGAAGTTTCTTCCTATTGCGCCTAATTTACGGAAGAAAAGAAAGAATATAAAGTAGCAAGCCAGTAAAATAGCACCGGTATTCATTTTATAAAACCATAATTTATTTCGTTTCTATGGAGAAAGATTATAAAATAGAAAGCCAGTAAAATAGCACCGGTATTCATTTTATAAAACCATAATTTATTTCATTTCTTTGGAGATGGAAGAGGACGAAGTCTATCAGGGAAAATTATAAGTTTCTGGGATGGTTATCAAGGAAAATTGTAAGTTTCTGGGAGAAATTAAAGAGGAGGGGCCAATTTTTATTACAGTAGATAAGGTTGCGGACAAATTGCAGGCACCATTTGGGATAGTCGCGCAAGGACACTGCTACCTACGAAAACACGCAAATCTCAGTTAGAAACAAGTGTATTGACAACGTTGATTTTATAACCCTAACCATCATTTTCGTCTAATTTCAGTGTTGTGCCTGCATGTTATTCTGTGAACGCATTTGTTATGTATATTGTATTGTGCATAGAATAACGTACCTATCCTCCTGATAGCTATATGTTAGTCGGTTAAATTAATGTATTTGCAGATCTAAAATATCAGCAAGTAGACAAGTGAGTAATTACGTCCGAAATTCAAAGACTTGGAATTAACAACAAACTGGGAAAGTAATGAAGTTGCATATGCCGATGCTGTGATGCATGTGCGTGCAATTATATCTTTCAGTGAAGAAGGGCATGAAAAACGCCAAAAATAGCGGTACCTTGATTTTTTCATAGTCTCTGGTCAAACTGAACTTCCATTTTAAAGAACTTCAATTGTCCCAAGATGGTTATTCCGAGTGATCCGCCATAGCCCATTTTGCCACAGTTAGCATGATACCAGCTCACTTGAAACTGACATGAGGAATGGTACTTGGGAGAATCAAATTAGTATAAGATTATCAGTTTTCATGAAATTATGGAAGTGGGATACCATTAGTGTTGTTCACTGAGGTCAACCATGAGACGAAGTCACAAAGCTTTACACCTTTTTGCCCCCAAAATTTAGGCTGTTTAGGACAAAATGGCATATTGATCTCCAGCTGCTTTTAGTTTACTTAGCCAATTGATTTTGAGTCAAAGGCTTATGTTTTTTTCAATAGATGGAAATGGAAAAGGGACTAAAATCCCAAAAAAATGAATAAAATTTATCTGTATTATTGTTAGAAACTAAATTTTTTCACTTCAATAAAACAAAATTCATGGCACAATTACAAATAAACTAGAAAATGAGAACCAAAACTGGATTCACCATAGCATCTTTTTGAAATCACCAAAAAGTTGACACTATTCAAAATATTTTTCCCCAAAAGCATAAAGAATTTGCAAAATATCAACTCAAACTCAGAATCATTTTCTCAATAGCCAAAAAGAAAAGAAAAACTCTAACACCAACTTCATCTATTGTCTAATTGGATGAAATATTCCTTGTTTCTGATAATCTTCATGTTCTCACAAGACCAACTTGCAACTTTTTGAAGCTTCTTTCAAAGATAAAAGAAAAATAATTAGTTTTCTTCCCTTTCAGAAATGACTAATGATACATGATATGATTTACAAACATCAACTTGGTCGGTATTCAGGGCTTTCATTATCCCGTGACGTAGAGTGAAAAATAGAAATAATATTCTACACTTTGAGTGTGTGACCCACTCGACGTTACAGAATATTCCGCAGTAGTAGATTATAAGAATAGATGTGGAATATTTCCTAAATTCCGTAATGGAGCATTAATTCTGTTAATTTTTTATATTTCGTAAAATCAAAGGAGATTATATGGTTATAATAAAAAACTAGGGGGATTATATAGTATTTCATAAGTTACCCTTAATTTAACAAAAACAAGGTAGATAAATATATTGCGTTTATAAAACTTGTAATGTTAAGAGAGGCTCCATAAAGTTTCTTATTCTCAAAATAAAATGAACTCAATTACATGAACAACCTAGCATTTTTCCCTCCAATATAGATTAGCACTTGTTGTTTACCTCAGAGTCAACATGAACTGCAATAAGCTTAGCATATATTTGTTATAAGGGAAAATTAGTCATACATATGTAACAATAGTAATATTGCTTCTAAAATTGATAAATATATAGATGCAGACATTTTCAATAATATTGCTTCTAAAATTGATAAATATATAAATGCAGACATTTTCATTCTCTCTTTTTAAACACTTAGGCAGGATTTTTAAAACTTTATTTAATTCTATTTGAAGTAAAAGAAAGGCAAAACAAAGAGTTAGCTAATATTCTCAAAAAAAAAAAAAAAGGCTTAAAAAGAAGATATGCAGCTAGACTACAAAGAACTGTATCCATATGGTGGTCATGGAATTGAAAATCCGTAATTAAGTAAAAAAGCGAAACTTAGTGCGAAAATGATACAAATTGGGCCGGCACGGTTGGTGTCCTGCTATTCTTTCGGGCCTGAAATACGGATATAGCCCAAAAACGATTTCTATGAATTATCGAACTCTACCAAGACATTTGGAGTCCAAGTGAAGTTGGATGTCAAAAAAAAAAAAAAAAGTGATCTTTTGTTTTTATCAGCATATTCACTAATTAAACAACTTTATGAGCTCATTAAAATAGTAGGGTGTGCGATTTGTTATATTGTGACGTATTCTTTTATGGGTTTTCTATTCTAACCAGCGCTAGAGTCAGGCATTAACCTTTTTGATAAGTTAATGCATGGAGATGCAGGTCAATAATAATAATAATTATTAGTGTTTGGTTTAGATGGTAAGTTATGTGTGAATTGAGTCTATTGACAAGTGTACCTGTACCCGCCATCGGAAAAATCCTTTTTCTGTATTACTCATGTAATAACATTTAAATTCTTCTTAATAGCTTCTAATACTATCTAATTTATGAGAAATCTACCACTAGAATTATTTTTTGAATAAACCACTAGATCAACAATAAATATACAACGTGTATATTGAATTTTAAACTAAATGTCCATGCGTCATATGTGCAATAAAATATAGGATTAAAAGTTTATACTTACGACCAGTTTTCTTATTTAATATGTTCAGCATTTCAATCACCTTAAAATTTAATAGGCACAAAAATTATGAACATACGAGGAAAGTAACATGGCCAAGGGGCACAATGGCTGCTGCTTTAAATAATATTGAATATTCTTTAGAAGAACTGTTTGAAATCTGAATCTCATTTTGGAATTAGTTGTTCGTGTGCCTTGATGGCATAAAGTATAAAAGTTATGCCATATATATGGAGATGAAGATTTCTAGATTTTGTATTTGGCCATCCTAAGAGAATAATTATCAGTTTGGAGAGATTGAACATATAGTTTATATCCTATTATAATATAAGAAATTAAATAAAAATATTTATAATTTTTAATATTACAATGTCTGTAATAAAACTTTATACGTACACACATATACATGTGTGTATACATATACGTATACATACATATACATATAAGTATGTAAATATGTATATAACAATAACCATAACGAACGAATAACTGGTGAATATTTTTGTAGTTATGCATTTGACGTGGACAGCCTCTTTATTCTTGCCAAGCATTTGTCAGCGGGCCTAGTAATTGGCAGGTATTGCACTCTATTTCCTGGATTAACGCGTTCAAGCCTGCCAAAAAAATTTGTGATGTATAATAATGCAACAAACGCATAAAAAAGGACTTGCTCAAAAAAAAAAAAAATGAGGAGAGTCCTTGAAAAAAAAAGTCAGATACTAATCTTAAATTGTCAACAGACAACTCTAAGGAAAAAGGAATATTGAAAACATAAAAGCAACTCTTGAATTTTCACCTGTAGTTTAGAAGAAAATAGTGCAGAAAGACAGAAATTTCAAGCTTGGCCAAATCTGCACCGGGGCACAACCGACTGCCAGCTCCAAAGGGAACTAGAGTCCCTATTTTGATTGTTGGATCCTGCGTTTTATTCAAACAAACAAATTAAGGATTTATTTTATTTTTTTCGATTTTCCATTTTCGTACGTGCGTAATTTAACAAAATAAAATATTTTTTTTAGAGATACAATTTATCAAAACAAGAACCATAAGTAAACTTTCACTTACATCCCATCTTGAGGGGTTGAAATCTTTTGGGTTCTTGAAGTTTTCAGGATCAAAATGAACATTCCTGATCCATGGCAGAACTCTCCATCCTTTGGGTATGGTATAACCTAGGCAGCCAAAGATGATTGTTGCCTAATTTCATTAAAGAAAATACACCCCAAAAAAATCCTAAAATTACTGAGAAGTGAAAGGTAATTGAATGACGAACCATTAATGTTAACATCAGTTTTTGCTTCCCGGAAGAGTGCAAATGAGAGGTTTACTATCCGCAATGTCTCATCAATTACCTTCAGCACACAATACCAGTTATGATAGGTTAGTAATAATTTTTTCAATACCATTTATTTGAGGGTTTTGGAGAAAATAAAAGTTGGTTTATGATATCAAATTTGCAAATTTTGACTATGGAACAATTAATTAAGCATTTAAATTTAAATTGAAAATATGCATTAATTGGTGATCACATGACAAGTTTGCTTATGTCACACTGAATAAATATAACTAGTTTAGAGCTTACTTCGACCACGTAAATTACTTGCAACATAATTAGTCACAAAGCCTGCCCTAATGCATGCATTTTAAAATGAAATATTGTATAGTTTTTGACGCTAAATAATGTATACTCACCTTCTGAAGATACTTCATTTGTCTAATTTCCCTGTAACTTAGCCCTTTGTCTGAAGATGCTCTTGCCTTCACAATATCCTCTTGTTCCTCCTAACATGTAGAAAGATAATTAAAGATAAATTCTTCAAAAAATAAACTTTGCTCAGTGGTACACACACACACACATACATACTGAAACAAAAATCTTGCTCTTGAATATTATATATCCCTACCTTAGCCTTCTGTAAGATCTGAGGATTTTCATGAAGGAAAATAATGGCCCATGTTACAGCATGACCAGAAGATTCATGCCCAGCTAACAAGAATATGATTATCAAATCTACAATCTCCTCATCACTCAATTTGTTGCCTTCACCGTCTTGGATTTGCATCATTAGAATTAACAAGTCTTTCTTTGTTCTTGATTTATAACTCTGAGACATCATCCTTCTTTTACACACAATCGCTCCAAATGTCTTCAATAAGCTCTTTCGTGCCTACCATACACGAGGAAAAAAATTGCAAATTAAAAATTTCTAAAAAAAATTAAACATTATTTAGCTATTCCATGTGTTTGATATCAAAAATTTTTATCTGCTACTAGCTACTTGAAGTTACTGATCTTCTTAATCAAAAAATCAGGTTTAATTTGGCAAACTTCAGCCAAGAGAAGACGAGAAATTTTGAGGATTTGGAGTAGAAATATGGTTGTCTCTAATTTTCTCAACAATTTTAATTGTTAGGCATCCAACAGCTTTCCTTGCATACTCTCTTAAATACACATACACAAGAACATCACTAACCAAAAAGGACATACGGACAGGAGAACTAGTTTATTTTTTATTGAGATATCATGTACTACTTGAAACAATTAAAGCTTTAGCCCTTAAGTTTCAAGGTTCCCCAAACATATTTGAAATATTCAGTCTTGTATAGATCATATTATCTTTTAGATGCTTGTACTATATGTACCTAATTATCTGTACTTTTAAGGTACAAACATTTATTTCTCAAAAAAAAAAAAAAAAAAAAAAAAAGGGTACAAACATTTAGGCAGTATGGTTCTCAAGATTGAGTTTATGTGAGTATGGAATCCTTGTATCCCAACCATAAAACAAAGAAAAAGAAATGAAACCATAGGAAGAGAGAAGAATCCAAACCTTGAGTGCCTTGTGGTATGCAAAACCAGGAAGATTAATGGCCATAGACTTGAGTCCATTAGAAAGTAAAGTATACTCATGTTCCATGTAATCCAATGATTTTTCATCATTAATTTCATCACCCATAACAATGTTCATCATCACTTTAAAAGCAGTCTTCCTCATCTCAGTTAAGAACTCAATTGGCTTATCCTTATTTGCCCATGTATCAAATGTAGTTCTAGCAATATCCTCAATATAACCTATAAACAGTGACAACGCCTCCTGGCCGGCTACCGGAGCTGCTATTAGCTGCCGAAGACGCTTATGTTCTTGATTTGATACCCCGTGGAGTCCTCTCTTTCCTACTAAATCTGAGACTGATTGAGGCCAGCCGGGTCCAAAGCGGTCATCTGTCAATACTTTTCTGCATGTTTCGGCTGTTGTAACTATGATGCTTGGCTTCCCAAACAGTAATGCCCGGTACATTGGTGCCTGCCCAAATCTGAAACCACAAAGTTTATTCAACAAATTTGGCAAAAAAAATAGAAAAGAAAAGGCATAAAAGAAAGAGATAGAGCAGAACAGACCTGGAAGTGAAGGAAGATATGAATGAATCAGGATTACCAAACTTGAAAGCTCTGAAGAAAGAAAACATGTTTCCAATCAAAGGCAAGCCCAAGTCACCAGGGGGTAATGTTTTTAGCAATTCGCCCAAGGGGCTGACGTACATCCATTCATTTGTTCTCCTTAGCAAACTATATAGTATCACAACACTTCCAATGATCAAAGCTGTGAAAAAGCATCCTTCATCACATTCCATGATTGTCTAGCTAGACAATGCTAATGGAAATCTTGCTAAGATTGATTATGAAGAACTCTTTTTAGTTGTTAAGGTAGATAATATCGTGCCTTTGCATATTTATAGCTCCAATTTAGAAAATTGATGAGATGATGTAATGGCAATTAAACGTGTGTTACCAGATTAGCTACACCTAACGGGTTGGATTTAAACCGCAGGATTTTAATACATGGATCATTAGTTGGAGTCACTACTTTTGGCATTTCGAAATCCAAATTAATTACGCATATAAAATTTATATTTTTATTTATTATTTCATTAAATAGTTATACACAAATCATAGCATTGGGAAGTCTACTGTCTACTTCATATTTGGATAGTTTCTCTACAATGATGCCTGAAAACACTTACTTTTCTAAATGTATTTTAAAAGGTTTTTAATTATATTGAACTTTAATCCTTCTGAGTAGCTCATGGAAGTAGATGTACTTCTAATGTTTTACACTTTTTATATGTAGCTTTCTATGATCTCGATTTTGTTTCATGTTTCGGAACGATATGGGATTTAGGCAATCTTGATTTATATTATGAACTTGCACTGCAAAAATGAAGGATGACTAACACCAAAAACTCTGGATATTACGTGCAAAATCACAACTAAAAAATTATAGGAACGGGGAGACAAAATTTTACCATAATCAAATATGTGGGAAGTAATAATTTTACACATAAACATATGTACGGGAGAAGAGGAATAAAATGGATAATGTAATATTAATCGACAATAAGAATAGACATTCAATATTTTACTCTTCTTAATTGAAGACAACAATAAACTTGTCACGCCCCGTGCCCCGGGACGCGGCACCGCCGTGCCTAGTTTATGCTAAGGCACAAAGCTCAAATGATCCAAACATCTAAATAAATTATCCCAAATGACATATGAAGATAAACATAAATCCCAATTATCCAAATTAAAGATAACATTAATTTCAAATATTACAATTCTCAAAATAATAACCTTCAACTTTCTAATACACAACCAAGATTCTGACATTCTAGAATCCCAAGAACCTATCTCAACTTAACATGCCAAAGCTAAATAAAACAACTATATTACTATTACTAGCCTTACTCCACATCTTCTAAGGCAAAGGCTCCAATAGCTAATCCAAATCCTTGAATCCAGAATCATCCTTCTCTGCGTATAAAAACAAAGGGGTGAGTGAAAACTTACCCAGTAAGTAGTACAAGTATCATTTTATTGGCCTGGGTATGTTACATTTACATATACATGTTACCAATCAAATAATCATCACTTTAATCATAATTCATTCAAATAAATGTGGTCCACAAACATTTCATATAGATACTAAAGAAGGAGCTCAAGTAATAAAGCACATTGACCTTGGATATCCAGTTGTTAACTACAACCCGGTTAACACAGTTCAAAACAATAAGCTAACACTCCCCGGTTGGCGCAGTCAAAGATTTTATGTCCTCTACCAAAATTTAAGGAACTAGTCCCGTTAATAATTACTCTACACTAGAGCTCAATCACAAAATATTCATTCATTCACATTTGACCACATTTACATATTCATGGAAATCATTAACATATACATACTCACGCCACTTTACATATGCAAAATAGTTTATAAACATCGTTAGAACAAATACATTTTCAAAAGTATAAAGGATACAGGTACCACTTACCACGGTCCAAGCTAATTCAATAAACGAACATCGTCTTTACCTAAACACATAATTAAGCACTTAATAATAATCTTAATCTATCTATAAACATTAAACAAAGCGCAATTCTAGACCCTACACGCTAAACGGATGAAAAACCCACAAGAAAAGGGTGATCCGCGGGTGAATCGGCTGATCCGTGCCGGCGGATCACCAAGAGCCAACCGCGGCTGCCAATAGATGGTCGAGCCGCGGGTGAGCAGGCGTGAGCCGCACCATCCGCGGACTGATCCGCGGCGTGGATGACGCCGCAGATCAGGTCAGCAACTAGGCCCCTCTAGCCACGGTTCCATCCACGGCGCGGATGGTGCTGCGGCTGGCACCAGAAAAGTTCCAGAACGAACCTACAACACCATCTATCCACATTCAACTATCCAAACTTCACAAATCACAAACCCAACCACTCAATCCAATTCCAAATGGTACAATAAGCCAAGAAAACATCATATATACACAATATACTTCACAAATCATAGCTCACCACCACAATCATACATTAGTCCCTCAAAACTTTTCACTCATACCCACCATAAATCAACCCTCCAACTCACACACACTCACTCCTTCCAAGAAGCATAAACAACTCTATACTCCTCTAATTATGCACTAAATGCTTTAGCTACTATCTTAAAGAAAATCCATAAATAGTAGAATAAAATGAAAGAAGAAGAAGAATACGTTTAGTAGAGGGTTGAGTTGAGCTCCAAGCTTTCACTACTTTTAGAGAGAGAGTGAGAGGGAGAGAGAGAGAGCAAGAAGGAGAAGAGAAGAGAAAGAGAAGGAGAGAGAACCGGTCAAGAGAAAAGAAATGAAATGGGTAAAAAATGAGAGAAGATGGACTTAGATCTATTTAGGCAAAACAAAATTTTTTTTTCCAAATTGCAATGTGACCCCTAAGGTCTTGGGTATGGGAGGCAATTGGGCGAGTTGGGCGGGTTTTGGGCTGGTTGGTATTGGGTTTTCATTTAAATGGGTTATACCCAACCCGCCCAACTATATATTGGGTTAATATTGGGTTGGGTCATATTGGGTTAACTCAAACCCATAACCCAAATATGACCCAATATATTATTTTATAAATTTTGGTACATAATACTTTTTCACAGACATTTACACACACAAAATGATTACACAATGATTTTTTCACGCATATAAACAAATTTTTCCACATATAAACATATTTTCACACACTAAAACACTTCCCCAAATACAAACACACACTTCTAATTATTCAATCATTTGAATGGTTACTACAACATAACACCTTTGGTTGATGGCCTAGGATTTTCTAGAGGTAGTGGAGGAAAATAAAAAGGACAACAATTAAAAAAATACTATGTACTTAATTATGATAAGGTGATGTGGCCTCACGATTCAATAATTGCTCGAAAATTAGAAGAAATTCTCAATTTTTATTAGTGAAAATACTGTCATTTTAACTTATCACATCCTAGTTGAAGTGCAATTTGTATTAATGAAATTTGGCTCGATTTATTCCTGGTATTCATTTGACCATGCCAAAAAAATGGTCCAAAACTAAATATATACTGTATGTGCAAAACAAAACAACGTAAGTTGAATATCCCTTGTCAAAATATATCCCAAAAATTTCAAAAACAAAATAACACCAAATATATCTCAAAATAAAATATTTTTTGCCTAAAAAAATTTAATTGGACAAAAAAAATACAGAAATAATAATAAAATTGTAAGCGAGACTCTTGGGCTTGTTCGCTAAGAAAATGCAAAATGATCTCCCAAATCAAACAACAACAACTCAAAACACCAAAAATTCCACAAAAATTTTAGAAAATATCTGAAATTTAGCACATAACAAACAATTAATTGACAAAAAAATTACAAAAAAAAAAATCAAACGCCAGAGAGAGTTTTACTTACAATAGTTTAGGTTTTGCAAATGGCTAAAGAGAGATTTGGAAAAAAGGGCAAAATTTTGTTGAATGTGAAGAATTTGTTTTTATTTATTTATAGTTTGGTGTTGTGTGTGTGGAAAAGTGTGTGCAAGTGTGTGAAACTTGGGGAAGGAGTTTGGGAGATTTATGAGAATTTTTGGGTTCACTTCCACTATTTATATTTATATGAGTTGGGTAATGGGTACCCAAATTAAAAACCCAACCCACCCAGTAAATAAGTTGGGTTTTTTTAACCCAACCCAACAAAACCCATAACCCAACTGACCCAACCCATCTTTTAAAATTAGTGGACGGGTTGGGCGGGTTGTTGGGCTTTGGGTTTAATTGCCAGCCCTAGTCTTGGGTATTTCAAAACTCCTCTATATCTAACCTATAATGCATAGATATTAACTAATTCAATATTTACAAATTCGATTGAATTAGAGAATATGATTTTAATAGGAAATCAAAGAATAATACTAAATATCTTAAATAAGTGAACTATTAAAACCAACTAACATATGACTCACAAAACTAAACCAGAAACTTGTAACTCTTTGGAAATTTAGTTTAATTATGGTAATAATACCTCCTTTAGACCAAACTCTCCATGAACATAGGTCTATGACATCACGAACAACACGATCATGTAATCTCCAGTGATTCATGGCAATCTTCTATCTATTTTCCAAAACCATAATTTGTAATTAATTTTCATCTTCCAAATTTCTATTCAAACAATCCATGCACCTGGATAAATATAAGTTTGTCGCTTAGTTTGTAATCAATCAATTTCTGAACTCCATGGGTGTTGTACTAAAAGAATTCCTAAGCTATATTTTTTATATTTACAATTTATTTTTGACGGAATCTTTCTCCTCGTATCATATAACTCCAAAAAGAACTAATTTCCCTTTTCCTTAAAATCTTTTGATTAAATTAGAACAATTTTATGACCTAATTTACAAGTATGAATGCTTCAACAATTAGCTTGGATGTAATTTTAATAATTCAATACTCTAGGACAAACTTTGTGTCCACACTTGAATAATTATATTACCTAGCACAAACCTTGGGCCCTATCTTCAGCAATCTATTTCAGCATCATCCCTTGAGCCTAGGGCTCTGATACTAAATGTAGAACTACAGTCTGATACCAATATAGAATTACAAAGAAATCATAGGAGTGAATAGACAAAATTTAACATAATCATATGTGTAAAAGAAAATAATTTTACACAGAGAAGAAGGATAAAATTAATAATGTGATATTAATCAATAGTAAGATCAAGACACTTAATATTTCACTATTATCAATTGAAGATACTAATAAACCCCTCTATATGTAGCATAAAAGTTAGACACCAAAGAGCTCAATTGAAAAAGGGAAGAATGATTTTAAAAGAAAATTTACAAATAATACTAAATACCTTGAATAAATGAATTTTTAAAACCCAACTAAAATATAATTCATAAAAACTAAACAAAAAATTACAAATCTTTAATAGTTTAGGGGGTGTTTGGTTTAGCAAAATCAAGGAGGGGACTAGGTGTTAGAAGTAATGACACCCATTGTTGATGTTTGGAAAACAATTATTATTATTCTTTAATCAAAATGAAAGTGATTAATAAGGTATGCATGATTCCTCTCAAAATATTATTCTATCGAACTCATTAATCCTTTTGATTAAGGGGTAGAAATCCAAAATAAAAAAAGCTTTTATTTTCTATTTTTTTTAATGTTACCATTTGCATAAAACTCAAACTAGAGCAAGGCTTATATAAAATTGAAAAAGTCTTTTTAGAAATTTTCTTTAGAAAATACAAAATAAGAAATCTAAAAAATGTGTTGTATATTATAAAAAATTTTAAAAATTTAAAATTCACTTGAAAGTCATTCATCATCATAAGTAAACAAAACAAATACTTTTTTATAATAAAAGCATTCCTTTCCTAAACAAAATATGTTAAGGGAATTTGTCAATACCATACTCATAGGGTGAATAATATTCATAGTAATAGTGATTAAGGAAATTGAACCAATCGACTCTTTAGTTTAATTATACCAACATTATAAAACCAGGATGCTGAAAGATGAAGGGAAGTCGAGGATGCAATACAAATAATCTGACGGCTCCTCAGCTGAAAATTGGTCGACGACACAGTTCGTATTATTGACCAGGAAATTGGATCAGTGATCTCGGCATGACTTGGCTTTTACATTCAATAATCACTATTTCAACGTGTTAAGCCAGCATATTCTAATTTAGTTGGCGAAGTTTGGTCCCTTATGCTAGGAGCATTCAAATTTGAGTTTTAATTACAGCTAAGAAGCCATTGATATGCTTTTTGTAAGAACCATTACAAAATATAAAAAATCGAATTAGATCTTCTGTTCAATTTTTTTAGTATACAACTGTGTTTAAATGATGTATCACTACAATACTATGTCATATCATTAAATAGAACGGCGTAGTTTTATATATTTTCCTATTATATATTTTCCTATTGATATAGTATAATTTTATATTATATATCATTGGATACAAAAAGAAAATTAGACAAAAGATGTGAACTGATTAAAAATGCATCTTCGATTTGCGCTACTATTAGATTGTATTGTAGTACGCAAAAAATGCGCCTGTGGTCTAGACGACAGTTGACAACTCTTCTTTAAATCAATGATCACAAACCTCACTAGTATAAAGTTGAACACACAAAATTAGTTGTAGTTAGTTTATTAGTGTTTTTGTCACTCATAAGCCTGATCTATTTAGTGGCAAGTCAACAGTTTGCACAACGTTAATTGTTGATATTAACAATATACTGAGAGTGCACATTTACAGTAGTAATTTGGAAGTATGTCGATTAGCGATTTTAAGAACAAATTGCTTGTAAAGCCAAGCAATATTTGACTTACAAATTTACTTGGTTAAAGATTGAAATTACTCTACTTTAGAGGTATAACGTAGGAAAACACGTGCAAAATGCTCGTCACAAGATTGATTATCGTGCAATTTAATCTTTTTATTAATTCAAATTAGATTTTTCAAAAAAAGAAAAAGATATTTCTTTTGTCGATCTTTTTAAGTTTTTATCAGGCGATTGGAGCAAAGAGAAAACTATAGGGATGTGACATCAATTTTGCATCTTTATCAGTTTACTTTATCATGCCATAGAAGTAAAATATCTCTCAGATTTAATTTGAGACCACAACTTTAGGGTAGTCCCTTTTCAGAAGTAAGATTATGTATGAATTAGAATTATCAGAATTGATGGTGAACGAGCCTCTAAATGAATCAGGATTATCATACTTGAAAGCTCTGAAGAAAGAATGCATAATTATTATGTTTGAAATTGAAATTCAATGAGTGACTTCAAGAAAAAATCGCATGCATTTTTGTTTAACTTACAATCACTCAGTTAAAAGTTGAAATTACTCTACTTTAGACAATTAATCTACTATCCATAGTTTTCAAATGAATATGCTTTATATGACATTTGCCCCTTCACAATAGTTTTTTTTTTAACTTGATTTTAGCATCTGATTTTTGAAAAATCTATATTACGATGTTCTCAACTACTTTTTTTTACTATGTTTTTTATTTTTAATCTAAAATAAGAGCAACTGATTTTAAGTTTTTCTAAAATCAGTTTTTATAAAATTAGAAGCTACTGAGGACATGCCTATAGTAAAAATCCTGTAATATGTTCACGACAGATTAGTTATTGTAGGATTTAATATTTTGGTATTCAAGATTTTTCTTATGTCAATCTCTTTCAGTTGTTATCGGGCAGTTGGAACAAATTAAAAGTTTTAGGGATTTGATGTTAAATCTGTATCTTTATCTGTTTACTTTATTATATTATATTTAGATGCAAAACGTTTGTTATTTGTAATTTGATACCATAACTTTAGAATAATTATCTATTTACTTTAATTTTTAATTTATATCCTCTCTTTCTTGAATTATTAGACCAAAAGCTCTTATTATTTGCCTTCTTTTTTTTTTTGGAAGAAAACTTGGATTGTTATATTCATGTGTGTGTGTGTGTGTGTGTATTATTCTTTGATAAGTCCTAATAAATTAAGAACCTAAAAGAATAGAAAAGGCAACTAATGATTAGGAAAAAATAGAAAAAGAAAACTAGTTCAATTTCCCTCATTTAATTAGAGAGTTATGACAAAAAAGTAAAAAAAAGGTTGAGATGATTTTGAATTTATTAATTATTAATATTTTGTTCTTTAATTTTGTTTGATGAATTTGTTAATGTAAATACATTATTTACAGCTTCCTTCCTACCGGATTTTATTTCTCTGCACTTTTACAAATAAAAAGTCCGAACTATTCAATCCTTTCCTTTCTTGCTTTCTTTTTCTTTTCACTAATTTTCCAGACAAGAAAAAATTATATGGCTGCTTTGTTCAAACCTTTTGCTTTCTTTCTCCTGCTTTCCATCTAAACTGGCTTTCAAGTGATGGCAAAGTTTTCCTACTCCAATAAGCTATAATTGTGCTAATGTAATGGTTTTGGGTCCGATCAAAATTTAATGTTTGTAAAAACTGCTAATTTTTTTCCACCAATTTGAAGATAATAAGAAACAAGCATTGATATATGGAACAAGTATTGGCCCCCGAGTGTAAAGCCTGAAATAGATAATTAGCAAGTTGCACAAGGCTGATTGGTTTGCTCTTTGTTTTTAAGTTTTAATTTTTGGTTTTATTCCTAACATGGTATATATCACAACTATGATGGACCATAGACTCAGAAGCTATGGCTCAAACCAATTATTTCATACCTAAAATCCATATAATAGTGACCAAGATAAGTGAGCTGTTTGGGTTCAATAATTTTCAATCATTTTCAAAAATTTTGGAATTTGTATCCCATCACGTTCCATCTTAAGTTGCTATTTTATTGGGTTCAATTTTTGGTGATTGAACTTTCTTATCTTCTTGTCAACCAACCCAATTTAATTGGGTTGGTCACCATCAAGCATTTAAGGCTAAGTGGGGGTTGGGAAGTCAGGCGTTTGAACTTTGCCTACCATCAAAAATTTAAATGAGTGTATCATGCACCCATTTGCTCCGAAGGTTATTCAGTTCCTATCGGTTCCTCCGAACTCAGTTGGACTTTTGCATAAAATAAATTAGGAGTAGGATAGAATACGGTTGACAATTGACAAAAAAAAAAAAAGGAAGAAAAAAGTGAGCTTTCTTATCTTGTTGTCTATTTAGTAGTCTTCGTACTTCTATTAATGTCTACAGAAGCAGTTACACGTTGGGTCACATTTCCTTACCATCCTACTAAACAGATCAAACCGCGCACGAAGTGCACACGAAGTGCAAAAATACAACGATGAAGTCCATAAACTCTAGAGTGCTATTCTTAAAAAGGGTTTGTCAAACGATTGCTCTGGGAACTTAATGATTGGGGTTCAAGCGTCAAGTTGTTTAGGTGAAGTTAGATAGTAAAAATGACTATATACACGCAGACAATAAATATGAGGTGGGCTTTAGATAGTAAGTCATGTGTTCACTGGACACTATTAAAAATATCTATTTTAAAATTAACTATGGAAGAAGTACCATATGAGCGTTTAATTAAAGGTTTGTTTGATAATTTAACTTGATGTTGAAAATTAATGAATTAGAAGCTTTTTAAATTCCGCATGCTTGATAACAAATTCCTCTACCACTTATTACATTAAACATTATTTATAATTTGTATACAAAGTTAAGTTCCAAAACTCTTGCACCCTTTACCCACGGACCATGATAGAAAGTAATTTCCTTTTGTTTGACATTTGAACCCAAACCACAGAGGGATGGTGTGCTTTTGAAACCATAAGAGAGGTTATGTGATTTATTAGAAAATCACAGGGGGTAAAATATAGTTTTTCCAATTAATGAAAATAAATCTAGAAGTTAATCCAAACCTAAGTGAATAAAGAGGTATAGATGTGGGTTCATGTTCAAGCCTTTGGTCATGCATGGGCTATAAACGAATCAAATTGAGCCGAATATATATAAGTTTAAATTAAATTTGATAATACAATCAGATCCTATTTTTATTCAAACTCAATTAGAGCGAAATCAAATCTAAATCGAGACTTTAACGAATCAAGTCCAAACTATCTGTTAAGGACTTATCTATTTATAGCCATAGTCATGCATTTTCATTTTTCCTCGGGTCAGGGACATGGCATGTAAACTTGCACGTACATTCCGTATATTTATGTATATATTAGTTATGTTTGTTGCCACTACAGTAATTTCTAGTCTAGTATATATAGACAAGTCAAAGCAACTGTGAAAGTAAAGCCGGTAAAAAAGTAGATCTTTCTAAAATTTTTATTTTACTTACCAAAACAGCAAAAGAAAATATGTCTTTTGTTTGTCATATAAATTAATGTGATGTACTGATGCTAAATTAGAAATTAGGATACGTTTTTTCAAAAAAAAGTGATGAATTATCCTTTGCTCGAGAAATTTACAATCACTTTATTTCTCGACTCCTGCATGCATTTATAGATCTACGAAAATTTGGTACCCTATGTCTTAATCCTGGTATCGGCCCATAAGAATTGACAAATTAGTTTTCATATCTAGTGGGCCCAAATAACCTAAAACCAAGGACCAGGAATGCTGACAGTTGCCTGCAACTGTTTGGAAATGTGACAATAAAAATTTGACAAGAATTTAAAATTTTAAAATGTGGGTAGAGAATCTAGTGTTGTATACAGATTTTCACCTGTTGTAGAAGCATCCATATTGTGATTTTCATTGTTTACAAAGTGATACCCCAAAAAAAAAAAAAAAACCCTTATGAAATAATACTTTTGGGGAACTTTGTACAGATTAATTGTTACTACATTTTTTTTTTGGTCACAAATTCAGAACCAAGATAACTTGCATGAAGGATGGGAGTCCAGTAATGCAATGGCAGATCATGAATATTTAGGTGCTGGTATTGTGTGCAATTGCCAGTGATGATTGTATCCATCAACTCATGGTGGAAATTATACCATTTCAAAAACAAAATGATGGAAATTGGAGCAGGAAAGAACCCCATTTTTTGACCCTGAAGGATACCCGATTTTATTTATTTATTTTTTTATAATGTAACATATGTTTTATACAACACATACACACACTTACTATTTTTTTGGAAATAAGCCAGGGACGAGGCGAGGTGGCTGCCACCCGTCCACCGGCCCATGCTGGACAAAAAATAATCTCTATCCCTACACCGGTCGTGACACCCATAGGTACCCGTCCATGCTGCCATTCTTAATTGTAGGGCCGAAATCCAATTTTTAGGGCGCAATGTCTTAGTGCTTCTAATATTATTGAGTATAAGACCAGTAGACCAGTTATGTCGTGTTAGGTTAATTACTTGAGGGGTCTTAAACATTTTTATGAGTGATAGTTAGTTTCCAAACTTCTAATAGTGCCTGCATTCGATTCCTCTTTATACCAAAATTGCCCTTTTATAGATGATACTTTTTATTTTTTTTCTCTCCTTTTCTTTTCATCTTTTCCTCATATGCCTCCTCCTCCCATCCCCATCCCACATCCCTATCCCTACCTGTAAGGTTCCCAGCCCCTCCTTTCCTTTCTCTACCAATTAGATTGAAAAATGATGACAGTCACCAAAGATAGAGTATGTTCTTAATAACTTTTTTCTACCTGATTTCAGTTTCTAATTTTTTAAAATCTATATTCTCAATTACTTTTTTTACTATATTTTTGGATTTTTTAAGCTAAAACCAAGATCAACGGATTTTTACCTTTTTTAAAATCAGTTTTTATAAAAATCAGAAGATATTGAGAATAAGTCTATAGTCACATAAAATATTAAATCCTTAACAAAACAAACTATTCATCAGACATCCTCATCAAAGCACTAAAATTTTCCAGGAAAAGCACGATGATGGATATTCGATATTCCTACAACTCGGTGCTGTTTCTATTCAGCTGCAGGAGGCCATTAATTGAAAGTGCCTTCAGCTACGTTGCGGAAGCTCAACCAGTTGAAATGGAGAAATTTAGTACTGACTTTATGGCTGATATGGAAAAGCAAGAATGAATTAATATTTGACGGTGGTTATAGCGACCCCTTCTTACATTCAGCTTAGTGTTAAAGACGTCGTATAGTGACGGACAAAATCATTTACCTAACAATAAACTTGAAAGGGACTTCTTGGATAAGCTACAAATGAAAATGATCCCTGTATAAATACCACTTAAGAAGCATATTAGGATGGTTTAGGCATCAATTCAATGCTGTATTTTACGGTTGAATGCTGATGTAGGTGACGTGATATAGATTAGGTATAGTAATTATGAACAAATACACACAAATCAAGTAATAAAAACCTAATCTCCCAACTTATTCTGCAAGTGCACGGGTCGGTTGTAATATTTGGAGTATTAGGTGTCGAATCCCACGAGAAATCAAATATATTTAACTACTAAGACTTTTTTACTAACTTTTATTATATAAACACAATCAAAACAAAAGTGATACGGAGTTCCTTCAATAGAATAAGTAAATGATTGAGAACTTGTATAGGATCCAAGCAAAGAATCCTAGATCATAAATTCACTAATGAATCTTGCATGAATGACTTATTAAGTTTTACCTTGCTTTGTTTAGAATCTAATTTCTCTATGAAATAATAAGATTTAAACTATTCTCATGATGAAACCTTATGAAAAACATAAATTGTAGTGATTCACTTAAACAACCATTATTCTCATATGATTCACTTAAGCATTACTTGTTCATTTTCCATTGTTACATGCATTTCTTAATGTCAAGTAGCAACCAAATGACTTGTTTAAGTTGGCCAAGCAAAAAGCTTGAACAAGTAAACAAACAAATACAAGCTTAACAAGTTTTAAGAATTTAAGTCATGCTTTTGGATTTATTAGCTTCATCTATATTCTAGATGAAGCTTTTAGTGAATCGTGACTAGTGAAATAACCAAAAGTTAAAATTCAAAGCAAGAATTCATATCAACAATGAAAAGTAAAAGAGAAAGAGTTAAGAATTGCTCAACCAAAGTTGTAACAAACTTCTCTTCTTATTCACCTTCAAAAGTTGAATTTACAAAGCTCTCTTGCAATGATCCTCACTATTCTATTGAAGGATGAAGAGAATTCTATTAATTCTCTACCAAATTTAATGTAAAACTACACTAACTACTATCTTCTTCTACAAAAACTAGTTTTTAATGCATTACAAATAACTTCTATTTATAGACAAATATTCTTCAAGTCATTTTCTAACTTGCAATTGCATTTAATGCATAGAAATAATGAAGATTTGCTTGGAGATTCCAAACTTGCACAAAAGTCTTCATATATGTTTTCAATGAAATCTCCAACTTGCAAAATCCTATTCCCATCTAAAAAGGTCTGCAAAAGCAACTGCTTAAAGATGCAAGTTGAAACCCTAGAAGCTACTTGGCCTACGTCGATCCGTAGGTGGGGATCCGCAGGTGGCAACTCACAGATCACTCTCTGGTGGTTCCACTTGATTTTCTGATTTTGCTTATTTGGAATCCATGTGTGCAGACTTTATCCATGCATTTTCACATATTTTCAGGTCTCCCACATATTTTTGCACAATTATCTTTCCAATTTCTCTCCAAGTTATTCATCAAAGCTTAGCCCTTTGAATCCTTTTTGAATTTGATTTTCCTTGACTCCAATTGATCCAAAATGAGTTTAACTATGATGAACTTGCAATGTTGTACAAAAATTGTGCATTAAATGTTCAAAATAATAATTTCACCTAAAAAACTCTAATTCCGGGAGAAAACCCTAATTCTATAAAATATTGAAAAATGAGTCATTTCAACCAAAATTAGTATAATTATACTAAAAAAACATCTAAAACATAAATAATACATATATATATATAATATTAGTAAATTTATTACTTATCAGTAGGTTATGTTTGTCCCTTTTGAGCAAACAATATATTGATTGCGTGTAAGGTTTCATGTTAGGGAATGCATGCATTTTTAGTAATATCTTATGCAATTTTTAGAAATTGGGTCTAATTAATGAAAAAGACTGAATCTTCACTAGGTTGTTCCTATACATACATATATATACACATATACGTATATACATATATACATATATACGTATGTATGGATACATATGCATGTATAAACATATGTATGGATACATATGTATGTATATACATATGTATGGATATATATATATAAATATATACATGTATATATGTACATGTATCTATGTATATATGTACATAGATACATATATATGTACATATGTATATCTATATACATATCCATATATATGTATATCCATACATTATACATATGTATGGATATATATATGTATGTATATACATATATATGGATATATATATATATAGATATATACATATGTACATATATATACGGAAACATATACATATATATTTGTATATATGTATAGATGTATATGTGTATACATATATATACATATACATATATATATGTATATATTTATATATATAAATATATCCATGTACATATATACATACATACATATATATGTATATATGTATATGTATATATTTATATATATACATATAAACATATCCATGCATATGATTCATCTCCTTCAATCTATACCAAAGAAACTCTAGGCAAGTACACCTATCGCTTCGTAGTATAGTATACAAGAGCACCGAATATCGTCCCACAAGGATTGGCAAATACTAGTAATTACTTGAGTTCTATTATCTAACCTAATAAACGCAATTGGACTATTAAAGTAAGAAACTAAGGAAAATCTTACCTAATCCACTAGAATCAAAAGGGAACGATAGAGGAGAGTGAGAAGTCACAACAAGAATGACAAAATAAGTCTAGACATGGCATCCCCCAATTGCATAATCAACGAACCAATTCCGGGCTAATGCTATTACCGAAACTTGACTTGAACCCAAAGTTCCAAAATTAGACTGTAACCTTTCTTAAGAGAAACAATCCCTATCCTCTTGGTTGCTCAATTGGAATCTCTTCGCAATTAATCCCCCAATTAGAAGCCTTAGGATTAATGGACTCTAATTCATTAAGTCTTTTCCAACACTTAACAATTGGGGGCAATTCATGGAACCCTATCTCTAGTGATTCATTCAAATTGCCTTAATTTGTGAAGTGGTCTATTCATATGTGCAATCTCTCAATATACCCATACAAAACTAGCCATAGAATCGAGAATGCATGCAAAATCCCAATTCCATTAGACATGAAAAATCACAAATTAATCCAAATCAAGAGAGTAATTAGCATAATCTAACAATCAATCCATAAATTACACAAATGGGTTCAACCAAATTTAGACTACGAATGATCACTCCATAAGAATCAAAGAAACTACATTAATTAACAAAAGGGAAATATAAAACTCATTCTAATTGAAGTTCTTCAATCTCCCTTTGATAAATTTTCTGCAATTTCTTCTAGGTGGAGAAGATGCAAGCCTTTTCTTTGTCCCTTGAAGATTCTTCCTCTTCTCCCTTTGATATCCCCTTCAAGGAGCTCCTCTCCTTCTCTTTTTTTTCTCCCAAGAAACCCTAGGAGAAAGATAGGTTACTCAATCCCCCTTTGATAATACTCATATCAGCTATTAAAATGATGCAAATTCGTGATTAGGAACCGCGCGCGTGTCTGCCCGTTGATCTTTCGCGGTTGCTAAAAATCTCGAGGAACCGCGGATGAGCCTGATGGACAACCGCGCGCGGTTGGTCACGCGATTTCTCGTCTTAGCGTTGCCCAACGCACTCTCTCGCGATTTAACCCACGGTTGCTCTCTGGATGGAACCCGCGTCGACAACCGCATGCGGTTGATCTCGCGATTGACCTTCTATGTGAAAGCCGCGTGATAAAACTGCGTGCATTTTCTTCGAGCTTGTCCGCGGTTTAGTATTTTTCTTCACAATCTGCCCTTTTCTTCTCAGGCATTTTTCTTCAATTCTGACCACCATCCTATCCTTGATCTTCTCACCTGCACAAACTTCATGAATGAGTGCAAGTACATAGTTCTATTTTGCTCCAATATGAAATTCAATAGACAACAATAAGTAAGTTTAGAAAATAGCTTGTTTGACCCAAAACTACTAAATAAAAGTACTAAAATACCCACGCAAACCACCACTTAGACACTCTAAAACATGTGTAAGCAAACTATTATCAACTTCCCCCATACTTAAGCCGTTGCTTGTCCTCAAGCAACTAGTTTATACAAACCCAACAACCGACTCAGAAGGGGCACTTAAGCAATCTAATTCAAAGAACACTTTCTCCAAGAAAGAACTACACGGACACATATCATACCTTCACTCTTCCATTCAAAGTACTCATAATACAAGGGGAAGCAAGAGCAATTATATATTGAATTTAGTAACTTCAACGCGATATTTTCACCCTACTAAATCTTTGCTAGTAAATGAGTTCCATAAGTAGCAATTGACACACAAGAGAGCCCGGTTAACAACCATCATAACTAACAGAAACTTGTCTCTTCACCTTGAGTTGGGCCCTTCATTGAGTCATGAAGTACTCTTTTGACGCGAAAATCGACACTTTGAGGTGAAGACCCCCGGTTACTCGAGGCTTTACTTGCTCAACTTGCTATGCATACTCATAATTTTGATGACTTTTGACGCTAAAATCGACATTGCTAAATGAGGATTTCCGGTTACTCGACACCAAAACCAACGGAGTAACCCCCAAACTCGCACTTTTTCTTTTCTTCTCTCTCTTTTTTTTTTTTTACATAATGTGTGCAATTACCCTATATGTTCATCAATTGACCTGCAATAATCGAGTAGGGTATAAATATCCCATTAATTTCATTAAATTCTCACATAATTACTCAACTTCACCTAATATACTTTTCAAAGTAAAAGACTACCAATGGTGTGATAGTGAACCATAGTTTTCTTTTTCAAAAGTTTCTAAGAAATAACTTGGATAAGGTGCAGCTTGAAATCTGAAAAGGTTAATGATTTACTTGAAAATTTTTGACAGAGTCTCCCCTAAAATAGGGTTAACTCACTGTTAATAAAAAATTCCACCAAAGCAAAATTCACCAATACAAAACATCTCAATGCCAAACAATATTACCACATTTTATTCCCTCCCCCATACTTAAGATTTACATTGTCCTCAATGTACAAGAAAGATAGAATAAAATACACGAAAAAGAAATAGATACGAATAAAGAAACTAATACCCCCCTTTTTCGCGTAGTAAGATGCCTTGGTCTAGATGACGACTACAGCTTTGCCACCTTGGTGATGAGAGGTGTTGAACTATAGCCACATGTATTTCGAGTAGTCTAAATAGTGCTAGGATAAAAGAAAAATAATAATAAATTGAAAATGTATGAAAAGTCAAAACAGGAAATGGATAAAAAGAAATAAAAGTCTAGGTAGTTAATAATTACAGGCCAAATTAAAGAAGTTAAGTAAAGCAAAGTAAAGAACATCAAGCAAGTACGGATCCAAACACAAATAAGTAGGAAAAACAGGTAAGCGGGTTTAGGCATCTCCGAGATTGCCTCCTAGATCTCCCCCAAAACCTCCCTCATGTGGGCTACCCTATGGTGGAGGAGGCTGTGCCTGATAAAAGGTCTGGTGCTATTGGAATGCTCGAATCATCTCTAATGCTCGTCTAATCTACTCACAATCCGAGCCTCCATCCCCATCATATCCACTCTCCTCATCAACCTAGTCTCTACTGTGTCCAGAACTCCTTGCAATCTATCCCAGTCAAATGGGGCAGTGGATAATGAGCCACGTGGGGCACGTGCCCGGCGAGCTGGTGTTCTCGAAGAGGATGGCCCTACTTCTCCCATGTCCGTTCCTCCTTTTTCCTCTTCTCCGCCTTCTTCTTCGTCCCCCCCTTCTTCCATCTTGCTCTGTAGAAATGGGCGTCCAATAATGGTAGAAATGAGCTGAGCATCCAATTTGAACTTCACTAGTGTAGAAATGTTGATATAATCCTTTGATGTCATTCCTATCGCTTCGACACCCGTGAAGTCAACTTGTGTATCTTGAAAGAGGCGAGTGAGTAAACGAGGAAGTCTGAAGCAATTGTAACCTTTCTTTCCCCTAGCTACATTCCTCATATAAGATATCCATATATTGGGCAATGGAAGCTTGCGTTTGTCTGCATTGCTGCCAAAGAAGATGAGCTCCAATGGATACATATCAGAAAATCACACCTCATTCTTACTACTCTTTCTTGGCATCACATTGCAGCCAAAGATATACAAGAGGATATGCTGCAGTGGTTAAAACTTGTTGGCCAGAATCTTCTACTCTCTTATCCTTCTAAACTTAATCGGATACACGTTGAACTTTGCAGCTCAATTGTGTAGTGTCCAAGTTGAGTTGACATAGAAAACTTTCTTCATATCTACGTCTTGCCCTTCGTTCCAACACTGAAGGGTATCAACTATGGTTTCCCGATAAATCTGCATCTTAATGCCCCTCAGTGTGGACTCGATATAATTCCCATTGTATTTATCTTTTTTCTACCACATTGGCATAGAATTCTTTGACTAGCTCAGGGAAAATAACTTCTAGGAGATTGAGAATGGGGTGCCATCCTATCTGGTTAAGGTGCTCGGAGAGATGAAAGTAAACCTCTATCTCCGGTACCACGCTTTTCTTTTTTAGAATTTGCTTTCCTTGACTAGCTTCATACCAACGCTAGTTCTCCAAAGAGGTGAACCGCGTCTCATCGTATCGTTGTGCTTGTCTGAATCCAGACCCATTGGTAGAACCGACATTCCTTCTCTTCCTTGATGATGAGGCCATTTTCACCTAAAAAAGTATGTTTCCACATTAAGTCCAAAATACAAATTCACCAGTTTTTCCACATTAACACTAATTACACACAAGTGTTTAACCAAACTATCACATGTAATTTGAGCCACACTTTGTTCGATCAAGTCCCGTGTCAATTACTTAGCAATTTCTACTATAGGAAAGGAAATGATCAAACACCACATTCAAGACAATGACATAAAATACCTAATCACCAAATAATTTTCACGATGACATAAAATACGAATCTCCATAAAATGTCATCTTATCTCACTCAATTACTAGCTAATTCAAACATGTATAACACAATTTGAAACCAAAATTATTAACATCAAGCACTCTTGGCTAAAATTTCCACCTTTAATCATCTAATCGAAATGAGGCTAAAAATTGACTAACTCATGACTTGAATTTAACCAAGCAGACATAAATATGAAAAACATTGTCAAATTAACCCATTAAAGTATCAACACAATGTTCGCCACAATATTCTCACAATAATCTAAGAGAAATTGCATAAATTAGTCAATTCTTACATCAAATTCAATGAAATAAACATAAGATTAGTGGGTTTACCTAGTAGAAGCACAACTTGTGGTAAAGGTTAGACTTTTTCTTTGGAAGAATGGTTCCTCCAAAAACCCACTTCTTTGTCCAAAAATTTCTAATAAAACTCGCACAATCTAAATGAAGGGGGTAGAATGTGATGTGTGTGCAGTGGTTAGGGTTGAAAAATGGTGAAAATCAAGGGAATGGAGGTTGGGGTTTTCGTGCGTGAGAGAGAGAGAGAGAGGAAGGGAAAGAGGGAAAAAGAAAGAGGGGAATGGGAGAAAGGGGTTGCGTTTGTTCAATTTTTTTTAAAACCCGATCAGAACCCGCGCGCGTTTTATTAGGAAATTCCTCGGTTTCTTGCACGATTTTTTCGCAAAATCATTCTGTGGACAACCCGCGTGATAACTCGTGCGCTGGTGGTCACGCGGTTTGTCATATGCAAAAACGTTCAAGAGACAAACATGCAAGGGTGTACGTACGGTTCCTTGTTTGAAAAATCAAAACTCTCTGGACTACGAACCAGTGAATGGAAATGCGCGTGTTTTGTTTCCGCAGTTTTTCTACTCAAAGTGAAACGTTTGATAAAATGTGCGAGGGTCAATGTACGGTTTAATTGGTAAAGTTTCTGGAAACAACTCGCATTAAGACCCTGCGCGCGGGTACTCACATAGTTTATTTCTCGCGCTCACAACCGCAGATATTCATGCCTACGCATTTCAATTACCAAACTTTCTGAACATGAACCGCGTGAGGAACCGCGCACAATTTAATTCGCAGGTTTTGGTCCAGAAGAAACAGAACAAATATACTGCAACTGAACAATATTTAGCCAAATTTTCACCCAACAACACCCAATCCTAATTCTCCTAAACACATAAATGTTTCCCACATTCTCAAACAAGCACAATGGCACATTCAACCAGTGAAAAGAAATAAGACATGTAAGCGCAATTCAATGACATTTTCAACAAGTTGGTGTACTTTCCCTTTTTCCTAGTATTGTATCCCTTTTTTCTTGCGCAGTGGTGAGACTTAATTTCTCCAAATTGACCTGCAACCAAACATGAACCACTTTCACCGATCAACACAGTAAAGATTATTCCGAGGAAAAGAAAAGAAAAATCAAGAAAGAACACTAAAAAATTGTGTTGCCTCCCAATAAGCGCTTTGGTTAACGTCGTTAGCTCGACGTTCTTCAAACAATTTATGATTGAGAACTAATATGGTAGAGAATCTCTTTCCGTGGCTCTTCAATATTTTGGCCTAGGTATGGTTTCAGCCTTTGTCCATTAACCTTGAACTTCCCCTTTTCCTTGTGTGTAACCTTTACAACACTAAAGGAAAAAATTTCATTAATCACAAACGGGTTGGACCATCTCGATTTCAACTTACTTGGAAAAAGATGAAATCTTGAGTTGAATAGCAGCACTTTGTCTCCCGGCTTAAATTTCTTGGGATACGTGATTTTCTTGTCATGCTACGCTTTCGTCATTTCCTCACAAACTCTTGAATTCTCATACACCTCACGACGTCATTTCTCAAATTCATTCAATTATAAGATTCTCTTCTCACCTGCACATTGTAAGTCAAAATTCAGAAATTTAATGGCCCAATAAGTTTTATGCTCAAGTTCCACCAGTAAGTGACAAGACTTCCTATAAACTAATCTAAATGGTGTCGTTCCTATGGGTGTCTTGTAAGCGGTTATATGGGCCCATAAAGCGTCATCCAATTTGATAGACCAATCTTTTCGAGAACGCTCTACGGTCTTTTTTAAAATTCTGTTCAATTCCCTATTGGTTATCTCGACTTGACCACTCGTTTGGAGATGGTAAGGGGTAGCTAACTTGTGTGTGACACCATATCTCGTTAACACCTTTTCCATTTGTTGGTTGTAAAAGTGAGTACCCCTATCACTTATAATTGCTTTAGGAGTGTCAAAACGGGTAAACAATCGTTTAAGGAATTTGATAACCACTCTAACATCATTGGTAGGAAGAGCTTGAGCTTTTACCCATTTAGAGATATAATCTATCACTATTAAGATGTACTTATTCCCACACGACACGGGAAACGGCCCCATAAAGTCGATACCCTAAACATCAAAGATTTCAGAAACTAATATGCCCGATTGGGGCATCTTATCTCTGTGAGAGATATTACTTGACCATTGGCAACTATCACATTGCTCTACATACCTCTTAGCATCTTTAAATACTGTTGGCCAAAAAAAACCTGAATTCAATACTTTTCGAGCTGTCCTATTAGAATGATAATGACCATTTGCCCGCCCCGCATGACAATGTTTCAAAATCAACTCGATCTCTGAGTTAGCCACACATCTTCGAATGATATGATCTGCACAGATGCAAAACAGATACGGGTCATCCCAAAAGTAGTATCTTAATTCAGAAAAGAATTTTTTCTTCTCCTGATACATCATTCCTTTGGGAAAAACCCGCAAAACTAAATAGTTAACTATATCTACAAACCAAGATACATGAACATAAGAAGAAGAAATTGCATAACATATCTCATCAGGGAAATTATCACTGATTCCTTCTTCAATTAAGTCCTTTTCTTCATCATTCTTGAGACGAGAGAGGTGGTCCGCTGTCAAAATTTTCGCTCCCTTATTGTCTTTAATTTCAATATCGAACTCCTGTAACAACAAAATCTATCTAACGAGTCTTAGTTTAGCATCATTTTTGCTTAAAAGTTACTTGAGTGCTGAGTGATCAGTGTACACTATAACTTTAGACAAGATAAGGTATGATCTAAATTTATCAAAAGCAAACACTATCGCAAGCAATTCCTTCTCCGTTGTGGTGTAGTTTTCTTGAACTGCCATCAAGGTTTTACTTGCATAGTAGATAGGTCGGAAGTGTCTATCTCTTCTTTGTCCAAGTATTGCTCCAACTGAAACATCACAAGCGTCACACATGATTTCAAAAGGTAAAGACCAATCAGGAGCAACTATAATTGGGGAGTGGGTCAATTTTTCTTTCAAAATTCTAAAAGCATTCATACAATTGTCATCAAAATCAAAGACCACATCCTTTTCAAGCAATTTGGTTAGAGGTTTAGTTATTTTTGAAAAATCTTTTATGAACCTTCTATAAAACCCCGCATGCCCAAGGAAGCTTCTGATTACCTTAACCGAAATCGGTGGGGGCAATTTCTCTATAACCTCTATCTTTGCTCTATACACTTCGATGCCTTTTTTAGAAATTTTATGTCCCAAAACAATTCTCTCTTGAATCATAAAGTGACATTTCTCCCAATTAAGTACCAAATTTGTTTCCTCACATCTTTTTATCACTCTTTTCAAAATTTTCAAACACCGGTCAAGGAATCACCAAAAACAGAAAAGTCATCTATAAATATCTCCATCATATCCTCAACTAATTCATTGAAAATGGCTAACATGCACCTTTGAAACGTGGCCGGCGCGTTACACAACCCAAAGGGCATCTGGCGATATGCGAAGGTGCCATAAGAGCAAGTGAACGTTATTTTCTCTTAGTTTTCTGGTGCGATGGGAATTTGAAAATACCCCGATAGTCCATCCAAAAAGCAGTAGTACTCATGGCCAGCCAACCTCTCAAGCATTTGATCGATGAAAGACAAAGGAAAATGATCTTTTCGGGTGGCATCATTGAGCTTTCTATAGTCGATGCAAACTCTCCAACTCGTGACGGTTCTCATTGGTATCAGCTCATTCTTCTCATTTGGTACCACCGTCATGCCTTCCTTTTTAGGTACCACTTAAACTGGACTAACTCATGGACTGTCTGAAATGGGGTACATCACTCTCGCATCAAACAACTTTATCACTTCAGTCTTGACCACCTCCTTCATATTTGGATTAAGCCGTCTTTGATATTGCACTACCGATTTGAAATCATCTTCCATTAGTATCTTGTGGGTACAGAAGGAAAGACTAATGCCCTTAATGTTGGAAATCTTCCATGCAAGTGCTCTTTTGTGTTCCTTCAAGACTTGTAAGAGCTTTTGCTACTTCTCATCATCTAGACCCGCTACAATAATCACCGATAGTTTGAAATTTTCTACCAAGAAAGCATATTCCAAATGATTCGGTAACCTTTTTAATTCAAGCTTGGGTAGGTCCTCGATTGATGGTTTGAGAGTTCCTCCTCTTAATTTCTCGATTTCTTCATAAGTTCGGGTATCCTCATATGGTCTTTTTGCTTGTAGGTGGGCCACTTGTTCAGCTATAGTTGGGTGGGAAATCGCCTCCTTCCCTTGAATGATGCATGCCTCCAATGGATCATCAATAATGACCTCCTGCAAAATATTAACCGATTCAGTATCAATAGTATCTATATAAAAGCAAGTATCATCTATTTTAGAGAATGTCTTATAGCTTCTGATATCTTAAAAATCACTTCCTCATCTTCAACTCTAAAGGTTAGCTTATCGACTTGAACATCAATTAATGTTTTAGCCGTGGCCAAGAAAGGTCATCTCAAGATGAGAGGAATCTCTACATCATTCTCCATATCCAAAATCACAAAGTCAACAGGAAAAATAAATTTGTCAATTTTAACCAACACATTCTCTATAATTCCCTTGAGATATTTTATGGATCTATTCACCAATTGAATGCTCATCCTAGTGGATTTAAGTTCTCCTAATCCTAATCGCATGTACATTTCATAAAGTATCAAATTTATGCTTGCACCTAAATCAGCTAAAGTCTTATCAATAGCCAAACTACCGATATTGCAAGGAATAGTAAAACTCCCTGGATTCTTGAGTTTCTGAGGTAGCTTGTTCTATAAAATGGTGGAGCTTTCTTTATTTAGCCTCGCAACTACCAGTTCTTCGAGTTTTCTCTTGTTTGATAACAAATCCTTTAGAAATTTGGCATACTTTGGCATTTGTGAAAGAGTTTCAACAAAAGGAATGTTAATAGGGGATTGGGAGTTTATACTCCTTTACCACCTTCTTCATGAGTTCCACATCCGTTTTCTTGTCCTCATTGTTTTGCCTCTCCCTATCTTCTCCTTCATCTCTCTTTTCCTCAACCGGTAATTCCTTAACCTGCCTTGGCTTCTCTTTTTTCACTTCCTTGCCATTTCTTAAGGTGATTAATTTCGCTTGTTCTCTTGGATTGGCCTCGGTATTACTTGGCAGGGTCTCTTGAGGTCTTTTGGACATCAACTTTGCTATTTGCTCAATTTGATTCTCCAAATTATGAATAGATGCCTGTTAATTTCTCAGAGAAGTCTCCACACCTTGCATCTTATTTTCAGATGTGTTGATTTATTTGGTTATCAATTCCTCAAGATTTGATTTCTACTCATATTAAGGTTAAGGCTAATATCTCGGTGGTGGTTGCTATCTTTGTTACCCTTGATTTCTCCAAGAGAAGTTTGGGTGATTCCTCCAACCCGAACTATAAGTGTTGCTGTATGGGTTATTTTGTTGCCTTTAACTATTGCTCATGAAATGACATTACTCATCTGGTTGTTACATTTCATTTATTGCTTGGCATTTCTGGTTATGATGTTCACCTCCACATAGGTCACATTGTATCACGTGCAATGATTTTTTACTCATCGATATACCATCAATCTTTTTGTTCAAATCCTCAACCTAGACTGCTAATGCTGTTACTGCGTCCACATCATAAACTTCTGCTAGTTTACTTGGCCTAGAACGAGCAGCCTGCCATTGATAGCTATTCATGGCCATTTCTTCAATAAGCTCTTGAACCGCCTCTGACGTTTTGCTATTCAAAGTGCCACCTGCAACCGCATCAATCATTTGTCTTGTAGTTAGATTGAGCCCATTGTAAAATGTTTGTACCTGCATCCATGTGGGTAATCCATGGTGGGGACACTTCCTCAGTAATTCCTTGAATCTTTCCCAAGTGTCATACAAGGTCTTAACTTCAATTTGAGTAAATGAGGATATATCGTTCTTCATTTTTGCAGTCTTGGCCAGAGGAAAGTACTTGGCTAAGAACTTCTCCACTATTTGATCCCAAGTGGTGATTGAGTTTCGGGGTAGAGAGCTTAGCCCTTGCTTGGCCCTATTCCTTAAAGAGAATGAGAATAATCTCAACCTGATAGCATCTTTTGTTGCCCCATTGATTTTGAAAGTGTCACATATCTCCAAGAAGTTGGCGAGGCGAGTATTCGGGTCTTCATCCGGTTAGCCATCAAATTGAACATGTTGCTGCACCATTTGAATTATGTAAGGCTTAATCTCAAAATTGTTCGCTGCTATTGGAGGACGAACTATGCTAGACTCAATTCCCATCAACGAGGGTCTAGCATAGTCAGACATCGTTATTGGTCTTCGAGGTTGCTTTCTCCTTTGTTCCTCTAAAGGAGGATCGAGTGGAGGTTGATTCTTCGCCATTTGTAACCCTTCTTCCACTATTTCGCGATAGAAATCCGAAGTAATTTTCTTTAATTGATCCCTTAACTGTCTCTTTACTGCTCTTCTAAAGGTTCATTCTATTTCCTGGTCAAATTCAAAGAGGGAGGAACTTGAGCTTCAGGTCATACATCAAAAATAAAATCCTGCAAAGAAATTCCATAAAAATAAATAAAATAAACAAAACTCAAATAAAAGAAAGAAACCTACTAAAAGGTAAATAATGACAAGAGTAATAAAATTCAAGTTTTCCTAATATTGTTGATCACCGGCAACGGCGCCAAAAACTTGATGCATCTCCTTCAATCTATACCAAAGAAACTCTAGGCAAGTGCACCTATCGCTTCGTAGTATAGTGTACAAGAGTACCGAATATCGTCCCACAATGATTGACAAATACTAGTAATTACTTGAGTTCTATTATCTAACCTAATAAACGCAATTGGACTATTAAAGTAAGAAACTAAGGAAAATCTTATCTAATCCACTAGAATCAAAAGGGAACGATAGATGAGAGTGAGAAATCATAACAAGAATGACAAAATAAGTCTAAACATGGCATCCCCCAATTGCATAATCAACGAACCAATTCCGGGCTAATGCTATTACCGAAACTTGACTTGAACCCAAAATCTCAAAATTAGACTGTAACCTTTCTCAAGAGAAACAATCCCTATCCTCTTGGTTGCTCAATTGGAATCTCTTCACAATTAACCCCCCAATTAGAAGCCTTAAAATTAATAGACTCTAATTCATTAAGTTTTTTCTAACACTTAACAATTGGAGGCAATTCATGGAACCCTATCTCTAATGATTCATTCAAATTGCCTTAATTTGTGAAGTGATCTATTCATATGTGCAATTTCTCAATATACCCATGCAAAATCAGCCATAGAATCGAGAATGCATGCAAAATCTCAATTCCATTAGACATGAAAAATCACAAATTAATCCAAATCAAGAGAGTAATTAGCATAATCCAACAATTAATCCATAAATTATACAAATGGGTTCAACTAAGTCTAGACTACTAATGATTACTCTATAAGAATCAAAGAAACTACATTAATTAACAAAGGGAAAATATAAAAACTCATTCTAATTGAAATTCTTCAATCTTCCTTTGATAAATTTTTTGTAATTTCTTCTAAGTGGAGAAGATGCAAGCCTTTTCTTTATCCCTTGAAGCTTCTTCCTCTTCTCCCTTTAATATCCCCTTCAAGGAGCTCCTCTCCTTCTCTTTTTTTCCTCCCAAGCAACCCTAGGAGAAAGATAGGTTATTCAATCCCCCTTTGATAATACTCATATTAGCGGTTAAAATGATGCAGATTCGCGACTAGGAACCGTGCGTATGTCTGCCCGTTGATCTTCTGCGGTTACTAAAAATCTAGAGGAATCGCGGATGAGCCTGACGGACAACCGCGCGCGGTTGGTCCCGCGGTTTCTCGTCTTAGCGCTGCCCAACGCACTCTCGCGCGGTTTCACCCACGGTTCCTCTCTGGATGGAACCCGCGTCGACAACCGTACGCAGTTGATCTCGCGGTTGACCTTCTGTGCGGAAGCCGCACGATAGAACTGCGCACGTTTTCTTCGAGCTTGTCCGCGGTTTAGCATTTTTCTTCACAATCTGCCCTTTTCTTCTCAGGCCTTTTTCTTCAATTCTGACCACCATCATATCTTTGATCTTCTCACCTGCACAAACTTCATGAATGAGTGCAAGTACATAACTCTATTTTGCTCCAATATGAAATTCAATAGACAACAATAAGTAAGTCTAAAAAATTGCTGGTTTGACCCAAAACTACTAAATAAAAGTACTAAAATACCTACGCAAACTACCACTTAGACACTTTAAAACATGTGTAAACAAACTATTATCAACATATATACATATATACATATATATATACATATATAAGTATGTGTATGTATATGTATATATTTATATATACATATACATACACACATATATATAATTCATAAATGTTACAAGCTATACACGAGCTTTTTAATTTTCTATTAAGTTTTCTTTCACAAAATTCAGTTCATGCTCTTATTTTGTTGGGACTTGGATAGATTTAGGAACAAATAAGAACAAGCATTGTAATATGAAAGCCACTTTTTAATATAACTATTCAAAATATTTTTGAAACCTGAAGAAGAAGGGAGTGGTAATTTGCAATGCATTTGACTCGTTCATGTTTGGCTGCTTAACTGGGTGCTAAATACCGATAAAAATAGTGGATAAATAAAAAAGAAGAAGTCATCCCACAGTGTAAAAGCCAAAAAGAAAAAAGTCTGCTAAAAAACAAAAATAGAAGTCCTTAAAATATTCTAGTTAACTAGTGTGAAAGAATAAAAAGCATAGTCAAATACAAGTTATCATAACTATATACACCAAAAGTTGAGGGGGCGTTTGGTTTGCATTCGGTAATTGGATTTGGAATCGGATTCATTACTCCTGGATTTGAAATGAAATTGCTGATTTCAATACATTTGTTTAGTTTAGTACTCGGAATGGGTATCATTACTATAATTACTATTTAGTTTGCTGGGAATTAAAATCATATCAGCAAGTCATCTAGACGTTCATATGCTTGGAACATGTGGAATTGATACGAACGATACCCAATGAGGTTTCGGACGTCCGGATGATCTATGCGAACGTCCAGACTCGGGAATTATTTGTGGATTCTGGCCAAAATCTACTAATTTGGTGGGGTTTCACAAAACTTACCAATTGAGGGTTTAATTTCGATTTTCGATTCCGATTCCTAATTATCAAATGCCAATTATGGGAATGATAGCTGGGGATGATTCCGATACTTGCGAATCAAAAACCCCCTGAATGCATGTGTCACACACATTAATACTATGAATGCTCTTACATGTTACGTAATGTATATCTCAATTTAGCATGAATTCTAATATGTAAAATTAGTATCATGATCAATACTCAACAAGAATAGGTGCTTAATTTTAGCGGAACTTACTAACACCAATTGCAAAACTAGTGGCTCCACAATGATGCTCATGAAATTTAAGAGGGTTTTGGATTTTATTGGAGTTCTCTGCATTTTGGTTGGTGGTGTTGTGCTCTGTTTTCTTTTCTCCTCTCCTTATTTTTTTTGGTGAATGGAATGATGCTACCCTTAGCAAAATATATTCGGTATTCATAGCAAATTAGTAAAAGGAGATGCAGTTTTGATACATGTCTAATCCTGTTTAGAATCAGAAATTTTGATGTTAGAAAAATATATTGAGAAAATGAAAACACATTAGTCAGCTTTGACTTTCTAGACCAGTAAGATCATGTAATTCTTCTCCCCTAAACTATAAAAACATTTAGCACACCCATGATGGGTCAAAATGCTTACTTCTTGCTCCATCGGTATAGAACAAAAACACTCATTTTCATCTCAGATCTGCTATCTCAATAGCTAGCTAACTCAGTATCATGTATGCATGAAATGCTAATTTTTCTAAATGTTCACAATGGAATAGCCTTTTCCAATATGTATAATATTTTATTTTTTTTCTCCTTTTTTCTTTTCATTTTTCTTCTTAATTTTCTTTTGTTTTATTTCTCATATGCCTCTCTTTCCCGTCCCCAACTCTAAAAGGATAAGTCAGCTAAGACAGTCACATAAAACATTAAATCCTTAACAAACAAACAAACTATTTATGAAACATCATCATCATCAAAGCACTAAAATTTCCTAGAAAAAGCACGATGATAGATACTCTGATGCGTTCAACGGAAAAGTAGACGGTCCAAGACTCTTGAAATACCAAGTATGCAACCCAATCTTCTTGACCCCTTCGTAACTTGTCGAAAACCCTAAGAACAACTTGGATTATTTTGCTTCCAATTCAACAAAATTTGTTGAACTCTCCCTTTTAAGAAACGATACGTGGTGTAGACATATAGTCGACAATCTTATTGGACAGATTCAAACCCTCAAAGATGAGCCCTAAGTGAGATTCTTGAATATTTAACAAGATTTTTGCCAAGCAACCAAGTGTAGTTCTTTAGCCAAAGAACTAAGGGAAACTCAATATGCTCTCAAGTACGTTTGAAGTAAAATTCTAAATAATTTATGTTAAAATCGGATGAATAATAACAGTCCTTATATAGGGTACACTTTGTGCTAATTAGGGTTAAAGACTACTTGAAAACTAGCACTAGTTGTAACTTATCACAAAAGGTAACTATTAAATATTACAATTTGTACTCAAAGTAAATTATCAGAACATAAAAGACTTAAATATCTAAGTATAAAACACACTAAATCATGCCTCTAATGTTGCTGAACTGGATGGATCTCTAAGTGAGCCTATTTAGGGTTAAATCAAGTCCAAAAGTGGCGTACGACTCTCTTGGGCTGGACTGGATGAATTGAGATTCTTTAGATGGCTTAATTAGCTCCATTAGTTCTTCCTTGAATACGTAGTTGATCCACAAATATAAGTTCACAACTTGGCCCTAACAATCAACATAAACGTTGCAATCTCCAAACTCAAAATGAACAACATAATCGTACAAGAACTTTGGCTAACAACCTTTAGCTCGATCATACAAATTCAGCATTCTTTCAAGCCTCAAATGAGTTAAGTTGTCAATCCTTCCATCTTCATCAAACATAACTTCAGTAAGCGTCCAAAGGGTCCTATCAGTTTTACAATAGGAAAATTTCTAATTATACTAATTGACTAATTGATAGGCTACAGATATAAATTAACATATTTAATTGACTATCTAACTAGGAAAGTACATAAAATACATTAACTGTATTAACAAATAAGCTAACTAAATCAAGGCTATTGATTGACAGCTAAATCAGGAACAATTGATTGATAGCTAAATCAGGCTGACTGATTGACAACTGAATATTCTGACATCCCCCCTCAAATTGTTGCTAGTAAGTCTACAAGCATCAGTTTGCCAACCAAAAAATTGTGACGCTGACGTATCATGAATTTGGTGAAGATATCGGTAAGTTGTAAATTGGTACCAATGTGAGGCAAAGTAATAACCTGATGGTCATAAGCTGCTCAGATGAAATGACAGTCAACCTCTATATGTTTGGTATGTTCGTGGTAAATGGGATTGGCAACAATTTGAATAGCACTAGTGTCGTCAGCATGCAATGGAGTTGGTTGAAGTTGCGAAAAACTAAATTCAGTTAAAAGACCACGTAGCCAAATGATCTCATAATAGGTAGTAAACATGGCACGATATTCTACCTCAGTGGATGACTTGGATACATAGTTTTGTTTCTTGCATTTCGAAGAGATAAGAACATTACCAAGAAACATACACCAACCAGTAGTGGATTTCACTATATCATGGCAACCAGCCTAGTCTACATCGCTGTAGGCTTGTAGTTGAGGCTAAGAACCAATGAAAAAAATAAGCCTTGATTAGGTGTGCCAAGGAGATATCGGATGATGCGTCAGATAGCAAATATGTGAAGATATCGAGAAGATTGCATAAACTTACTAACAGTGTGAACAGCATAAGAGATGTCTGGTCGAGTAATGGTGAGATAAATATGACTACAAACCAACTTACGATATAAAGTAGGACCCTTAAGAAGCTCCCCCTCATCACGTCGATATTTCATGTTGACTTATATTGGAGTGTCAATAGAAGCAATACCTATAAGTCCGGCCAACTGAACTAGATCTTGAGTATACTTGTGCTGATTCAAGAAAATACCTTAGGGACGATGATGAACCTCCAACCCCAAGAAGTAATTAAGTTGGTCAATGTCCTTCATAAGGAAAGTGGTGTGCAGCATTTTTTGAATATTAGAGATAACCTCTGAATCAGAACCAGTGATGACGATGTCATCCACATACACAAGAAGAACAACTATGCCTTTGGATGTTCGTTGGAGAAACATAGAGGAGTCATATTGGCTCTGAATAAAGGAAAAATCAAGAAGAGTGGATCTAAACTTTTCAAACCACATGCGTGGTGCCTACTTCAAGCCATATAAGGAGTTTTTTAGTTTGTAAACATCATTAGGAGAAAAAGTAGACATATCATATGGAAGTTTGATATAGACTTCTTCCTTGAGATCACTATGTAGAAACGTGTTCTTAATATCCATTTGAAGTAAAGACCATAATTGAGATGCTGCAAGCGCTAGAATGATTCATACTGTGGTCATTTTAACAACCAGTATAAATGTCTCTTCATAGTCGAGACCATACTCTTGTTTATTCCCAAGAACCACTAACCGAGTCTTATAACGATCTATAGAACCATCAGAATGAAGTTTGACAGAAAATACAAATTTGCTGCCAAATGGCTTGATAGATGAAGGGTGTGGTAAAACATCCCAGATTTGGTTTTCTTCAAGAGCAAGAAGTTTTGTTTCAATAGTCTGACGCCAACACTCAGATTCTATTGCCTGTTTATAAGATGAGAAAATAGGAATAAAAGAAAAAGTGGCTATCAAAGATACAGGATTAGAAAAGTCATACCTTTCTGATGGTTTACTGACTCGAGTACTACGTCTAGGAATGTCAGATTCAGGTAGTGCGAGAGGATGCAGCAAGGGAATGAGCTTGAGGGGGCGCAGAAGAAGTAGAAGGTTGATTGATCGTGACTTTGGAACGTCTTTGATATACCAAAAATTGTTTAGAAATTTCTTGATTTGCAATAGAATTAGGAAATAGAGGCAACATAAAAAATGAAGGAGAAAGAGGGTCCTGATGAATAGAAAAGAAACATTGATTTTCGAAAAAAATTACGGGTCAATTTGGATGGGCTATTTTTTAAGAAATGTATTTCTTTGGCACAAAAAACACTGAAATAGTGTTTTTGGCACATTTTTTGATTTTGCATACACATACACATTTTTACACACACTAAAATTCTACATATCAAGAACATCAAAACATACACTCACTTTTACACACACACACACACATTATATGTACATAGATACGTATGTACACGCATGCATGTACATATGTATGTATGTACATATAATATATACAAATATATTATATATAAATATGTACATATGTATACATGCATGTACATATGCATGTATGTACATATAATATATTTATTACCAATATATGTTATATATAATACATATTATATATATTATATGTATTATAATATAATATATATAGGTAATATATACACATTCATATATTAATATATATTATATTATATGTATGTATGTATGTATGTATGTATGTACATGCATGCATGTACATACCTATGTATGTACGTACAATATATATAAATATGTTATATATAAATATATATTATATATTATATATTATATGTATTTATATGTAAATATGTATGTACGTATGTATACGTGAATGTACATACGCATTATGTACGTATAATATATGTATTATCTATATATATTATATATAATATACATTTTATATATTTTATGTATTATAATATATATAATATATAATATATATAGATATATAGATAATATCTATACATACATATATGTATATATATTATATTATATATATTTATATATAAATATATGTATGTACGTATGTATGCATGCATGTACATACGCATTTATGTACATATAAAATATTTATTATCTATATATATTACATATATATTGTATATTATATATTATATATATTATATGTATTATAATCTATATAATATATAATATATATACATACAAATATTTATATATATTATATATATTATATTATATATACGTATGTTTGTATATATGTTTGTATGTATGTACATACGTATGTATGGACGTATATATATGTATAAATATATTATATATAAATATGTATTGTATATTTATATATTTATTCATTATATATATTATATGTATTCTAATATATATAATATATAATATACATATATAGATAATATATATACATACATATATTTATATATTTTTATTATATATATGTACGTATGTATGTACGTATGCATGCATGCATGTACATACTCATTTATGTACATATAAAATATTTATTATCTATATATATTACATATATATTGTATATTATATATTATATATATTATATGTATTATAATGTATATAATATATAATATATATACATACATATATTTATATATATTATATTATATAAACGTATGTTTTATATATGTATGTATGCATGTACATACGTATGTATGGACAGTGGCGGAGCTAGAAAAAAATGTTAGTGGGGGCAAAAGTACCGTTTAAATTTTTTATTTACTATTTTATTTTTTTAAATAAAAAAATCAATATTTACATAATAAGTAAAAATAATGTATATATTCCACATAAAACATAATTGAATTCATATTAAAAAATACTAATATAACAATAATTTTATTTCAGAAAGTAAACCAAACTATTTACAATTGCTCACGACGAGTTTTTATCTTTTGATAACGGTTTACAACTTTCTCATTTTCAACTTCACGAAGTATATTTTTTTCAACGTAAGTAACTAAACAATCATTTATCAAAGTGTCTCCCATTCTATTTCATAATCGATTCTTCACTATATTCATAGCTAACTTTAGAAGCATATATACCAATAAATACACAATATCTCTTTTAGTCTTCACCAACTTTTGAGCTAAATCATTGATTTTTCTTAAATTTAAAAATTACTTAGTTAATCTCAAGTTGGTAATATAAGTATCAAATTCAGTATTAGGTGCAAGAATGTCCAATTGAGAAAACTCATACAGACCAAAAAGAAAATAAAGAAGACAACCGTAAGCATTAAAGAAATTTAAAGGAATGAAGGCACACTTGAAATTATTTTTAAAAACTATAGTTTATCAAAATAATTTGATGGGAGGCAGTGGGGGCCCGTGCCCCCAGTGCCCCCACCCTGCCTCCGCCCCTGTGTATGGACGTATATATATGTATAAATATATTATACATAAATATATATTGTATATTATATATATTTATATGTTATATATATTATATGTATTATAATATATATAATATATAATATACATATATCGATAATATATATACATACATATATTTATATATTTTTTATTATATATATGTACGTATGTATGTATGTAGGCATGTACATACATATGTATGTATGTATAATATATATAAATATATTATAAATACATATATATTATATATTGTAGATATTTATGTATAAATATATGTATGTATGTATGCATGCATGCAGGTACATACATATGTTTGTATGTGTAATATATATTATATATAATATATTATATATATTTACTTATATAATATATACATATAGGTATGTATTTACGTATATATTATATTATATATATAATGTAAATACATGTTATATGTGTGTGTGTGTGTGTGCACGTGCGTGTGTATACGTGTGTGTGTTTACAAATTCAGGTTTTGGACAAAAATCCCCTAATTGTTTCTAAAAAATAATATTGTCCAAACGCTAACTGTTTCTAAAAAACATTTACAGTAAAATTTCTTAAAAAACACCTCAAAAAACGCATATCCAAATGCAGCCTACATTTCTAGAAATGCGAACACAACACAAATTAGGATCATAACAGCGAAACTATTTGTGATGCACTGAATATCTTAGAAAAGCACATTTAACTGATTGGGCTATGAATTTTGTACGTTCTTGTGCAAAAAGATAAACATAACATACACAACTAAATGTATGAAGATTAGAATAATTGGGAGGATGACCAAATAACTTATGGAAATGAGAGGCATAATTTAATGAAGGAAAAGATAACCTATTAATGAGATGGACAGCAATGAAGACAGCTTCACACCAAAATTGAGTAGGCAGTGAAGATTCTAATAAAAGAGTTTGAGCAACATCGAGGAAGTGACCGTTTTTTCTTTCGGCTACTCTATTTTGTTGTGGGGTTTGAGAACATGATTTTTTAGACATTATTTTATTAGCCTGCATGAAATCTTGAAGCAAATGAGACATATATTTACCCCCATTGTCCAAACATAAAGCCTTAATTTTAGCTAAAAATTGTGTTTGGACATATGCATGAAAAAAATTTAAATGCAGAAAGCACTTTATCTTTTGAATGAAAGAAATAAATCCAAGTGAAACGACTATAGTCATCAATAAAAGTGACAAAGTATTTGTAATTAACATGAGATATAATTAGTACCATACCCCACAAATCACTATGTATCATTTCGAAAAGTTGAACCGGACTAAGTATGTGATTAGGAAATGACAAAGTTTTACTCTTACCAAGTTTACAAGAATCACAATCAAATTGGACATCATCAATAGAAACATGCTTTTTATTCCTGAGTAAGTCAGAATTTAGCAAATCATGGAGTACATTGAAGTTTGGATGTCCAAGACATTTGTGCCATACTCGATAATCAACATGTGCGAGATTACAAGTGACAAAAGGAATTGAAATATAGGGTGATGAAGGAAATTTGAGAGGAAAAACAAGTCCTACTTTAGGTTCCTTTGTGATCATCATTCCTTACTGTTGATGCTGCACGACACAACCAGATTTAGAAATTTTTATTTTACAATTATTGTCAACCAACTGGTCAACTGAAACAAGGTTAGTGGCTAGGCCTGAAGAGACATAAACATTAGTCAAAGAAGGAGAAACATCACAAGTGGCTGTAATGAGTAACAAATTGCCATCAGCAATATGAATTTCAAGGTTTTCAGAATATTTCTTTACATTGGTAAGGATTTGAGCATTATTTGTTATGTGATTGGTTGGTCCAAAATCACAAAACCAAGTGGATGAAGTAAACAAAAGTTTACCTGAGAGTCTAAAGGTAAAGAATACAAAGAGAATCATTTGTTGTACCATCTCAGGTGTTAGAGTTTGAGCACGAATAGAAACATTTTATGTTGACAGTGCTATATCCGCTGAACCACCATTACTAGAAGAGCCAACCGAGGTAATAAATCCTATTTCAGATTTCTTGGAAGATCATATCGGGCATTGCTTGATAATATAACCATCTCTTTTGCAATAGTTGCAGAATTTTTTAGGACAATTCGAAGCATAATGACTAAATTCTTTGCAGCAAAAACATTGAACATCCCTTGTGTCCTTACCTCTTGGTTTTCCTTGTGCTGCATAAGCCATTGGAACTGATGTGAATCTTAGTTGTTTAATGACTGCTTGAGTGAAAATTCATTGTTCCTCTCGTAGTAGATCATTGAGACATATATCCAAAGAGGGAACAGGATCTCGATTCATAAGATTGGATCTGATACCCTTAAATTCAGATCTCAATTTCATGAGGAATTGATCCCTTTTTGTAATTTCATGAACAGATTGGACAGTATCAAGACCTTCTGATGGTAAGGTAGTATAGATTATATCTGTGTATTCAGCCCAAAGATTTATAAAGTTAGAGTAAAAATAAAAAATAGAGAGATTATCTTGATAAATCATGGATAATTCATGTTCAAGTTGGAATCTATGAGCCGCGTTTTGCTGGCTATAGATTCTCTATAGGTAATTCCACATCTCAGCAGCTATCTTGGAGAGTTTGAGATTTAAAACAATGTTAGGTTCTATAGATCCCATAATCCATGCCATGATTTGTGCATCCATGACCTTCCACTTGGCATATTTATCCTTACCTTGTTTAAGAATAGGTTTGCTGCCATCAACATGACCCTATAGATTTCTTCCTTTGACATATATCCTGAAGTGGAATGCCCAGACACGAGGATACCAGAGAACTAGGAGCAAAGAACTGAACTATGATTATGTAAAGAGATTGCTAGAGAACTAGGAACAGAAAGTTGGAAAAAAATCTGAACTATGACTATGTAGAGATCAAGGGCTCTGATACCGTGTTAAACACAGAGAATTTTGAGAAATTGAACTTGTGTACTTCTCATTGTGAAATTAGGCCTATATTTATAGGTTTAAGATAATACGAATTTAGACAACTATTACATTGAACCGAGACTAGTTTTATAATAAAAAAATCCCTAATTATGCTAATTGACTAATTGATAGGCTAGAGATATACATTAGCATATTTAATTAACTATCTAACTAGGAAAGTACATAAAATACATTAATTATATTAACAAATAAGTTAACTAAATTAGGTATAAATATATAAATATGTGTGTGTATGTAAAGAAACATAACTATCTCTGTATGTGTATGTGTATATATACATATATTTATATATGTATATATGTATATTTATATCTATATATTTTTATATTTATTTGTGTTTTATTTATTTATTTATGAGATATGGATTTTACTTACAAAATTCTCCCTTTTTCTCAGTTTTTGTTACATATTTTTCTCCCTATTTTTTATTAAGAAATCTTAATAGATTTTTCTTGTCTTTTGGGTTTTAACTTTTTTTCTTGAGTTATTGAATTTTCTAGTTGGTTTTAATTACAATTTATGATTTTTTTCCACAATGACGGTGTTTTTTTCTTGCATTTTGATTTTTGTTATAAATTTATCTGTTCGTCTTATCTTTTTTTTTTCTTTTTAACATATGAAGCAGTTTTCTAGCCCATATTTGTTTAAACAAATTTTAGTATTTTTACTAAAGCAAGAATATATGGTTGGGACAGACTCAATTCATGTACTTTGTATGGTTATGCTTATTAAGTTTTGCCTCCTAAGGTTTTTTGTAGTCTATTTTATTACTCAAATTAGGTTTTCAATATCTCTATCTCTTCTCTCTGATGTTTTCTTCTTTAATAAGCAATCTCTATAGCAAAGCTTCCTCGTATGATCTCATGCATTTAATATTAAGTTTTGATCCTTAACTAAAAGTCTCTCGAATATTATGTTCTGCTATCTTCTAATGCTTCCTTAACTAAAAGTTTCTCGAATGTTATGTTTTGCTATCTTCTAATGCTCTCTTTTTCCAGCATCTTGATTGCTTTAGCTGTGCTGCTTGTTCTACCTTACAAACTAGTGGTTTTGGCGTTCTATCTGTCATAACTCTCCAAATTTGCTTGGCCAGCAGAGCCTCATTGAAGCTCTGGATTTCTTTAAACGCCAGGCCTCCTTTCTTTCTTCCATTGTAAGTCTGTTCCACTTACACTAGTGCATCTTTCTTTTCATCTCCCGAGTCACCCCACCAAAACTTGGCCATCAACCTGCTTATTTCCTTTCCTAGTTGCTTGGATATTTTGAAGCAAGATGTCACATAATTGGGGAAGGATGAGATTACGGATTTTAACTACACTTCTTTGCCTGCATTGTTTAGCATCTTGCTATTCCAATTGAGTCTCTTTTACCCTCTATCTTTTATATATCCAAACAGTTTGCTATTGGCTCCAGTAATCACCATTGGAAGTCCCAAGTACTTCTCTTGAGACACCACTTTCATATTTCCTAACTCTTGGTAGATCTATTGTCTTTGGTCTTCCTTTATGTTATTACTGAAAAGAACTAAGACTTTTTCAAATTTTACCTGTTGACCGGATGCTTCTTCATACTTCTTCAAAATCTCCCTCACTCGTTTTGCTTTCTTGTCGCTTGCTTTTTTCTTCAAAATCTTCCTCGCTCGTTTTGCTTTCGTGTCACTTGCTTTGCAAAAAATAAGGACATCATCTACCCAAAAAGAAAAAAAAATGGTGAAACAAGGCAGGTCCATTTTTGCACACTTTAATGCTTGTCAGTTTCTTCTTAATAACCGCTTGATGAATAAGATTACTCAACCCCTTTGCACACATGAGAAATAGCTACGGAGAAAGACAATCTTCTTGTCTAATTCCTAATTCCTCTTTGTAATTTAAATAATTTCACTTTTTCTCCATTCACATTAAAAGAATATGAGACTAAAGTAATACATTGCATAATCCAAATGATCTGGAGGCAAAAACCCATTTTAGCCATCATTTCTTTTAAGTATTTATATTCCATTCTATCGTAGGCCTTAGGCATATCTAGCTTAAGAGTCATTAGACCAGGCTTACCATTCCTTTTATTATTTTTAAAAAAAATGAAAGTATTCATGAGCCACTATGACATTATCTAATATTTGCCTACCCGAGCTGAAAGTTGATTGTTTCTAACTAATGCAATGGTTAAAAATTAGATTTAGCCTATTAGCAAGTAAGATATGGCTTTGTAAAAAGCATGTGTAAACTAATAGGCCTAAACTGAGAAAGGCTAATAGGATTCTTAACATTTGGAACGAGAGAAACCAAAGTTTCATTTAGAGAATGCAACATGAAACGAGAATGGAAATAACTTTGAACAACATTGACAATGTTATCACCTATAATGTGCCAAAACTTTTTAAAAAAGAGGAAAGTCAAACCATTCGGTCCAAGATACCTATCAGAGTTCAGTTAGTTCTTAGTTCATGCTCTTAGCGACAGATGTAGGGATACCCTCCAGAATTTTACCAAGTTTCTAAGGAGCAGCAAAGGAAAAAAAAAAAAGCTTGTTGTAGAAGTTTTCCATTTCCTCCCCAATTTCAGTGTTTTTGTTACATATCTTCCCCTCTTCTGTGTGCAAATTTCTTAACTGGTTCCTCATTCTCCTACATTGGACAATGTAACGGAAAAAAAGAAGGTGTTCTTATTTTCTTCTTTGAGCCATTTCACTCTTGTTTTTTGTGCCCAGATTAGCTCCTCCTTCTTATATGAATTTCCTAATTTTGCTTTTAGTTTCATTATCTTTCCCCTATCAATCATGTTTTTGGCCTTTTAGTTCCACTATTTTTTTGGCTGCATTTGAGTGCTGGACCTTATTCCACTGAATTAAGACTCTTTTGCATTCCCTGATCTTCCTATTCACATAAAACATTCTTGAACCTCTAAATTCTTCCCCCATGTTTCTTTAATCACTTGGTTAATCCCTTGTGAAGCCATCTTTTATCAAAAATAAATCTCCTTCTCATTTTACAGACTTCAGGATTAGTCTCAAGAAGCAATATAATATGATCCAAGAACTCTTTCTGAATGTGTGAACATTGTGCTAAACCAAAATGGTTTACCCAAACCTTTGAACCCAATGCTCTATCAAGCCTTTGTAAGATTCTTCCTTCTAAGTTCCAATTATTACTCCATGTCCATAGTTCACCTCTAAAGCCTATCTCTTCTAATTCATTATCTCTAATCATATTTCTAAAATTAGTAAAGCTCCGTTCCTCTCTTCTTCTTCCACCCCTTTTTTTTTAAATTTGAAGTAATGTCATTAAAGTATCCATTTTTCTGCCTATAACTTGCTTCTGTAAGTTAGGATCTTCCATTGTTCTTTCCTAATTCTACTGTTTGTATTTGCGTAAATACCAACACACCACCTATGGCAATTCTCATCTTTATATTCTATCAGCACCTCCATTGTAATACTTGTACAAACCACCTGTTTCACTACATTTTTAATGCACGAAAGGGTACGCGTGGCTCCCAAGACACTTTAAAACCCTAGAATGACAATCCAATGTTCTTGACACCTTTTGGAACCCATCAAAAGACCCCAAGAACAATTTAAATTGGTTGCGAATCCAACTCAGAGGAACGAAAACCTTTCATTCAAAGCTACAAGATAGACTCTTACCTAACTTGTGGAATAGACCCTTACTTGACAAGCTAACAAAAACTCGATTCAAATCATGAAATGAAATCCTAAGTGAAGGAACTTGACACTCAACAATGGATATTGTCAAGAGCCAAGAGTAGTTCTTGTTCAAAGAACTAATATAATCTCATGAAGAGAAAAACTCACAATTATGATGGAATAGCGTTCTTTCTCTTTCATTAACAAAATATGTCTCTTAAATAAGTTAAACGTCAGTTTACAATAATTAAGGAAAGTAATAAGACTAGTTGTAACCTAACACGACACAACTACTAAAGGTTATGACTTGAAATTTCAAAAACAACTAACAAATGAAGTTTTTTATCTCAATTGCAGATGGACCCGTGGCATGGGTGAGGACGTAGTTGGGGTACAAGTTTGCAATTGAGCATTCTAATCTTACCCATGGCGCAGGTGAGGGTACAATGAGGTGAAAACCTTTGAACTCGGTTCAACAACTTCTATGTCAACACCCAAGGACATGAATAGCCTTACAGATTCATTCCTTGATGATAAACGTCTTCTAACCTTTAACCTAAACCTTGAATACCATCTCTTGTTTGATTGTGTGAAGTATTCAAGACTCGTTAACAAAATTTGATTCCTTGAAATCTTCCAATCTACTTAGATAGATGCAAGCTATCGGTGAAGCTTCTAAGGTTGAGAAGAGAACTACCCCGCAATATCAATCTTTGTTCCAAAAAGTGGACATTCTAACAATATTACAATTTGTGGAGGGTGGAGTTTCACCTCCTCTTTTAGTTAGGGAACTACCAAGGGGCTCCTAACTCCTTGATGGTTCCACACCATCACCTTTATTGGAAACTTGGAGATTATTATAGGAAATTCCCCCAACCTAACTTTCTTTATGTTTTTTTTTTTTTTACAGTCTGGCTCCTCCTTATCCAAATACATCTCATCTTCATCCCTTAGGGCCTAGCTCATTTTACCTTGACACCGGATCATATTTGCTGAAGAGGAAATGTCCGTTAATAGTCTTCTCTTATTTTTAGTTTTCCTCTTGAATTTTCTCTAAACAAACCTATTCATATTCTCTTATAACAAACAGTTCCAGCATTTGATTTTTAACTTAAACCCCCTTTTTTTCCCAAGTCAAACAGGTCGACCCATTAAGGACCCGATCTGACTTGCTTGTTTGGTAGGTTATTTGGGTTTGACCTGATCTTGACCCGAACCTATACAGATTTAACCCAAACCCATCATTTTCGTATTAGATTCATGTTGTGTTTTCGAGTCATATAAGAAATTGTCACCCCTAATACTCATCCAACTACCGGTATATTTGGGATTTATTTGTGATTCTCATGAGTATTATTTACGTTTGTGTTGAAAAGTAAAATAAAGCTCCCTACCATACCGGCTTTGTAATTTTTCTAATGAAAGTCGATACTGCAAAAGGATTATTTCTAGTTCATTCTCTTTTTGAAGACGCCCTAAAGTGAAAGTTCCTCCACTTTTATGAAGAAGTCAGTGTGACCACTAGAACTACTATTAACTGCATATCTCTCTCTCTCTCTCTCTCTCTCTCTCTCTCTCTCTCATAATTGTCATGTGCCACATGACTCCTCTTTGTGCCCTTAATCATGCACTACATAGTGTTGAAATTATGTTCTTTGTCATTTAATGAGGAGTAAAAATGCTTTTACACAAAAAATAGAAAACTAATCACTCAATAGTCGAGCATTTTCTTTACATAAACATAGAAATGCTCAATTTGGAACCTCACAAGTTTGGCATTTGCAATTTCAAACAATTTGGATTGTGCGTAATAGTTCAATAAAAATACGTAATTCTGTTGAAGCGTGATATAACTACTTTTCACTTTAAAATGACATCGTTTTTATGTTAATTTCGACTTTCCTGGCTCAATCTTGGCCCTCCATTTTTTTCCTCTTAATGTATGACATGAAATTTCAAGACCGAATATCTATTCTTTCATTTCAAATAGAAAGAAGTAGAATTTTTCCTTGGCCATCAACATAAGAGTAATAATTCAAAATAGTTTGAAAAATTGTCGCATAACATATAAAGAGAGAAATGTCTAACTTTTACTAAGTTAAACAAAAAAAAATCATATAGAAAAAAAATATTAAGGTTGAACTAAAAAAGTACATGAACTAAAAAATAGCATTTGATTAATAATGAAAAATAATTTTAAAAATAATAACATATAAAGAGAGGAGTGTCTAACTTTTACTAGGTTAAACCAAAAAAAATCATATAGAAAAAGCAATATTAAGGTTGAACTAAAAAAGTATATGAAATAAAAAATAGCATTTGATTATAATGAAAAATAATTTAAAAAATAATAAACTAGGATGTATTGGGTGTTCGGGTGATATTAATATTGGTCTAGCTCATTTTAATCTCGCTGATATTAATCTCATGGCTAATGTGGAACTTAGGTATAATCTATATTTTACAATTCCAATTAAATCTCGCTCATCATTCCCAATTGTCATGAAAGATTTTGAGTTTGATGACATAAAAATATATTAATCCAGTGTAAAAATAGATTAATTTTTAATTTGTTATGTGATGAAACTAACCTTTCTACCTGCAGAAGAAGACCAAGTCTGGTAGTGTGATAAATTTTGATATGATTATTGGTAGAATCTAGATTACTTGAAGTGAGAGAGCCCTAAATTATAGAAATCTCACACTAGAATCTCATACTTCCACTATAAAATTTGTGTCTCATACATTGCAATTAAACAGAACAGACCACCAAGTAGTTAGCTTTGTTCTAACCTGACTAGATCCTAGCAAACATTGCTAAATGGGTCTCAGTACATGCACCCCAATTATACAAATCTCACACTAGAATCTCATACTTCCAGTATAAAATTTAAGTCTCATACATTGCAATTAATCACAACAAACCACCAAGCAGCTAGCTTTGTTCTAACCTTACTAGATCCTAGCAAACATTGCTAAATGGGTCCCAGTACATGCACTTTACCATTGCATCAGGGAGCACGATGTGTGCAATATTAGTGTCGCACCTATATACCACACGATTGCATTTGAGAGGATGCCACCCGATTGCAATCAGGAATGATGGATAGCTATGATATCAATTGATATGAATCTTAAGAGAAGTTACTTCAGAAAGTAGCTTATGAAGTAAGGTTGTACACAAAATCAGCAACCAAGTAGTTCAGTCAAAAACTCGACACAAATTTGAGATTGAGCGAAGTTTGAGTTAAGTTCGAGCAAGTCGATTTGATTATCGAGTCAAGTTCTAGTATGTATTCTGTATATACTCTATTGAAAATCTCGTCAAGATGTGTGTGTGTGTGTGTGTATATATATATATATAATCACTAATATATTTGTATACTTTAGGCATATTTCATCCTTTAAAGTTCACAACTTTGATTAGTAAAAAGTAATATTGTCATTTTATTAATTTGAATTAAAAAAGTTAAAAATTCGTGAAAGTTTAGCTGTTCAACTTGAATTTAAACTCAAGTTCGAGTTAGAGCTTGAATATGAATAGAGTCGAACTCAAGCTCGGTAAACTCAAGCTCGAATGCAACCTCCTATATACGTGGTTAATGCTCTGTCGAAATTTAACATGGTGACATTTCAACTCAAGTTAACTTGTTTATTTCCCTATTGTGAAGTGAGAGAACTTGAAATCATGTATACCTTACACTGGATTACTATGCTTCTAATGTGGTACCAAATCCCACACCTAGTTGGGACAATGATATTTTAGCTCATTGGTTCAGTTATTAAGAAATAAGGGCTACGTTTGGATGGGTATTTTTTGGGATGTTTTTTAAGAAATTTTACTGTAGATGTTTTTTAGGAACAGTTAGCATTTGGACAATATTATTTTTTAGAAACAATTAGGGGATTTTTGTCCAAAACCCAAATTTGTAAACACACACAGATACACATGCACGCAGACACACACACACATATACATACATACACACACACACACATAACATGTATTTACATTATATATATAATATAATATATACGTACATACATACCTATATGTATATATTATATAAGTAAATATATATAATATATTATATATAATATATATTACACGTACATACATATGTATGTACCTGCATGCATGCATACATACATACATATATAATACAATATATATAACATATATATATAATAAATATATTATACATAAATACATATATTTATACATAAATATCTATAATATATAATATATATGTATATATAATATATTTATACATATTATACATACATACATATGTATGTACATGCATGCATGCATACATACATACATACATATATATAATAAAAAATATATAAATATATTTATGTATATATATTATCTATATATGTATATTATATATTATATATATTATAATACATATAATATATATAATATATAAATATATATAATATACAATATATATTTATATATAATATATTTTATACATATTATACGTCCATACATATGTATGTACATGCATGCAGTACATATATACAAAATATACGTATATATAATATAATATATATAATATATAAATATATAATATACAATATATATGTAATATACATAGATAATAAATATTTTATACATACATAAATGTGTATGTACATGCATGCATACATACGTACATACATATATTTATATATATTTATATATAATATATTTATATATTATACGTACCTACATACGTACGTACGTACATGCATACATACATACGTACATATAATATAATATAATATATATAAATATATGTATGTATAGATATTATCTATATATCTGTATATATTGTATATTGTATATATTATAATGCATAAAATATATATAATGTATATTATATATTATATATATAGATAATAAATATATTATACGTACATAATGTGTATGTACATTCACGTATACATACACACATACGTATTTATATATAAATATATATAATATATAATATATTTATATATAACATATTTATATATATTGTACGTACATACATACGTATGTACATGCATGCATGTACATACACACACACACATACATACATATATACATACATATAATATAATATATATCAATATATGTATGTATATATATTACCTATATATATTATATTATAATACATATAATATATATAATATGTATTATATATTACATATATTGGTAATAAATATATTATATGTACATACATGCATATGTACATGCATGCATACATACGTACATACATATATTTATATATAAATATATATATATAATACATATTTATATATAATATATTTGTATATATTATATGTACATACATACGTATGTACATGCATGCGTGTACATACGTATCTATGTACGTATAATATGTGTGTGTGTGTGTGTGTGTAAAAGGGAGTGTGTGTTCTTGATATTCTTGGTGTGTAGGATTTTAGTGTGTGTAAAAATGTGTATGTATATGCAAAATGAAAAAATGTGTCAAAAACACTCTTTCAGTAGTTTTTTGTGCAAAAAAACACATTTTCTTAAAAAACAGCCCATCCAAACACACCCGTGAATTCTTGACTGGACAGTTTCCTGGATGGGCTGCGATGATTGATAACACCAGAGTTAGCCCAATTTAGAATTTGAAATGGAAGACTGCACATAGCCTTGAGGGGAAAGAATACGTTTAAATATCTTCTTAAACTAGCAGAGGCAGCCGGCACCCCAACATTTGTCTGTCAAAATGTAGTATTCAATTGGATATTAATGTTAAATATAATCTCCAACCGAATTAGGAATGCTCATAATAAATTTTGATGCAAAATCCGTAATTGACTTCTGATTTTATCTTGATTTAAACAAATTACAGCAAATTTGTTAATCAATTTAGAGAACCTATCTCCACAGTCAAATCAATATTCATCCAGTGGTATTAAGAATGGTGGGCCTTGATCTCCATCTGCACAAGAAAAAAGGAAGTGCACTCTAACCCAATTGACATTGGACCCCATAAATATTAACACCGCTGCAAAAAGATGAGTTGAAGCAATTCAAGTGCACTAAAATATCGGCCTTAATTAGCAGTGAAAGAAAGGCTTAAGTGTTCACACCAAAGGTCTACACAAATCAGCAGTCTTCTCATAAGCCAAAGCCCGAGGATCCAAAAAAAAAAAAAAATGCAACCTATCCCACAGAACTAAAAATAGAGGGGCCAGTGGGAAGAAAAGGCTTGCAAGCTTTCGTCTGCAGCAGCAGAGAAAAGCCCAATCAGCCAAGAAACCGATTAATAGATACCCAAATATAAAAAGAAAGCCCATTTGCCAAGGAATCCTTATCAAGCCTAACATCTCACCAGCAGCCAAAAGCCCAACCAACACATCAAGCAATTCAGCCCACTCAAGGGGGGGAAAAAATACACTAGCTTGACACATGGCAAATTCTTCCCCAATACAGTTTAGAATCTCTTTTGAACTAGAAAAAAGAAATATCTCCAAGTGTTTTGGGCTAATTCCTTCTTCCCTGATAAATGTAGCTTGGCTAGTGATTTGAAGAATGTGTCTAGACACATTTATTTCTGCAACTTGTTTAATAAGGGTATATTGTTTAAAACCCTCCAATAGTTTTCATTAAATTTTGCCATATTCGACAAAAAAGAAATAAGAAAGAAGGATTAGACATTATATTAGTTAAAATTATAGTGCCAATTAAATTAAAAAGAAAAAGAGGAAAAGAGTGGTCAAGATGCATATCAGGATTAATAACACTTGACACTAAATCTAATATATATCAATTTTTTTTAATCTGGAACAAAACTTTTAGCATTTAAAAAAATGCCAATTAGACAATAAATGCCACAAAGTCTATAGGACAGCACAAAGGCATCAAATGTAAGATTTTTTTTTTAATTTGAATTGGATTTAACAAAAATTTTTAGTGGAGCTTGAGATGATAATCTATCATTAACTGGTATATGACAACTCAATCATTAGCTGAAGATGACAAAATCAATAGTTTTTCATTTTCTTTTCCCAGCAAAAGACAATAGTATTTGTGACTTACTTGCAAGGAGGGCATAATTGGATTTTCTAGGTGCCCCTTCTAATATCACTTCACAATTTTCATATTTCTACTTTCAATCTTCAGGTGGAGAGTTGTAAATGCTCTCTCATGGCCAACTTAGCTAAACTAGTGCTTTTCAAATTTGATTTTTTTTTTTTTTTTTGGGTAACAAACATGTCTCCCACTCAAGTTTAGAACAACAACTTGATCAATGTTCAAAACTTACAAGGAAAAATCAATAAGTAATGCTGAATGCCAAATCTAGTAATTTGCCATTGGCATCAAACCATGCATGTTCAAAACAAAAGGTCTTTTTCTACATATAAGAATTAAGCACTTTAAATTCTCTATGTAGTTTTTTTATGTTTAATTGTATATAATGTATAATCATGTCATATCAATGTGAAAATATGTGGTATCACTAGTGATACAATGTAGTTCTATATTAGATACAATTGGATAAAAAAAAAAAAGTTAGACATAGAATTTACACATGAAAATTGGATATTAAAATATTAACAATTTTGCAGTGTCAAATCAGCACAAAAAAAATTAAGTTTCACAAGAAACGAGTATGATTTTATAGTAATTTACGATTTTTTATCAAAAAATTACCATTATTTTTCAACCATATCATAATAAAGTATCCTTAATTTATTCCCTAACTAATTCATTATAAGGACAGGAATTTGATGCAGATATGGTGAGTGCTCATAGAGAGATCGAACTCGAGGAGGTAACAACTGTATTTAGGAAAGCATTAAGTGAGATTAATTCCAACGAGTTTTCCTTCTGAGTTAGGATGCTTCTTGTAAATATTAACCCCCTACTGCAATCAGAGACAACAGCTCAATTTTCTTATTCATTGTACGATATTTTTTTTTTCCTCTCTATTTTAAGTAGATAAGTAGTGAATTTTTTATCCTTTATTTTTATGTAGTATTAAAACTGACCTTACCTAAACTAATATCTGTTCCTTACAAATGGAAAGAAAGACATTCAGCCTGTACCTAAATCTTAACGACATTTGGGTGCATACATGAATCAAAATCCTGATTGAATATGTTTTTTTAAACAAAAAAAATTGTGAAGAACTATGAAAAGAAGTATGGAAAAGAGAGAAACACAAGAAAGCATGTAGTCATGCAAGCAAGAATTTTCGATTAGAATGTAAAATTATTCTGTTCTGTAACTCATCTATTTTATATATAAAGCGAGAGACAAACGTTTGGTGTGAATAATTTTGTCACTTTTTAAAATACCAATGCAGCCCTTACAATAAAGAGCAAAGTTGTACAAGTCTCTCGTAAAAATATAATGGAGTAATCCCATAATGTGTTTAGATAGTTTTATACCTACACCCGCCCCCCTCCAAAAAAAAAAAAAACCCCCACCCCTAAAAAATAAATAAATAAATAAACACACACGAGTGTGTGTCAAACTCACTAGTTATTACTAAACACACACGAGTGGTGTGTCAAAGTCAGTAGTTATTATAAATGAGGGACGAAGAGAGATGGCTCCTTTGGTGCTACCCACTATGCAAAACTACGGACTCTATCACATAGAATGGTCAAATTTCATTCCTCCTTTTATTTGTGGCCATTCTTAGATTTCAAATTTCTCATAATTGATTACCTTTTCCTTTCCAAGATTTTGCAGTGGCTAGCAATGTGAGATAGCTTACTCAAAAATCACTCTTCAAAAACATGATTGGAAAATAGACAATAATGCGGACCAAAAGTTGACATATCATATTTACAACACCTCAGCACGAATATTACTTCGTTACCCTCGAGGGAGTTTGTTAAAATATTTGATTTGTAAGTTCCTTTATTGAACTACTTTATACTGACCATTTGATATATTTAAAATGTTATTTGTAACTATTCTGGCCAAATTAATAACTAACATATATATGTTGACAAAAATAGAATATTTAAGAAGAATATTGGTCCTATATAATATAGATATTAATGTTGTTTTCAGTAAATATTTCATTAGTGTTCAAGAATAGTATTCAATACTGAACAATGCAATTTTTGTTCGAATCATTAATCTTCAGCTACCATTAGGTGTAGGTGCTTAGACTTAATACAAGTTCAGTTATTTGTAAATTGTCAGAAAAGTTTAAATTTCTATCATGTACCACAATCCTGATATTTGGAGAATGTAAAATGGATTCAAATAATTTTGCCCTTGGACTTCATCTGTTTTACTTTTAAGTACATTAAATCCTCTTTTTAATTGGAGTGCGTTTGAAGAAACCATGTGCAAATGATAAAATTTGGAGCTGGGGATGCTTGCACTCAAACTAACACTAACACATACATATGTATGTATGTGTGTACATATATGTGTGTATATATGTATGAAATGTAGTATTCCATGATTTGAAATGAAACGAACTTTTTAACTTTCCCATGTTTTCGACTTTTGCTACTTTCCCATTGATTTTTTGCTGTCGCTTATGCAAAATGTTTTAGTCTTAAATTTAAATGTAGTTCTTGGGCATCCCATTCTGAGTTTGGCATAGTTATTAGCTTGTGAGTGGCACAAATGGTTTTTTTTTCCCCCAGTGAAATGATGCTTGTGATATGCGTAGTTAATGATTCAACGTAATACAAATCAAATTAAATGATAAATATCTTGCTATTGTATCCCATTGCCAAAAGTATTCGTACAACTACTATAGTAGATTAAAATATAGTCAATGGAGGTGAGGCTCTCGTGAAAAGTTTTACATAAACCCAGTCTCCGGCTGTATTTGCAGTTCGGATCTTCAGTGCTATTTTTCCAATACCAAGTCCAGTGTTAGTGATAAAGAATTGTCACATTGCAATTATATTTATCACACTAGATAGTTATTAAAGTTTAAATGCAAAGTGGTAACTCTTTCTTAGTGGCACTAAGTTTGGCATAGGAAAAATGGCACGAAGGATCCGAACTACATTATTTGTAAAACTTGTAATATAAAAGAGAATTACAATAATATTCTTACGTCAATTTATTACATCAACATACATCACTATATTTACGTAATTTTCTTTTAAAATACAAGGTCCATTACTATATTTACGTAATTCTTTTTAGACCACAAGATCTATAAGTGAGGTCGTAAACTTGATCCATGTAAGAATCTCTCCGACATTTGCTTATGATGATTTTGATGGATTGAAGTTAATTAAAAATATTACGTCTAGGATTTTTTATAGGAAATAACAATTAAGTTCCACGATGTTAGAGGCGGGCCATTGACCATACATTGACTCTTTCAGGCACACATGCTTTAAAGAAAATTAAAATTTACAGAAAGCCAGCCAACACAAAAACACACAGTCAAGGTACTCTCTTGTTGGATTTGGAATTTTTTTTTTCAATTTTTGAGTGGTTTGCTTGTCATGAAGTTGCTTTTAACTTGTTGAAAAAAATTTTATACGAAATCTAAATGATTATAGAGAGATCTGTGAATAATTGTTTTACAAAGAAAGGATTTTCTTTCATCTACATCAGTTATCTGCATATAAAATTTTGATGTATAATTTGGTCGCTAGTTTAATTGAAGGTAAAAAAATGTTGACTAACGAGAGGTGACTGTTGTTAGGGATAATTACATAAACTTCCCAGAAGATTTATTACAATTGCTAGCAATTCCCCCAAGATTTGAATAATTACACTTACCTCCCTTGGCGCTAATAAAAATGATTATACTACTCTTTATATTAAATTCATATGTCAACAAAACAGTCAAAAAAAAAAAAAAAAAACTCTAATTCTCCCAAACTCCTTTGTTTTGCTTTCAAATCTTTACTTCCCTCTCTTCCCTCTCTATACATCCCTCCCCCTTTGGAGTCCACTTTTACGGCCTTCTCTTCTCTCCCCTTCTGCTCTTTCTGTTACCTATAGCTATCAACCCACTTCCCTTAATACTTATTATCAACTCCCTCAATGATATGGTGTAATAAAATTTTATTTATTCCTTTTTTTGGTTATATTTACGATTATTTTGATTTTTTGGCTGATTTTGGTTCAATTCTAAAACAAAATGATGATTGTTTTGCAAATTGGTTCTTGATAGGAAAACTTGAAAAAGTGAAATGGTAATTTAAGTTTGTTTTTGTGTTTCATATTTTGTACTTTTGATGGATGTATTGGAGATGGAAATTGCCAATGATTTATCTTCACAGGGAGATGGATGGATGTTGGGGAAGTATAATGGGTAGAAGATGGGATTGTGGTTAAGGGCAAGGGGGACTAGTTGCTACCATAGATGGAGGATTGAAGGGAAGGATCAGAGAATAGGGTTTTAATGGTGAAAAAATTATAGATAGAAAAGCTAATTAAAAGATGAAAATATATTTGACTTTTGATTAAAGTTTGAATAATTTAATTGTCTTGATAAATAGACTAGGGGCATTTTGGGATCGTAATTAATGTGCTGACATAAATAAATGTAATTCCATAATGTCGGGTGAACTTTTTCAAACTACAGTGGATCTTATTACTGTAATATGTTCTAGATACCCTGGGGAAGTTTTGTGCAATTATCCCTTGCTGTTACAACTTAAAAGCTTGTCAACTTAAATACTGTATCTAGAAGCTTATGAACTTCTAGTGGAGTGTTCGCAGATTGCCAAGTGTGAAAGTTTAACACAAAATTTTGGTTTTGTTCTAGCAATATCAAATGCTTATTCTTGCTCAACGTCTCCAAAAGAACATGTAATATGCTAATCTATATCTATATCTATATCTAAATCTATATATATATATATATATATATATATATATATATATATAAAAGCATGGAGGACCTTAAGTGATTTAACAATTAATGTATTTCCTAAAATACCCTTATTTTTAAGTTATAGTCACGTTAAAAAGGAAGGATATTAGTGGAACTACAAAAAATGGATTCATTAAATCCTAATCAAACTCAACCTCTTTAAAAGTAATTGCAAACCCTTTATAAGTACAAATTTAAAATAGATCCTACAAAAATATATACTTATCTATTAGTATAAAAAATTATATTTTCTCCTTTAATATTTTCAATTAATCTGTATATAAATTTAAATTTCAAAATCTATAACAAAATTAAAACAAAAAAGTTGTTTAGCAAAAATAAATAAATAAATAATCAAAACACAGAAAGGGAAATCAATGTGTAAATATTTATAGTCTATTAGTATAAAAAATTATATTTTCCCCTTTAATATTTTCAATTAATCTGTATATAAATTTAAATTTCAAAATCTATAACAAAATTAAAACAAAAGAGTTGTTTAGCAAAAATAAATAAATAAATAATCAAAACACAGAGAGGGAAATCAATGTGTAAATATTTATAGTTTTATATTTTAAATTTAATTTTAATTGAAAATTTTGATTTAATTCTAAGTGTTATTGGTTTTTTTTAAGGAAGGCCTTTACTTTGGAAGTCTAATCACATTAAGAATGGACATTTACGAAACATAAAGATTTAGATTAATAAGGTTCTAATGAAACTCGACATTCATTCAATAAGTTTTTCAGTCTTTTACAATAAATTTAGTTTAGTTTTAAATTAATAAAAAAACAAAAAATGCACAAAATATATAGAAAAGAAATAAAAGTCCTCCTCACGAATAAAATTAGAAAGGAATTTAATGTAAAATTGGAAAAATACCTAGTTTGCATCAATTTAAATATCATTACTGTAATAATAAAACTTTACATTGTCTAAAAGAATATTATATTTAATAATAATGATACCGTGGCTGATTCAGAATTTTTAAAAGTTATAACAGTAGAAGCCAACCAGGTATGCAGTGGGTTAGAATGTGGAAATCTTTCTTCTTCTTTTTTTTTTTTTTTGTGAAGTTATTTTTATGGTTATCTCAATCATTATTTACATATAAATGACTAAACTTGACATAGCGTTTTGTGCACAAATTAAAAAGAATACAAGCTACATATGGTGAGTATAAAATTCGATAGAGGTAACTACATCCTTTATTTTTCTTTTCAATTCAATGGATAATTTCTTAATTAGGTGAACCTGTTTAATTTATCTTTCATATTAAAATAAAATAATATTTTAATTTTAAATTTTTTATTCAAAAATTATTCTTAGACATTACATAATACATTCAATTAAATTATCAACTTGAACTAATTAGCTCACATATTATTAAAATGCATGTTCTAGTTACTTTACTTTAAAATGTCACGAAAGTATATAGCATAGTAGGAGGGAAAATAAAAAATATTATGTTTAATTGACTACACTAACTTGAAAATCATAATACAAAATTAGTTAATCAAAATTATGAACTTTTGAATATCATTAAAATTTAAATTTACAAGATGTAGTAGTTAGGAAATTAAATTTAAAATCATAAAATTAAAAATAAAATCACTGTATCATGCACTGAGCAACATGAGTTTATAAAAAAAATTCATTTTCAGAGAAATATAAAATGTCAATCTCATTTTTCTAAATCCTAACTTAAACTAAAAATATAAAAAATAATTTACACTATTGTACCTTGAATTTATTTAACACTTGTTACTTTGTTGCCTTTTTTACTATGATTTCTTTATAGAAATTAAAAAATAACTTAACATATTAAATTCAATACAAAAACTAACTATTATTATACTACCTTACAAAAATAGTGAAATAACATATACTATAGACCAAGAGGCAAGAAAGTTTTTTTTTTTAAATAATCTTGATTTTAAAAACCTAGACAATACCTAAATTGAATATAGAAGATGTGCCCAGAATGGTTAGATTTAGAACTTAGGTGAATTATTTGATTACAATATTTACTATTTGAGAAATTTCCTTATTTTGCTATTTTGTAATCACATTATTGCATTAACATAAAAAATAATCTTAGAAACCTAAACATAAAGTGCCCTAGAAAATTACTTTAAAACCTAAAAGTATTATGAAAAATTAACTAAGCCAAGGTTTCAAAGCCTTAGAACTAAATTCTAAGAATCTACTTCCATGATAAATAGTTAACAAGAATTGAAATTTTAAAAATGTAAACCTCATTCTTGCAAAAAGGTCACCATGCATACTAAGGTTGCATGACATCTTTAATCATTAAAACTTCTTTATGTAAAAATATATGATTTTTTTCTTTAATACAGCTTGAGATTTTGAATGTGTGGACAAATATTTATCACTTTTTAATATGAAATTTAATTAGTGTTCAAATTCTTATTAATATTAAAATAATTATATTTTGATAATATACAAAGTAATTAACTGATTACAAAACAATTTGACCAAAGAAAAATATATAAGTTTAGCTAACGAATGCACTAGGGAGCTGGGGTTAAGTAAGTTCTCAAGCATTACTTATTCCAAAAGTGAAGTTAATTAAAAGAAGTTTCTAAATATAAGAGTGCTATAAATATGAGTATATGCATTATAAACAAAAAATATTTTTGTAGTTTTAAAATATCCTATAACATAAAATCAAGCCATATCTTATTTCTTGGACTCTTATAGTAGGGAGAGGAACAAAGAAAAACCAAACTGACGGAAAATGGAGGCAAGAAGTTCAATACCTCCAAATGCAATTAATTTTTACACTAGATATAAAATGTAAGATTTTGCAAGTCTTTTGAGGCTTATAGTTAATAACAAATTTAAAAATTCATCATTCTCATAATATATGATATTGTAATTGACACTGAAAATTTATATTTATTACATGATTTTTGAGTTTGATGACTAATATTAATTGATTCTACTGAGTGATCAGTTAGGTCAGTGTCCATGAAAAAGCCAAATATTCAATAATATTAATTTATTAAATTAGAATTCCATAAAATCTATCTATCAATTGCTTAAGATCATTAAATTGAGACAAATTTAAGGAATTCATATACTTAAATGGACTTTATTATAAATATACTGGAAGTGTATCATTCAGAGATATCATACCACAGAAATTTTATTATTCATGAAATACAGGTATAAGCTCTATCATTAAAAGAAATATATGAAAGAAAGAATTGGACTGTTAGTTTTTTAATATATATGTAAAAAGTACAAAACCAAATTATATTAATTTTCATGTGCATGGTATACATTAGAGAGTTTTATTATATAATTATGTTTATTTTGGGTAAAGAAAATAAAACATGATATATATTTTAGAATGTTTAGGTTTACAATTTTTTATGGGTAAAGTATAGAGGAAGAAGAAGAAGATTACCAATTATGCATAAAGGATAAAAATTATGAAAAAATAGAATTAAAATAGTAAACAACATTACCTAACTAAATAAGATAAGTCATCACAAGATTGCAAATGACATGTTCAAAAAATAATGTACACTTTTATTGCATAATCAATCAAAACAAATGATATAACTTAATTTTGCACAATAGTAGCATTATATTTGTATGCAACAAGTAAGTGCTACTTTTGAAATAATTCACTATTTTAAGCTTAGAATCACTAGACTTATAAGTGTCTTTGTAAATTGTACTTATTTGATATACTCATATGACAAAGTTATCATCATTCTTATATACATCTTAGATTCGTTTAAAATAGACATCATAATAGACAAATTTAAAATTAGTAAAAGTGTCAAAAATTTTTGAAAATAAGTCATTTAGAAATATTAATTGTTGTACAACTATATTAAAGTCTCATTTGATATTTTATAGATATAATAGAGATATGCAAATTTATTAGTCAACTTATCAAAACTTTAGAGATTTCAAGCATAATTACATATTTTTATACAATAATAGGTTACCTTTTATATGATAACAATCTAATTTTTTTAAAAAAATTTCATAATTTCTTTCACAAGGATATTTTAAAGAAACTAACTTTATGCCAAATGTTATTAGAGATATTCATATGTTCTATTCCAATTCTTTTAAATAAGAAAATAATACATGAATTTAAGAAAAGATAAATGTGAAACTAATAAACTAAAGTTAGAAGTATTGTGATACTTGAAATGTAGGTTTTTAATAATAGTGGTTATTCTTTATTTGGTTTTTAAGGACATAACTAACTTGAATCTCACATAGTATTTAGACATAGCTTTAAAAAATAAAAAAACCAAAATTACTATCTTTTTTTTTGGCCTTTTATTATATCATTTATTAAACAACTATTAAACATGCGAAGCACGTGTCCCATTTCTAGTAATAATAAAAAGAAGAAGAAGTTGAAGTACAGTTTGATTACCAAATAAATTATAGGAGTGATATCCTTTCACTTTAATCACAAAGGACTAATTAACGCTACCAATAATCTTTAACAATTTCCCTTTTATCTTTTCAAATTAATCAAAATTGTAAATATTGGCATAAAAACATTCTCTCTGAGTTTTAGATAAAATTTGGATGCTTAAAAACAATTGATTATTAACTAGGAAAAATACATTGCGAAAATTTGTAGAATAGTAACATAATATGATTCAATTAAGATGAAAATTTGGTGAGGCATAGATGTTTATACACGACAATCTAAAAGAGAATTTCTAAAAGTACGATCATCATAAACAACAATAAATCTAATTCGGAGTTTAATTAGCATTAATCATATTCTTCATCAAATGATTTTTTCCACCAAAAAAGAAAAAAAAAGTTTGATCGCTGAAACACTTATTTTAAATTGATTTTGTCTTGTCATAACGATAAATTATCATTAAGAATATTGCCATGTAATGATGACCCTGATTAAGGTCGCATCATGACCTAAAATTCTGTAATCATTCGACTTATCCATGGACTTTCTATCTCGCGCATTGAGCACTTTGACACAACATGTGGATACTGAATCAGGCAAGTGAGTAAAATTCACCAGATTCTACGTCAAATAGACTCTGAAGATCTTGCTTCACTCTTCATACATCTTATGAAAATTGGATACCTTTCAGGAGTACAAATTAATATTTGTTTTTATTGGTAATTTGACCAAGCTTGCCCATTCTTGGACTTCATTACCTTGCTAAGACAAAGCAAAATGCTAATGAGAACAAGGAAAATATTGTCACATTGCGTCCTTTGTGGGTGTACAAGAAAAGGTATGTTAATTAAAATCAAAGCATGCGCAGTTCTAGAACCAAATCCACTATGAAAACTTGGTTCGACTGATGCATTTTACACATGGAGGGATATGATTTAGTTAAGTAGCTGTTTCTAAAATGGAAAAAGAATTAGTGGTCCTTAATAAATTGCTGAAAATACAATCGAACTATCATGTGGTTGGCTGATATTTATAGTGGCTTATTCGACACCACTGATCCCCACAATTGCGTTTGATGATAGTATCGGATGAAATCTTTTTTTAGTCTCATCATCACCGTAAATACTGCTATGACATAGTAAACCATTAAAACAAAGGAGGGTGATAATTTGCTTTTGGACTTCCAACAATCTTTAAGACAAAATCTTATATTTTCCCTTATTATAATCTATTGAAGTGTAACATCTGACGGAACATGAGACTCAACAGTTGATACTTAAGGGGCTTGATAGCTGTTGTAGTTGGTTATCAAAATTCTAGCAATTCATATCGATTTTACAATTGAAAGAAAATTATGTATTTCTTCTGAAGAATTTTGGAGTATGCAAATGAATCTAAGATGTCGAATATATACACACACACACACACACACACATATATATATATATATATATGTATATATGTATTCGACATCTTAGATTTGTTTACATACCCCAAAACACACAACTTCTAGTTGGAATTAGGGCCTGAATGATTCATAACAAATGCGGTATGATATTCTGGCAAAGGAGAGGTTCATTGAGTACACTTACAAATGGATGTCTAAGTTTGTGATAAGTTGCTTTGAAAACTTGACATGGTTATAGCATTGAAAAGTGGAGAATGGAATATTCTTCGAGGTAAAAAGTTGAAACAGGAGAAATGACCAAACTTCTTTTTGCATCTAGAACAGAAAATGTACCTTTTGATATTCCACCACCAAGAAACTGAAGGGCCAATTAGCCCTTGGCAGTGTGCTCGTGAATATGGAAAAAAATTGGTCCTTGTCTGCCTCAATCTAGAGAATGACAATTGTGTATGGAATGTATCAAATTTCTCAAGACATCTAATACAACAAACTGATGCTGACATTTTATAGAAAAATAAAGTGGGATCTGAGTCCTGAGGCCAAAGATTATATTATTAAACTTGTTGTACGCATGGCCACAGGTCCTAAGATGGATCCTTAGCATACATATTAAATTATTCGTGTGCATATTTTTGTATTGATCGCTTTTTAGCATGTAATCATTTTTATGCTTGCATAGTATAATATGAGTAATAAAATCCAATTGGGTCCCTGTGAAATTCACCATACAGGACGATAAGAGAGCGCACCGGACCAAATACGAGCAATTGCATTTCAGAGTCACAATTAGGTGAGTTTAAACGGAAAACTGACTGTCAATGTAGCTACTAATTTTGCCCTTTCAGTTCTGGAGAGCCCAAGAAAATGGACCCTTCCCCCCCCGCCCCCCCCAAAAAAAAAAAAAGCAAAAGGGAAAATATTGTAAATGACATATGGATCATGTCATAAATTTTTCTTTTTTTCTTTTTGGTTAAATGAAAATAATTCAATTAGAGAGGGCAAAATCCTTTGAACCCTGATCTTAATTCTTAAGTTAAGGGTTGTGACTTGTTAGTGCTAGAAATCAGACCTATTAAAATGAGCCCCCAAGATACGCAAAGGTTATTAATTGAATTATACAAAGTAGCCAAGTGATTCGCCTTGGCATTAAGCCGTCCTCTAAACTCTAAACCCTTAACTCTAAAATGAGCAAAATTTTTCGAAGCCTGATCTTAATTCTTAAGTTAAGGGTTGATACTTGTTAATGTTAGAAATCAGACCTTTTAAAATGGGCCCCCAAAGTTAATCAAAGATTGTTAATTTGTGTTATGAATTATACAAAGTAGCCACGTGGTTGGCCCTTGGCATTAGGCCATGCCCTAGACCTAGAGTGTTGACAAGATGATGTTTACACATAAATTTGATCACTCTCAGCTCTTGTCTCCGTCCCAGTGTAATAGTGGGTGATGCCGCTGGCCACACGCGAGTGGGAGCTGTTTCTCTTTTCTTTTTCGTTGAACTTCTTCTCTATAATTTCTGTCTTTCTTTGAAGGGCAAATGCTGGTCCATAATAACAACACTAGTCGCATTTCCGGTAACAAATATTTTCTGTGTTGCTTTCAAAGAAATAAAGTGCCCAATTATCTTAAATTTAAGGTAAAGTAGTGGTATCTAAAAAAGTGACAATGAAGGATCAGTGGTTAAATTTTTAGTGATCATAAGAAACAAATTTCACTGTCACAATATGCATAATTTTCTATACAATACGACAAACTTGATGATATTTGGTTGGTTGGATCAATTGAAGATGACCGCACCGATCCACTTATGTTTCTGTAGGCCCTATAAGCGTATATGCATTAGCTTGAGAATACAATGGGTACACGAATTTGTTTTGCCAATGAGGGGATGTTATCCTCACTGAGGAAGAGAAAAAGGGCAAGCAGAAATTGCTTTTATTCAGTATAAAAAGAATTGAAAGAAAAGCTCTTTAAAAAAAAAAAATAGAAGAATTGTAAGTGGCAGAATATAATGTTAATAATGAATTACTATTAGCATTCCTCTTTTTTTTTTTTTTTTTTTTTGTGGCTACATTGGGTCGTCATTTTTGTTGCTTTTCCAATTTACTTCGTCCGGCTATTAAGATTTTTTTGTTCCTTTTGACCTTTTTTGTGCTGAACAATTAGCATAGACATAAACCGATGCTGCTAACTGCTGTAATGTAAGACACAAAAGATAAATTGCTAAAATTGAGTTACTAAACTGTCGCCTCCAAAACCAATATAGACCAATCAGACTCTCTACTGATCAATTTTTGGATTGTTTAACAGCTTACATTTATGATCAATTTGGTTAAAAACATTACTGATACTTCCATTTACTTTGCTTGACTTTTGGCCTTTTCCTCATTGCTCTTCTAGCCAAGATGAAGATCAATATTGAAGCTCAACTCAGAAGGCTACAAGAGTCCCTTTTTCCTTTGTTTTAACCAGTATACCTTTTCTTCTTTTGCTTTATGCTTTAGTAAATTTTTAGTCATTCCAAAACACAAACAAACAAGAAAAAAGAAAAGGCGTTTTTAGGGTCATCACGACATGCATTTTAGTGGCTTAGTGATTTGAATCTATATGGTGCTTCTAGCATTTCATAATTCGTTTTCCGTATTCTCATTTTGCAAAATAAGATGGTTGGCAGAACTATTTCACTTCAATATTCACGTTAAAATCCCGTTGTCATTTCAATATTCACACTAAAATCCCGTTGTCATTCTTGCTCCTTCCTTCTATAGTATTTGTGTAGTGGATTTGCATTGTTGCTAAATTGATAGCCCACTACAATAAATCAATTAATAGAAGTTGTTTCTCAAGTTTTGTAATAATTTCAATTCCTGAATCTACCAACCACTTAAGAGCACACATGCATATTTTTAGACTGGAAAATGTTCTCGATCACCACTGAGAGTAATATGTACTATTTCACACCCAATTCTACTATGGAGGCAACTAAATTAAATGCATCTAGCTATGCTATGTTTACCGGGTATAGGGTGTTACAAGTGCTATTTTGGACTAGTGGATGTTTCAAATTTAAAAACTAGACCGATGAGATTGAACTAAAAAAGTCAAATTTGTAATAAAAAAAAAGTTTTCGTTTGGAGGAGTTGCAAATAGTTATACCACTTTTCAGCAAAATCACATAATTATTTCAATATGAATATACATTTTAACTAATATGTTATCCACGTCTCAAATTGTGCGAAATTAAATGGCCTAACTTGCGAGGGCCCGCTCCCAATGTTTACTATTTATTCATCACCATGGACAGTTGTGGTGAATCATTAATCCTGTGACGTGTAGGGACATTTTAGCCAAAGTTTGCTCGACCTATGACCTCGTCATGCTGCTATTTAGTATCAAGATCAAGGAAATCGAGGGCACATAATAAAACAACAGAAAAAAATTTAAAATATAAAAGCAACATGATACAAAAAGGAAGAGCAAACAAAAATTTGGCAGCTTAAGGTCTCATAATTTAGTATGAAGTTTTTTATTTCTAAATTTTGTGACCAAGATTTGTGCATATTATTTTCCATGATGGCATTTTTAATTTGACGTTGTTTGACCATATATTTCAGATAAAGTGATTGTAAATTAAAATTTTAAAGCATGATATTCAGTAATTCTTGCACCCCCGCAAATATTCTTTATTTGGAAATATTACTCTGAAAATAGCAGAAAATACACATTGAATTGCATATACCAAACTCATCATTTTGGTAACATGTCAACTTAAGTCTGGTTATTACCAAAATCATATTTGACACTTGAACTCCAATATCAAGACTAAAAATTTTTATCGAAAGATTGAATCTAAGTGAAGAAAGGGAAAATAAAATGGATTACGAAAAATGGGTCAATTTGAGCTTTGATAAGAAAGAAAAACAAAAAATGGAAAAGGGTAACCTACTCTCTATCCATGACCAAACACAAAGACATACAAAAATACACATCAAAATCGAAAGGTTTTCGGAATTAATATCTTGGAAGCTCAGAGGTGAATTGGAAAGGGAAAACGCCCAAGTGACAAATGTTGAGCCCAATAATCTATATATATATATATATAAAAGCATGAATGACCTTATGTGATTTAATATTTAACATTTAATGTATTTCCTAAAATACACTTATTTTTGAAGTTATAGTTACATTAAAATAAGGATACTAATGGAACTACCAAAAGTAGATTGATTAAATCCTAATCAACCTTATGTGATTTAACATTTAACATTTAATGTATTTCCTAAAATACCCTTATTTTTGAAGTTATAGTTACATTAAAATAAGGATACTAATGGAACTACCAAAAGTAGATTGATTAAATCCTAATCAAACTCAATCTTCTTTTCAAAGTCTTAGAAACCTTTTACAAGTATAAATTTAAATTAGATTTTTCAAAAATATATATTTATTTTTTAGTATAAAAATTTATATTTTCCTCTTTTATAAAATATTTTTTAATTAATCTGAATATAAATATAAATTTTATGATCTATAAAAAAATTAAAACAAAAAGTATTTTAGCAAAAAATAAATAGGCAAAACACTAAAAGAGAAATTATTTTTTAAATATTTTGAAATAAAATTAATTTTACATTTTTAAATTTAACTTTATGGTTGATATTTTAGCACTTAATGTATTTCTTTAAATATCCTTATTTTTAAGTCAAATCAAATTAAGAATGGACATTTACAAAAACAAAAAGAGTTAGATTAATAAGGTTCTAATGAATCTCAACATTCAATCAACTGTTTTTCAAGTCTTTTACAGTAAATTCAATTTATAAAATAAATTAATAAAAATACAAAAAATGCACAAAATATACAATAAAAGGAATAAAAGTCCTTCTCACGAATAAAATTGGAAATGAATCAAATCCAAAATTGGAAAACTGCCTACTATGCATTAGTTTAAATATTATTACTATAAAGATAAAACTTTACATTGTTTAAAGTAATATTATATTTACATATAGTAATAATTATTCCATGGCTGATCCAAAATTTTTAAAAGGTATAAGAGTGGGAGCCAGCCTGATATGTAGTGGGTTAAAACAAGAAAACTTTTTTTTTTGTTCTTTATTTAAATTATTTTTATGTTTATCTCAATCATTATTTCCATATAGATGATTAAACTTGACATCTTTTTTTGCTTTAAATTCACAAAAAAAAAGCTTGTTTTTTGTTCACAAATAAAAAAGAAAACAAATTACATGCTAGGAGTATAAGATAGAAATAACCACGCACTTGTTAAATCGAAATTAATAGAAAACAAAAAAAGAGAATATTTAAAATTTTCCTGTCTAATTTTTTATTTTTGATTTAATGGATACTTTCTTGATTAGGTGGGAGCATTTCTTTAATTTATCTTTAGAATTAAAATAAAAATAATATCTTAATTTTAAATTTTTTATTCAAAAATTATTCTCAGTTATTACATAATAAATCAGTTAAATTATTAGCTAGAAACAATCGCTCAAATATTATTAAGAATGGAAGTTATGTTACCTTACTTTAAAATGCCATAAAAGTACATAGCATCGTGCCAAGAAAAATGAAAAATACTACATTTAATTCACCCGCACTAACTTGAAAATCATAATGCAAAATTAGTTAATCAAAATTCTAAACTTTTGAATCTCATTAAAATTAAAATTTAAAAGATTTAGTAGTTAGTGTTTAGATTAAATTTAAAATCATAAATATAAAAATAAAATCATTCTATCATACATTGATGAACGTGAATTTATTAAAAAAAACTTTTTAGAGAAATATAAAATGCCGATCCCATTCTTTTAATTCTAATTTGAACTAAAAGTCATTTTAAAAATTTCTACACTATTATACCTTAAATTTATTTAACACAGTTACTTTGTTGCCTTTCTTTACTATGATTTCATTTATAAAAATTGAAAATAACAACTTTAGCATATTAAATCCAAAACAAAAACTGACTGTTGTTACACTACCTTACAAAAATATTGAAGTAACATCCCATGGATTGAGAGGCAAGAAATTTTTTTTAATTAACCTTGATTGAAAAAAATTTGAACAATACCTAAACTGAATACAGAAAATGGTCCAGAATGGATGGATTTAGAATTTAGGTAAACTACTTGATTACGATATTTATTATTGGAGAAATTTCATATTTTTTGATTTTGTAATCACATTAGTACATTAGCAGAAAAAAAATAATATTAGAAACCTAAACACAAAGTGTCCTAGCCAATTACTTTAAAACCAAAAAATATTATGAAAAATAAATAAGTCAATGTTTCAAGAGACTTTGAATTAAGTTTAAGAATGTAGTCCCACTATAAAGAGTCGTCAAAAATTGAAATTCTAAAAATGTAAAACCTCATTCTTGCAAAAGGGCCGTCATATATAACAAGGTTACATGTTTAATCATTAAAACTTCTTTATTTTAGAAATATATGATTTTTTTATTTAATAAAGCATGAAATTTTGAATGTGGCATTTTGAATTCGAATCGATTTTTTTAACAACTCAATCAAGGTAGTTGGACAAATATTTATCAATTTTTAATGTGAAAGTTAATTAGTGTTTAAACTCTATTTAGTATTAAAATGCTTGTGTTTTGATAATATACACAGTAACTAACTGATTATGAAAGGGTTCGATTAAAGAAAAATATGTAATTTAGCTAGCAAATGCATTAGGGCATTGGTTAAGTAAACTCTCAAGCACTAATTATTCAAAAAATGAAGTTAATTAAAAAAAGTGTCTAAATATAAGAAAGTATCTAAATATAAGGGCGTCATAAATATGAGTTTGTGCATTATAAACGAAAAATTTTGCAGTTTTAAATTTTCATATAACACAAAATCGAGGCATATCTTATTTGTTGGACTTGGAGAGAAAAAAAGAAAAATCAAACTAACAAAAAGTGGAGTTCAGAAGTTCAACACATGTAAATGCATTAATTTTTACAATAAATATAAAATACAAGATCTTGCAAGTCTCATGAAGATATAGTTATGAACAAATTTCAAAACTCATCGTTCTCATAATATATGATATTTTAATTGATATTGAAAATTTATATATACTTATTATACAAGTTTATGAGTTTGGCGAATATCAATTAATAATTCTATTGAGTAATCAATTATGTCAATGTCTATGAAAAAGCCAAATAATTAATAATATTAATTCATAAAATTCATAAAATGTATCTATCAATTGCTTAAGATCATTAAAATTAGTCAAATTAAAGGAAATTTTATATTAAAGAGTGCTTCATTATAAATACATTGAAAGTGTATCATTTAAATATTTGAAAGAAAGAATTGGATTATTAGTTTTTTAATATGTGTGTGTGTGTATAAAAAATACAACACAAAATGATATTAGTTTTTTAAGAACATGGTATACACAGAGATGTAGTTTCTTTTATATAGTTATCTTTATTTTGGAAAAAGAAAATAAAACGTAACATATATTTTAAATTATGTAGGTGCACAATTTTTTTATGCTTAAAGCATAGAAGAAAGAAATGAATATTACCAATTATGTGGAAATAAGATAAAATTTATGATAAAGATAGAATAAAATAGTAACAAAAAATAGCCTAATAATTGTACATTTTTATTGCATAATCAATCCAAACAAATGATATGACTTCGTTAACTTATTAATTTTACACAATAGTAGCAATATGTTTGTATGCAACAAGCGAGCGCTATTTTTAAAATAATTCATTATCCGAGAGTTAGAATCACTAGACTTATATATGTCTTTACAAAATATTTATATTGCCAATTTAATATGTAAATTGTCCTTATTTGATATGCTTATATGATAAGTTGTCATCATTCTTATATACATGTTAGATTTGTTAAAAAAAATCATAATAAACATATTTAAAATGAGTAAAGTATCAAAAAAGTTCATGTAGGACCTAAAGTGATTTAACAATTAATGTATTTCCTAAAATACCCTTATTTTTTAAATTATAGTCACATTAAAAAAAGGAAACTAATGGAATTACAAAAAGTAGATTGATTAAATCCTAATCAAACTCAGTCTTCTTTTAAAAGTGTTACAAATCTTTAGCAAGTACAAATTTAAATTAGATTTTTCAAAAATATATATTTACTGTTTAGTATAAAAATTTATATTTTTCTCTTTTATAAAATATTGTTAATTAATTTGTATATAAATTTAAATTTCATGATCTAAACAAAAAATTATTTTAGCAAAAACTAAATAAATAAATAGACAAAACACTAAAAAGAGAAATCATTTTTTAAATATTTTGAAATAAATTAATTATATATTTTTAAATTTAACTTTATGTTTGATATTTTAGCATTAATGTATCCTTATCTTTTAAGTCTAATCACATTAAGAATGGACATTTACGAAAACATAAAGAGTTAGATTAAAGTCTCATTTAAAAATATTAATTTTGATACAACCATGTTAAAGTCTCATTTGATACTTTATAGATATAATAGAAATATGTATAATTATTAGTCAATTTATCAAAAGCTTAGGGATTTCAAGTACAAAATAATAACAAGTTACCTTTTATATGATAACAATTTAAAATTTTCAAAAGATTTCATAATTTCTTTTGCAAGAATATTTAAAAAAAACCATCATTATGCCAAAAATTTTCTTTTGCTATTAGAGACATTCATCTTTTCTATTCAAATTCTTTTAGAAAAGAAATTAATATGTGAAGCTAAGAAGAACCTGGGATTCTTGATCAAATATTACCTACGACATACACATCAAAGGTTTCAATTAGTGAGAATTTGTAGCTTAGATCTATGTGTATTGTTCATGTCTACAAGTATGTTACTAAATATAAATATGCTGTCCAAAAAAAAGTTATTTCATACAAGAAAATTTACATAGAATTTTGAAGTTGGAAATAAAATAAAGGGAATGAGATATCCTGCATTAATAAAATTATTCAATTTGTTGACCTCTTTTTTCTTTAAAGTTATGTACCTGCATTTTGAGTTTTTACAAAAAATGACTAACATTATTTGTTAACAGAACTTATAAACGTGCAGAGCACGTGTAACATTATTTGTTAACAAAACTTATAAACGTGCAGAGCACGTGCCCCATTCCTAGTTAACATAAAAACCTCTATTTTGAACAGTTATAGTAATACTTTTACAGATTTCAACTTTCCCTATTTTAAATTTTGCTTCTTTGTAGCATTTTATATTCTATTAATTTACTATCCAAATTTGGTCAAAATAGTTAGTTGCTTAGGTGCAGGTCGAGTTAGTGAACAAAACATTTGTTATCTAGTTTCTAAACTGCATCAAAATTTGTTGTGATCAATCATATTTATCTAAGTCTTCTGAAACTTGTTTGTTGAATTCTAGTTTTCTATATGTTAATGTAAGATACTGCCAGAATATATGAAAAATGACCTAGGTCACCAGAAAATAAAATGAGAAATTAAAAAAATTAACTCTAGTTTGGAAGGGGAAAAATTGCGGAAGAAATTATAGTTCTTCAAATGTTAATAGTGGAAATCATTCTTCATAGTAGAAAATTAAAACAAAGGAAAAGGTATATTTCAATATGTTAATTATCAAACTCGATTCTGTTTCTATAGAGCATCCTATGTTTGATGGTACAGCCCTCGAAGGATCAAACATGTAAATGAGAACTTTCTTACCAAAAAAAAGGAAAAATGTAAATGAGACCGCTGCTTTTAGGTTGGAGAAATCCTAATAACGCTAAAGTTAAATTTACTAGTCGAATTTATTTCGGAATGTCTAAAAGTGACATTAAATGTTCACGGGAAAGTTTATTTGAGAATTGGAAAAAAAAAATGCATCATCATAGATTTTCATGACCGTGTAACTTTTGAATATATCACTCAAATTACAAGTACATCCGTCAATCGAGAATACCTAAACATATTTCTAATACGCTTAATCTATCATTTATAATTAATCATTTCAAATTGGAACGCAATCCAATCAACCTTACAAACACTAAGTGGTGAGTCCTTCATTACAAACACCTAATTTGGAGAATAAATCATAAATATTAATCGGTTAGACAAGCGACTGAAAATTTGGATAGGTCATAGGTCTAAGACATGCATGGGTTATCAGCCCCATTATCATGTCTAAATGATTGCAATTCAATATGTGAGATTATAGTTTATTCCTATGCATGGAATTAGGACATGTTCTTTCTGGATTTGGCGGATAACAAAAAATTCGGCAATATATATGTGTGAGCTATAACTATCATGCTTGTCATAACCAAATTACATTTGTAGTAAATTTTTTGCATTAAAAAAAATAAAAAAGAAAGAATTAATGGTTTCCTAGAAGCCTCCTATGTTTGTTTGGACTTGTTTTTTTAAAAACATATTTTTAAAAAACCAAACAAAATTTTCAACCATTTTTTTTTATCTCACATATATATTTATCAAAAAGAATCTCTAAAACTACTATAGTAATATTTTTGAAAAAAAAAACATTGCAAAAAACAACCATCCAAACAAAATGGTAAGCTACAAATCTATCTATCTATTATCTATCATATCATAATCTATTATACAATAGTGTTCATCCCCCTCACTTATCTTTTTCCTTAAAATACCTCTCAATATTATTTATTTGAATTTGGAAGTACAAGTTCTAACTAATTACATTATTACAATTTCTTACCAACTTAACTTACAAGTTCCCTAATTGAAAACTTAATAATTTAATTATTAATTTATTTAAACCATACAACTTTAAAAGACTTACTAAACATGTACATGACATGAGATCCATCGTCCCTCTCCTTAAGAGACAAAGTTGACCATTGTAATGAACTTTTGAACAATTAAAATAAAAGAGGAATTTTATTAGAGTAATTTTAATTAAAAGAAGACAAAAATATTTTGATTAGCATGTAGAGTGCAAATTTACAATAATGTTAAAAGTTATACATTAGAATTTGAAATTAAAAAAGAGTTTTCTATTTTTATGAGAAATCAATATATGTGCAAATACACAAAAGAAAATGATGAAGACAAAATTTATATAGTTAATTGAAAAGATCCAAACACAATTAAAAAATAAAATAGTAATAGTAATTCAAAAAAAAATACGCAAATTAACAATTGGAAGACATGTTTTGTGGAATAGTAGTAATCTATAAATTTCGTATACTATGTTTGTGATAAAGCTATAATTTAAAGCTTTTGGCGGGAATGAATTGATGCTGTGGCAAGACTAAAGGCAAGGATGTGATTTATTAGAACTGAAAGCTAATTATGAATCTGCAATTTCATACTTTAAGCCTTTAAGTGAATTGAAGATGCGTTTTCAAATTTTCAAGGCACAAGTCAAGCATTATCTAGGTAATGATTTACTAGTTTAGCGTACATACCATCTTCCATAATTTTGTTGGTTTTTTTTTTATCAATTTTGACATGAATTGGTATTTGCAAAATTTCATTCCTTTAAATTACAATTGTCTTTCACCCTGTACTATATCAGTGAGGTAATTTTGTAAGTAAAAGAAATTGAATTGGCATCAGTAAAATTGACCTATACTTATATAACCCACAAATCTTTTAGATTTTGACACATAACAACTCAAAAACAAGTTATTTTGTTTAATAAGTACCATGAATTTGCACTTCAAAACTATATATTCTTGAAAAATATTGTGGTGCTAAATCAATGTATAAAATGATAAGTTTTTATAGGAAACTAAAATTTTAGTTTGACTTACTGCTTTCTTTAAAAAAATTATTATTTTTCTTTTTGCAATTTAGGTAACACTACGTTAGGTATGACATTGTCCTACATTTGAATCTTGAATTATTTGTAACTAAAGTCAATTATGCAAGATTATCCAAGCAAGCCACTGTTGGTGAGATTTTAGGTTTAAAAAAGTACTCCAAATTTTTATTTTTTCATAACAATCGATTTTTGCCTTTAGAGAAAAGTCAATCTTATCTGAGTTTTTATTGTGGTCTTGAGCTAACATTAACTCATGTGGATTAGATTATTAAAAAAATTTAATTAACCATGATCTCATTAGCTTTACATTGTTTTTCAAAAAAATTTCACGATAAAATATATATGGTACATGATATAATTTTAGAGCTCTTGTACAATTGACTAAAATAAAAATTTATAAGAAAGATGATAGTATTTACAATCAATTTATAAAATCGAAATTCTAATCATGATAAACTTTAAATAATAATAGTTATATATATCATGAACTCATTGTAACTGCGTCTTTCTTAGAAGTTTATCTTTTTAATTTTTAATCAATTATATAGGAGTTCTACCTATTATAATGTAACATAAATATTTATCATCAATTTTTTGAAAAAGAATGAAACGCTAGGAAGATCATGGTTGAGTTAAATTGTTTTAATAATATATTAATATTATTTATGTTAGCTCAAGACTACAATAAAAAGCTAAGATAAGTTCGCATGTTCTCTAAAGACAACATTAGTTAGTACAAAAGCAAATATTGCAAAAAGGTCTTGATCATTCCGCTTCATCAATTATATTTTAAAAAAGCAATGCTAGCAAGATCTTTTACTCAATGCTTAGTTCTGTAGTACCAATTGCAACTTATTTAAATTCTTAATCTTAAATTGCACAATGAATAATAACTAAAAACCGATGAAGGATTAGAATAATGGTTAATTTAATGTTATTGTTTTTAATTTCTCACCTTTTTCGTTGTTTTGGATTTTTTAAAATTTCTTGTAATGAATTTTGACTTCATGTGTTCTTTAGTGTATTAGCACATGTATGCAATTCTCCACAAAAACACTAACTTTTTTTTTTTTTACTTTTGAAAGCTATAAAACACTTAATTATATTTTAAACCTGATATAGTTTTCATCAAGAGAGTTTTGAGGCACTTGTTTGGAATCATACTTATAGTAGTGATGCTAAAAATTCTTTTGTTTTAATTTCTCCTTTTATTTAGGAATATTTGTTTCTCAATTTCTGCTAGTAAAAATATCTGAAATCAAGTTTCATAGTTACTAATTTTGTGACTTATAATTTATATCTATAATAATATTGAAAGATTTTTACATAATTTTTTATTGACATAATTCTTTTTTAAGTTCACGTAGATAGTCTTCATGAAAAAGTATGTAAAGCTTGTGTTTTATGATTGAGCAAAATCATTTTCATAATTTTATATGTGAAAGTAATTTGTATCAAATTTTTATGCTTGACCAACACATTTAGAACTGGATTATTATAATAGCCTAAAAAGGAAATATACCTCAGTAAAAAATCTTAATCAAACTTAATCACTACAATTTGTCTTGCTTATAAATTAAATCTATACTAATATTTGAAAGAGATTTAAATAATTTTGTTTTAGTTCCACAGTAATTCTCTTTCAAATTCGTGTTGAAAAAAAAAAGAGGTAAACAATACCTAATATCACAAATATTTATTTTTCCAAAAAAACAATCTATTTGCCAATTTGCAGTTTAATTATTTGTCACTATATTTAGTTAAATATATTTCATTTTAAACAACCAACCTGACATAAGGATTCTAGCTTGCTCCCACTTAAAGCAGATGGAGATTCTCGAATGGGGTAAAGTGGCAATTCACATTAATCAATCCAGTGTTGAATTAACTTTGATTCAGATAGGAATCCAAAAAGGTGATCCATTTTTCCATTCAGAAAAGGACATAATTTAGACCTAAAATGAATAAGATTCTGTTATGCTATCTATTTTTGTACATCGAATATATTTTTTTTCAATATATATAAGCTCTATAAATTTGTCAAAAAATTCCTCAAAATCTAGGTGTAAAAATGTTCAGAACTTGAAAAAAGGAAACATAAAAGTAGTTCAACTTTCTAAATTTGTTTTTTCTTTTTATTTTTTATTTTGCTCTTTTGTGATTATGATTTATGAATAATTACTTCTCTAAAATCCTTTCATCCTAAGAGGAATTAATACATTATTACTAAGGCCCGTAGAAAGTTTTTACACATTTAAATTTGTTAATTGAAATATTTTTATATGTTTTAATCAGATTCACAATTTTTTGGTTTGTGTTTAAAATGCTTTTAACCATTCCAAGTTATTCTCTAACAAACTTTTAAGCAAAAAGAGCCATTAGCTATTTTTGATGATTTAGTAACTATAATTAAGATTAGATTAAACAATCCAAGAGCCATTAGCTATTTTTGATGATTTAGTAACTATAATTAAGATTAGATTAAACAATCATGAAATTTCAAATTAGGAAGTACAGTGCCAAATTCAAGTAAACACATCAATAAACGAGTTTAAATTTGAATCGATAAGGAAATACTGCACATAGGATAATATATTCAGGCAACTCATAAAACCAAAACAAACTCATCTTACAATTCTTTAGATGGATACTTCAATAAAATAATGCGTTCCATATGTTGATTTTGCATAAAAATATCAATACTCCAACAAAGAAATATTTAGATTTACATTTTGTAAACCAAAATTAGTGTAAATAAACAAAATCTATCCTAATTAGATAAATTTTGTAAAAATGAGTACATGTGATGACTTCATACTTTATTTGGTTAATACAAATACAATTACACTTACATCAAAGTATATAACAAAAATTACTTGTCTAATTTTGAAAAGTCAAACTTTTTTTTAAAATGAATTCTATGTTGATTTAATTATTTTTTAATATTTTCACTTGGTCTTATCCAATCATAGTGTTGCAATAGATAAAGTATTAGGAAAATATCTTTCCGAAAGTATTATACTAAGTTAAGAAGCTTCAAATAAATCTAATTGTTTCAACAATAATCCCTTAGGAAATTGCAAAATATTCAAAAAGGTAATAAAGACTTGTAACCACTTAATTGGTTCTGTTGAAAGTAAATAAAAATATTTGTCTTGAAAATAAAACATCTCAAAATAAAAGGAAAACATTTTAAAGGTTTTATAACTATAAATTAATACAAATAGATTAGCCAAATTTTAAACTTATGTTATCAATTTATATCTTCATTAAAAAAATTCTTTATCCCATTCCAATTTTTTTCAAATCTATACATACTCTTGCATTTAAATATGCATAAGAGAATGATATTTTCATTTAGCTTATACCATATAACATTTTATTGTAATGTTTATTCCTATGCTCTTAATTCATTGCTTTGTTTATTTTGCAAATGTAAGTGTCTTATATACAATGTTTACATATATTTTACTGAAATATAAGTAAAAAATTATTTTTTATTATTTTTAATAGTTCTTTAATTCTGAATATAAATATGATGTCACAAAAATGGCATGTCCATAGCAAGGGTTATTTGCTTGTAGGACATATATTGAGCATATACCATATCAGAATACGTGAGAAACAATGCTTTGCAAAGAACGGTTTCATTAGTTCTTATTCAACATTCACTCGACTAATAATCTTTAGTTTCAGATTATGCTTGTTTACAGCGTGCAAGGAGTACAAAATAAATTAATTTCCTCGAAATGAAACCAACACATCTATACATTTTATGATGCCTTTTATTTATTTGCTTTTTTTGGGTCTAGAGTTGCAAACAAATGCATGGTATCTTAGTTGGTGCTGAATCCTAATAACAGGGTGACACATTATGTGTAAGCATATTAATTAGCATCATTGATTTATTAGCTTTAGAATATCACATTATTAATAGTTCGATCATTTGTTATGTTTGACAAACAATTAAATGTTTGAAAAAGTAGAAAAATAATTAAAAAGCAATTATAGAACATTTACTCCTAAAGGTCATTCTTCCTATCCACAGTTCAAACTTCAAAAACATCTATATGCATTGCATCGGTTACAAATTTATTAAGAAAGAATGTATGAAGTCATCATAATTAAACTTTAACATGTGTGCTTACTTGTTAGTTAAGAGTGGTATAAATACTTGTACAAATTAAGGAGCACAAGTACGACCTCGCCATTCTTGTAACAAAAATAAAAGAAAGTAAAAGTAGACACAAAAGTATTCCCACTTTCTTATTTGAACAAATTGAATTTAATCTCAACCTCAAAGTAGCTAAAAGGGACCTCTAAAATGTCAAATCATAAATCTCTCCTTTTCAACCAAAACCTCTCAAAAATCTCAGCCAAGACTTAGTATGGTTTTCTTCAATGTCAAAATCTATATAGTCAAATCAAAGACAACATAAATATTACAAAAGGACCCCATTAATTGGAAATTTTCTAATTATAACTTTATTGAGGTATTCTGGCAATCTGGATCTCCTCCCAATTTTTCATTCTCTAATATCTACCGTCTATTTCTTTCCTCAACTTCTATATATACACCACCTTCTCACATCTTTCATTCCATCCAAACCTTTCCCTTCATCATTTTCCATCTCCCCATCACCAACAAATTTCTATCTTCCATCAAGGTATATTCTAGCTACCAAATTTTCCTATCTCCTCATCAATGGCTTCTCTTCATGTGTCCAAAGAGGTCAGTCCTCATCTTCACTATTCCATATCCTATTTTTCTTTCCATTTTGAAAAAGAAATTAAAAAAAAAAAAAAACTAGATCACTAACAAATACTCACAAAATATCCGCACCCACACACACACACACACACACACACACAAACACATACACAAAAACACATAATGCCTCAGTTTCTTTGTGAAGTATCATTTGAGGATGGATGCCTACTAGAGAATTTTTGCTTCACATGCAAGAAGACTAATTAGCATATAATTACATGCATGGGCTGATTTTTGCAGGTCAAGTTGAGAGGGGATCAAGAAGAAGAGTACACTCTTGATGGAACCATTGATTTGCACGGCAAGCCAGCAATCCGTGACAAAACTGGAAAATGGATTGCTGGAATTATCCTCCTCTGTAAGCTTAAAAACCCCTATGATCCAATTCTTTTTTATTTGGAAAAAAATAAATATTTGTGATATTATATGGGACTTATCTCTCTTTTTTAAGGAATATGATAAGCTGTTGTGTTTATCCCCAGCCATCGTAAATATTTGTCTTTTCAGTCTGCCTTTCTAGTTTCTACTACTACTGTTGTATTTTAGGAGTGTATTAGTTCTTGATTGTGAGTTCTTGTAACAAAAAGTCAATTCTAAGTGATTAATCCCGTATCCATCGGGTGAACTATCTTTAGCAAACAAGATTTGTTATTTTTCAACTATCAATTATGACATCATTACTTTCATTGATCGGCCATGGATCGGCTGCTCACATAAGCAAGAAACTTTCAGCTCTTGCCTGCCTCTCTCTCTCTCTCTCTCTCTCTCTCTCTCTCTCTCTCTCTCTCTCTCTCTCTCTCTCCTTTTTTGTTTTTCTTCCTTTTCTTGGTTAGGGCTCTTCTGTTCAAGGACTACCAAAGGAAACATCAGTGATAAAATTTTTTAAAAAATGACGTAATTGAATAACATCACAGCTATCAATTTTGAACTAAAGAAAATTCCAGATCAGCACTAAGAGGACGCATTATAGAAGCAAAGTCTACCGCAAAGACAGGTGGAAGACCCCATGTCATGCATGCAGTTTCGGTGATTACGTGTCAAACCAGTCTTAATCTACAGTAATCTTACAATTTCTGCATGCTTTCCACGCCCTACATCTCTCTTCTTTTTCCTATGTCTTGTAGCTGATGAGACCATGGATTTTGGTGGTTCCAAATTCCACCATAATTTAATTTCTCATCGGTTACTTTTACTGCTTTTATGTCTTTTATAGCTGGATCACTTAAAGGATCCCACCAGATTACAAAAAGCTTGTGACACTTGGATTTTGGCTGCCTTTCACAAGAAAAAAGTCGCACGTTTCTCTGTAACCATTTCTAGTCTTTTCCAAGATAGTGATGTTTGTCTCCATTTCTTTCTCCCCCTCCAAACTCACAATTTTTGAAAATAGTAAAAGTTTTTTTGCCACTCTATAAAAGAGAAATTAATTCCTTCTTATACGGTTTTGCAAAGCACAGTCCCCCCCCCCCCCCCCCCCCCCTTCCTCTTCCTTCTTTCTTTTTATAATTTGAGAAAAAGTTAAGTATGAAGCTACAAAGAAATGGGATGATTTATCAAGGTGACTATTTGAAGTTTTGAGGTCTAATCATGAAAAAGATACAATATTCAAATGTTATAAGATAAAGAATAAAATATATTTAAAAAATTTTGATTAAAATGAAGAATTAATTAGCACAAAGATTAATTTCTTCTAGTGTGTGGGTTGACAAAAGCTGGGATTTCTTGAAAATGATGTAATTTTTTCGGTGTTCTGACTTCTGTACTGATTCTGAGGCGGCGGTCAATTTGGTCAAGAGTCAAAAACTTTAGAACTCCCAAAAAATTTCTGCCCCTCTTTTTCTTTTCGATTTTTTACCCATGGGAATTGGTGTTTGCTTAATGCATATTTCTGTTTTTCCGTGCACTACTAGGGCACTTAGGGAACCATTACCCTAAGATTTAAACTTTTAATTGTTCTGATAGGGGCTACACTGAATCAAAGAATGATACTTAAAAAGAAATCTAATCAAAGAATGATGCTTAAAAAGAAAATCTAGATACACATTTCGGATATCTTTCAAATGTAATTCTCCTATTTCCAAAATGAACTAAATCCAGAAGTGTATTGGTGCTCCGCATTCTATGGTAGCTATTACTGTCCACCCTGAATTTGCTAGGAAAAGCAGCTCCTGTCCATTACGGATAAAAAATGAATGTCGTGCAGACAAGCAACTTATTCATGATCCATTTGCAACATTAGCAACAAATGAACTAATTATTTAGCACATCTATAATAACATCCAGGATATTCAGCGAAATTATAGCTGTATCCATGTGGAGATGATATAGGCACATGTAACATTTCTCCTAGACTGCACAACATATCAAGTCTCTAACCCTTTTACACTTATGTTTTGCACATTGAATTGCCCAGTGAACCAAGGTCTGGCTACACTGGCATTCTTTGGTGTGGGGGTCAACTTGGTTCTGTTCCTGACAAGAGTCCTGCAACAAAATAATGCTGATGCTGCCAATAATGTGAGCAAATGGACTGGAACTGTTTACATCTTCTCTCTGGTTGGTGCTTTCTTAAGTGACTCTTACTGGGGAAGATACAAAACCTGTGCCATCTTTCAGGTCATCTTTGTCATTGTAAGTATCTGATGTTAATGTGTCTCAAACGCAAAATCTCTCCACTTACTAGTACAATCTAATGGCATCTACAATATTTTATCTCAGGGTTTGGCAGCATTATCACTAGCAACTCACCTTTTCTTGCTTAAACCAAGAGGCTGTGGGAATGAGACAGCTGCCTGTGCACCACACTCAAATTGGGTGATTGGTCTATTTTATATCTCTATCTACCTGGTCGCACTAGGAAATGGAGGGTACCAACCAAATATTGCTACATTTGGGGCTGATCAGTTTGATGAAGAGGATCCAATTGAAGGACACTCCAAAGTTGCCTTCTTCAGCTATTTCTACCTGGCTTTGAACCTTGGTTCACTCTTCTCTAACACCATACTGAGCTACTTTGAGGATGAAGGAATGTGGGCACTAGGTTTTTGGGTATCTACTGCATCTGCCTTGGCAGCATTGGTACTCTTCCTTGCAGGCACCACAAGATACAGACACTTCAGGCCCAGTGGAAACCCTATTTCCAGGTTTTCACAAGTAATAGCAGCAGCAGTAAGGAAGTGGAGAGTTGAGATGCCACAAAGTGATGATGAATTATTTGAAATGGAAGAAAAGGGAAATTCTATAACTGGTGCAAGGAAAATGCTCCATACCCATGGTTTCAAGTAAGTTTATTTAAAAACTTGTTCATGATTTATTGAAACTAATCCAGCCACAAGACTGCTTCTAGCTTTCTACAATTTGTTTTATCAATGCTAAGGATTGTTTTCTATGACACAGATTTTTGGACAGAGCAGCATTCATTACTTCAACGGATTTCAAGAATGAGAAACACAGAGACTATAACCAGTGGCGTCTCTGCCCCATTTCTCAAGTTGAGGAAGTTAAGTGCGTCCTGAGACTACTGCCCATTTGGCTATGCACTATAATTTACTCAGTGGTATTTACTCAGATGGCCTCCATATTTGTCGAGCAAGGTGCAGCCATGAGGACAAAAATTTTGAACTTCCAAATCCCTGCCGCAAGCATGTCTAGCTTTGACATACTTAGTGTGGCAGTTTTCATATTTTTCTACAGGCGAGTCCTCGATCCACTTGTGAGTAGGATTAAGAATTCAAAGGGTCTCACCAAGACCAAGGACTCTAAAGGGCTCACAGAGCTTCAAAGAATGGGTGTTGGACTCGTAATAGCAGTAATGGCAATGCTTTCAGCAGGAATTGTGGAGAATTATAGGCGCAAATATGCTAGTATAGATTGCAGAAATTGCGAAGGCTCAAGTTCACTAAGCATCTTATGGCAGGTGCCTCAATATGCTCTGATAGGCGCTTCAGAAGTTTTTATGTATGTAGGTCAGCTGGAGTTCTTCAACCATCAAGCGCCTGATGGACTTAAAAGCTTTGGCAGTGCACTTTGCATGACATCAATTTCTCTGGGGAACTATGTTAGCAGCTTGCTGGTGAGCATAGTCATGAAAATATCTACCAGAGATGATATGCCTGGTTGGATCCCAGTTAACCTTAATAACGGTCATTTAGACCGGTTTTACTTTCTCTTGGCTGGTTTAACAATTATAGATCTCGTGGTCTACATTGCCTGTGCTAAGTGGTACAAAAGTGTCAAGATTGAAGGGAAGTTTATAGAAGACATTGAGAAGGAGGTCTGTGGAGTTTGAAGTGACAGAACTTTATAACGTCTTGACAGGCATTTGATGAGAAAATTGTCTAAACAATAATGGGAAATTGTGGTAGCAACAGAAGTTTTGTACAGATTTTCTCATCTGCTATGATTCGGATCAAGAAAGGACTTTTTACCATTACCATTAGAACACCATTAGAATTTTAGTTAGCCCATAGGGCATCCAGGGAGATGGTTTATGTACTAGTTAGGGGTGTTTCAGATGCTCTTTTGGCCTTCATTTGTTTGTCCTATTTAGAGTTATATGAAGAAACACCCATATATCTTTGTTCTATTTTAGTGGTCTTTTAAAGAACATGAATCTTGAGTTCAACCTGAGTCGATCTATGGTTTGGGGAAACATTATGTATAATATAGCTGGCTATTAGTCGATGGATATTAGTACAGAAAAGTTTCTTTCACATCTCTCTTATGCTAGGTGATGATGGTTAAGCAGCTAAATCTTGCACCATGCCGATGGAAAAGAAATGGACAATAAGCTAATTGCTAAAAACACAAAACTAACAGGACTTATTTTAACACACAATATGTGCTAAATGGTAAAACTCTGATAATGGTAATTATATGAAAAGTCACAGAGTATCATTCTCTCAGAGCTACTAATGAAACTTCTAAAGATAGTTATATGCATAAATCGTGGATGTAATTGCAACAGTTTAATCAGATTTATATGCTAAAGATCTTGAGAATAACAGATTTTTATGCTGAAGTGGTGGCGGCTGCACGCTACAATCAGATTTTTATGCAGCATTCGCACTCAAAGCATGCAAAATAGAATTGCCAATTCAAAGCATCACAATCTAAGCAACTACATAAAACCTATCAAAAGGCAGTACATCCAATTTATATTCAGGATCTTCACCAATTTTTAAGTGTCTCTCTATGCAGAGAAATTCTCAGAGAAATATTAAATTTGGATGATGCAACAGTTAAGACAATGTTCAGATTGAAATGATAAAATCTCACAATACAAATGAAGTTAGTAGATATCCATGGACATAGAGGGACAATTATTCGGAAAGGGAAAGAAAGGAAATGCATGGAACAAAGGATAAGGAGAAAGAGAAGGGGGGCCCGGGAACTTGTTGGGTAAAAAAAAAGGGAAAGAAAGGAAACGAGCCATTATATTTCTTAAGGACAAGGTGCAATAGATTCTACTCCATATATTCCAATTACTTGTCACGTTCTGAAGCATCTAATACGGTTAGATTCAAATATTTTCAATTGAAGATGGCTAAGAGTGTCTACCATTGAAAGCAAAAAATTTGAGAAGGACAAGATCTTGCACTGGACGGAAAAGAGAGGACACTGATATTTCATAGACGTAAACGAAAGAAAAGAAAGACTAAATTGGTTATCCGAAAAGATAAGAGAAAGGAAAGGAAAACAGAAAAGCCAATATCATATTTCTTATAAAAAGGTCGAGGTTAATGTTAGCACGGAATTCATTAGATTAGCTCCTTTCCTTCTCTTTAGCCCACTTCTAGCTGGGCAGAAAATTCAAGCTTTAAAGGCTTACTATCTACTTCCCTTTACTCCCATTCCTAATTCTTCTTCCCTCTCTTCCTTCCAGTTAAATTAATGCAAACTTAACATTAACGTTCTGGGGTGGCGGCTGCAAATTTGACAGGAAAGTGAGTAGGGGCATTTGAAGGGGTTTGGGGTTTTAATAAAAATCCAGAGAGATGAGCATGAAGAAACTTGTCTCCATTCAAAACCTTCCCAAAAACTGTGGACATTTTCATCTTTTCACCTGTCTAATCCTTGGGATAATGTTTTGCCAGTCATGAAACTCTGAATAACCAGATGTCAAAGATTTGACAGCTGCAGAAAAGAAAACTAATGGGCTATGCAATTTTAAGCTATTGACATGGAAAAAATCATTACACGAGACCCATGGCACTTCAATCAATATGCATGCTGTAAGGAATATAATATGAAGATTCAAGAAAGACATATTATGCTGCTCCAAGACCAGAAAAATGTTACTCCCTTCGTTCCATAACTATAGGCCAACTTTTTTGTTCACACAGAATAAGAAATGTAGTTAATGTGGTTACAACAATAACTTTTTGTTCATACTTTTCTCAAATACCACTTATTAATATTGGATCATTCATTCAAAATAAAAGACACATATTACTAATACTGTTCTTGAAACTTTAAATACTTTACTTTTTCAATGTGCATTAAATATGGACATATTAGTAAAATTACAACCTAACTATTCTTTAAAAGAGGAAATAGGCCTATAATTTGGGACAGACACAAAAGGAAAGTGAGCTTATACTTATGGGACAAAGGGAGTAAAACTTTTCCCATGGAGGAAACTACTCCTGAACCATCACGTTGATCCTGACCAATCTACCCATGGTGTGCTTGGAACAAAATGAAGAGCAAAAATGATACAATGGAGAAAATGTGCATGCACAATATACACTTGCACAATAGTAGAAGTTCTAGTTATAAAGACATGATTCCTGGTCTGAGAACACAACAATCTGGAAAACCTTCGATATTAGGCCAGAAGAATCAAAATATAACTCTGAAATGCCAAACAGGAACCAGGAAGGGGAGAAGGAGGAGGGAAGGGGGGGGTACTTGAGGTAATAAAGAGCCTACATGCTTTGGGTACTGGTTGCACTACCCTATAAAGGATGAAAGGCTGGAGAAGTTATTCTAACAGTGTAGAGTAAACACTGATATGTCAGATGTTTCCGCAATAACTTGCCCTAAAGGGGTTTACCTATCATTCCCATTAAAATTTCTTATTGTTTCATACCCATTCTCCTTATTGCTTCTAGTTCCTGGAAGAATAAGACTCCTCTACCACAAGGAAAACTGTTCAAATTGTTGCTTCATGCATCTATTATACTCCTTATTCAAAATTTAATGTCACAACATGTACGAATCCGAATGCAGCCTTCCGTAATAACTGATGTATGTTTTTTGCATAACATGATTACATTCTACTTGTTGTAGTTCCATTAAATCATGAGCTTGCAAAGTCTTCAATAAACAACATGCTAAATATTGTGGCCAAAAGTCAACAAGGCGCCAAATGAGTAAATCTAAATAAGAATTCCAGACAGAAATTGACAGTAGGGAAATAGGTGAGGGTACAAATCAAAGAAGAGAAAAATCTCAATCCTGAAATGCACCTGCTATTCAGAGGTTGATGATACAGAATTTCCGTGCATGTTCAGGTCAAATTTTTCACATACCAGAAGTCGCAGTACATCTTCTTCTTCTCCTTCTAAGCCCGTTACACAAAAAAAAATTAAATAAATAAATAAACAACAACGACGACAAAAAAACTCACATTTCCTTGCGAGCACAGTTTTCTCTCTCTAAAAAATATTTAAATCCGTTCTCTTCAAGTTTGTGTCCATAGGCTAAGATTGTTTAGTAAATTTACCATCGTAAGTAAATTGTCAAGTAATTATCTTTTCTTCTTCACAACAACTCTATCTCACTGTCCACTGCTACATCAGTACACATTTATTAACGTGAACTATCCAGTTGCCCTACTCTCTCATATACACAAGAACACCCTCTCCTCTCTCTCTCTCTCTCTCTCTCTCTCTCTCTCTCTCTCTCACACACACACACACACGCGCGCGCGCGCACAACCTCTCCACCCCCACCCCCGTCTTATGTCCCTCTATGGAACTAATCCGTCACTTCCTATCTCTTTCTCTCCATCTTACATTTCTTGCAAAGAATAGATCCATCACTTCCTCCAGTGCAATGTGGCATGGTTCGCTCATGACTCATTGGGCAGACAGCGAGATTGTGTGAAGTTCCTTGTTGACGAACATTTAAATAAGAAGACGAAGTCTTCCATTTGGTATAAAACTATGATAAAGCAAAAAATATCCAGACAAATCTTCAATGTGAAAAGACGAGTTTCAGACAACGAAAACCAAAAGATCGAAACCCATTGAAGGGTTCCAGACTAATATTGTTATTTTGGATTAAAATTAGCAACAAGCTTGGATATGTCAACCATAAAAATAACAATACTAATCCTTAGGAGAACCAGGATGGTTGGAATCCTACTCCAGTAAATATTAAAGCAACAAAACTCTTCTGCTTCTTTTTAAGTTTCTCTAATTTCAGTGTTAACAAAAGCTCACACGACAAAAACCACAAATACAAAAGACAGAAAATTCCAATTCCGATGTTCAACTTTCCAATGAACTTTATATTCAAAAATTGAAAAATACATAAATTAACCTTGGACTTTACGGACTTGAATATGGTGAGTAGATTCACGACGCCAGATTGGTTGCGCTCCACTTTGGACGAGAGTAACAAACTGTCCCTCATTCACCAGGCTCTTACTCTAAAATGGGGAATTAAGAAGGGAAAAAAAAATCACGTTGCTGATAGTCAAGTAGATTTATATTCATAAATAAAGAGAAAAGTAACAAACCAGTAGAAGTTTCAATGCTCGAGAAAAGGTCTCCTCCGCATCATCTGTAAATTCCATATATATGGGCATTACCCCTTGATAAAGACCCAAACGCTGCTTCACCCTCTCACTGACCAGAAAAATAATGCGTTGTCCATCATTATAAAAGTGTAAATCATCTCTACAGAAAGATATAACCACAATGCTAGAAATTCAATCCCAATACTAGTTTACAATTGATTTCGGTTGAAAAAAAATTAATTCACATTGAGTGATCAGATAGGCTCAATACTTGCTGAAGAGGCTGCACATATTGGTTTCTCTTTTTTTCCAACTATTTAAGTTTCGTAAGAACAAGGTAACTTTAACTCCAGCAAAAGGTCCAGATCGCAGACCTAGCATTAACAGGGAATGCAACAACGACAGCCAATGGAATAAATATCATTTCACTTCCCATCCTACAAGACCTTGTCGCACTCAGTAAACCAGTCTCCTGCCACTTGGATATGAGCAATGCTATGTCAGCTCAAGTAAACAACCCCATTTTTATGGGATGACGTCCAATGTCACAAAGACATGACCTTATTAATATGCAAAAGTAAAGCCAGCTGACCGTCCGTCCATAAAATGCTCTACCACTAAAATATATTACTTTTCTGATCACTGTGAAAATGCTGAAAGAATTCCCTTACCAAGACACACACACACACACACACCCACGGAGAAGGAAGAGAGAGAGAGAGAGAGAGAGAGAGAGAGAGAGAGAGAGAGAGAGAGAGAGAGAGAACAGATAGGGGCATTTTCCTCACAACCCTTATAAGCTACGAACAATTTATCAGAAATTTCTGACCATCCACAATAAATCTAGACATGGCAAATTCCTGTTAATACACTCCTTTTGATCATTTATTTCCACCATGTTTTTGACAGAAAAGATCCTGAATATTGCTGTTCACTGTTGCTTTTGGATTTTTGTCATCTTTAGTAAAAACATGTTAATGTTCTAACCTCACAGTAACAAATAAGAGTACTCAAATACTGACTGCAGATGTCTAGCACAACATAACTGCTTCCTTTACTTACTTATTTGTGAAAGCAAATATTATTGAAGAGGGCCGATAGTGGCTTAAAATAATAGCCATAGACCCAGTTCTTGTAAAAACAATGATCGGGGTAGCAAGTGTGTTAGCCATTGTGGTTGAATGAAAAGCAAACATTTCTCCCATATGGCCCTGCAAAAGGATATTCATAAAGTGTTCATGTTAGTGAAATAAATTATTATATAACTAGATCTTACCTAATTTAACTTTTTCTCAGGTATCCCACCCAAGTTGCATTCATGCCTAGAAATATCATGGTGCAACAATGGTCACTAACTAATGGTAAAATGGCTAACTGTAGATGGAGAACGGGAAGTGAAAAACAGAAAGAGTGAATGGGTGATAATGATAATTTTCACCAAGTGCTTTAGTAAACAAGATGAAAGAGTGAAAAAAAAAAAAAAAAGGATATCTCTAATTTATGATTCACGAAGAGATTTTCCCTTAAATGCAAGAATGGATTTCTAAAAATTCCATTTTTTTAAGCAACAGTACATCTCTATATACCAATTTAAGAGCAACAGATGTGTATAAAAGAGAACTCTTAGGAGCAACGAAACAGTGTGAAGCAGCTACATTACTCGCATATTGTTTGGAAAATGTTCCCTAATCCCAGCTTGACCTATTTTTATATGGTCCTGGGATATATGACTTGACTTTTTCCACTCATTAGGCTTCAGAAGAAGGCCTCTAATTGAACTGGATATAAATTCTGGCAGTAGCAGTGACTTACTATTAATTACTTAGAAAAGCATATACAAGATGGTAAAATTTTCATCTATGTGGATTAGCCTCTAAACCATCCAATTTAGCCGTACACTATATTTTGCCAAAGTAACATGTCCTAGCACTTAACTTGGTAATCATTCAAATGAAGTTGCTTTAAAAGTCAAATTCTGTATGGAGATATCAATCCTTTGGTCTTTCATGAAAGTGCATAGTTGGAGAACCCATACAGAATTCTGAATGTTTATAGTAATAGGAGACCAAGTTCAATGAATGGAAAAAAAAATGCAGAAATGGGTGTGGAAATTTGCAACTCTAACTGAAAGCTATATTTGACTTCATCCATCCTTGGAATTCAATACCTAGCTCAAACTCAAGGAACATAAGATTAAATTGTACCCTATACATACCTTGTATGTAATAGATTGACTCGGAGGAGCTATACTGGTTGGGAGACTTGCCTCAGTCCTCAGTGCCACAGTATGCATTACTTTAACGGCTTTCAACGGGTACCTTGAAAATATAGGATTGCACAAATATCAAAAGTCCACCTTAGTTCAAATTCATAAATGATCTCCTAAAAAATTGAAGATAAAATTATGCAGAGAACAGACCTCTGAAGGACCTCAGTCCATCACGAAGAATGTAAAAATAGTTAGATTAGATCAACAACACCACAAATGGAAGGGGAGTATTTTTAGTAACTATCAAAGCTTCCCCAAGAGTTTACTCCATCCTGGGGACCATCTACTCTTGAAATCAATGTTGAGAAAAGCTATTTTAACTGCTCAAGCTAAAATACTTTTCAACATTACTTCATACCAATACTAAGGGTTTCAAGATATTAGAAAAAATGAACAGCTGGTGAAGCCTAGAAAAACAAACTTTAGTTCTCCCCAACTGCAGCATCGAACTGCATAATTATTGCACGTAACTGGAAATAACATAAAATGATGGCCAGGCTCGAAATATTCATGAACAACTGACACAATGCCACATGCAATTTTTTTTTTTTTTGGGGCACCACTAAAGTCAATTAATTCAGAAATGCAACATGCCCACAATTTTCTTAGAAATACTGCTATCTGGCAACATTACAAACTCATTTATCAAAAGCCAAAAAATGTTAAATCCTTAACCATGATCCTGACATTTACACAAAGAACGTGATATGTAAAATGCCCACCTTTTTCCTCCTTCAAAATACTGCTCTCTAGCAACATTACAAACTCATTTATCAAAAGCCAAAAAATGTTAAATCCTTAACCATGATGCTGATATTTGCATAAACGTCGTGAAAGCATACTCTTCCAGATACATGTAATAACAAAGAGTGATGCTAACAAACAAAATCCCAATGAAATGAAGCAAACAATTTCCTTCCAAAAGTATAGAACGGGGGCAAATAGGAGTCTTCCTCAACCAGAAACTGAACTTAAAGAATATGAGTGGTTCTAACTGACCAAAAACTCAAGCCCTAGATGATGAAATGGCCAAATAAGCACTGCCTATAACATTGTCCCTATACGTAAAACAAAAACATGATGTACAAGCCAACTAAATTATAACTACTTTCCACCAGCACTGAAAGTCAAAATCATGGGGGAAAATACAAAATCAACAAACCTCCACATTAAATAACAAGGTAATCTCCCTGTGTCTTAATACCACTTAGAAGTTACGGGCCGCGTAGAAAAGCAGAACATACATGGATGAGTATTTCCAAAAAACATAGCTCCCCCAGTCACAAAATATTTACGAATATGTGGAACATACTTTCCATGGGCAGTTTCTCCAGAGAGCATTACTGCATCAGCACCTTCTCTCACTGCAATTGCTATATCCGAAACTTCGGCTCTTGTTGGGGTTGGGTGATCAATCATGCTTTCCAGCATGTTTGTTGCTACAATCACTGGTTTTTGCATGCTGCGACATCTTTTAATAATATCTTCCTAATATTAAACAGCGAAAAAGGAAATCAATTTTATGATGGTGGCTATATCGGGTGACAGACAGCAATAGTTTCTGTGGTACCATTTCATCAATAGTTAAACACAAATTAAGTTATGCAAAACAAAGTTGACTAATTGGAATATACAACCAATTGTAAAGTTTCACAATAATCATTTCCTCATTCCATTTTGCTTGTTAAATTACTCTTGACCTTCTGTCATGAAAAGATGCTTACTACAGAAAGGAATTGATAATAAGAAGTGTGGCATGGGCTCAGCAATAATCATTCATTTATTTGATGTAAATAACAGAAAAGGCATTAAATGGAAAGCAAGAAGGTACCTGCAACAAAGGGACTTCCTCAATTGGGAGCTCAGCTCCAAGGTCACCGCGGGCCACCATTGCCTACCATTATCATAATTGTAGAGCTTAGGACATTAAATTAATTGTCCAATGTTAGCTGTAACTATAGTTTAACAACTTATTTATACAACTGCAAAGGATTATTCTTCTAATTTATCAATCTCACAATTCTACAAACTTGTGGATATTACACTAATCAAAATTGGAGAACCACACATCAAAATGACTTGGTAATGATATCCAAAATGATTAAATTAGGATATCAGTTCAGAAATTAAACTTACCCCATCAGATGCAGTAAGGATAGAATGAAGATTCGGGATAGAATCGGCACTTTCAATCTTCACGATGACATGAATATCAGCATTGCAGCCTGCGGAAAGATTTTTATATGGTCAGATGAACAAGGATTAAGCTCAAATCTTATTAACGGACTGCAATCCTAATAGCTGAAGGAGACCAAGAAACACCCTACTTTTAAGATAATCTTTTAATTCGTGGACCACCTTTGAATCCTTCACAAAGGAAACAGCATAGAAATCAACTTGGTTGTCCACACCAAATTTGATATCTTCCCAGTCCTTGTCTAAATAGATCAAATTGTCAGGACATCAATGAAAAATTATCTTTTGGGATAACGGAAACTGAATAAAAGAATTTTCTTCATGGTTGAGATGGAATACAGAAGACGTCAAACCTGTTATTGAAGGCAGCGTTGCACTTTTCCCACGCACATTTAAATGTCTTCTAGATTTCAGCTCTCCACCATCAACTACTTCACATTTTACTAAATCCTTTGTCTTTGATTTCACAGCTAATGACATCATTCCCCCTAAAAAAAATAAATGAATGTTTGTCAACATCAACCTTGCAACTTAAAGAAACTGACAAACTGTTCTAAGCATAGAGAACAAATTCTAATGATGAACACAGTTGACTTTTAAATATCATCCGTGAGCATAAATAAGAAATGCACAAGCAATTGACTTAAAAGGGGATATAATTACCATCAACTAGTAGCATATCCCCAACCTCCACGTCATTTATAAAGTCATCATAATTAACACTAACAGTGTTCTCCGTCAAAACCCCTCTTTTAATAGTGAAATTAAACTCTTGTCCCTCTTTGAGGAGGATTGGCTGCGGCACATCTCCACTTCTGACCTCAGGTCCCTATGTTAAGATTACAAGGAAAAAGAATGTAAACATACTAGAAGGAATGGAGAAGGGAGAGAAGTTTTCATAACAGTAAATAAATTTGGGAAACAAAACTTAAAAAAGAGGGGGGGGGGGGGGGGGGGGGAAAGCACGTTAACCTTCAAAACTAGGAGCTGAGTCCAAACAATACACAAGAATTCAAGACATCTTTCTTGTAACTATAAAACAAAGCTTTCTGCAAGTTAGACTGATTCAGTACTACAAAGGGTAACGACATTGCAAGGTGCAGTAGAAAAGGTAAGAAACAAAGAACAACCAGATCATTCTTAGAAACAATCAATTCCGCAAGAATCAAAATTCAACAACAATGTCTTTGAAAAATATAGCACTTGGGGAGAAAATAAGCTCCTTAACATACAAATTTAAGTGACATGAAAAGTATGACTTTTAGTTTCAATGCTGGTCCATTGAGCAATCTGGTATGATAAGTCAACATCAGGATAAACTTTTAAATAGGGATAATAGGGAAACTTGTCTTATCACAAAGAGACTGCATTATGCGTAAAACTTGATTTTGGCGATTAATGTACTTTGAACGTCACCAGATCCACAGATGTGTATTTGAACAACATTTGAGTTGGCCATGGTTATGTTGTTTTGAAGTCAAACAATATCCATATGTTGGCATGCTTTTACAGTCATTCCATCTTTGTTCTTTATCCTTGTTTATAATTACAATTAACTCAACAGAACAGACAAGGACAGTAGATAGCTCGAAATGTGCCAAACTAAGATAAAAAAGTTCCATAATTGCAATTGGCAGAGTATAAAGTCCCCATTAAAGTAATAAAGGGGATCAAATGAAATACTAAGAAGAAAGTACAAATTAATTCTTCTAGTCCATATTATCACGAAACAATATATTGATGATTATATAAGAGAATAATAGGCCAAATTCCAAACTTCTGATTCTGTCAATAAAAAATCCATCCAATGCACCAAAATCGTTTAGGTCAACTTTTGCAATATTCATACACAAATCAATGGTGACTGTACAAGTCTTACAAAACAACAAATTTATTAAACCATACATGCATCTAAACAAGGGACAAAGTTCATTTACGTAATAAAGTTTAGACATGACATATGAGATACATACATCAGCAAAACTATTCCTCCAGAGTTTGAAAACAGAAAGAGATATACCTTAGTGTCCAGCATAATTGATATAACCTTGCTATCAAATTGAGCATTGTACTCCTTAACTAGATCAATTGTTTTCTGATGGGATGCATGGTCTCCATGAGACATATTTAAACGGGCTACATTCATTCCTGTTTCTGCCAGTTTCCAGATCATTTCCCGAGAGCTTGTGGAAGGACCAATGGTGCACACTATCTTTGTTTTTCTCCAAGCATCAGCATCCTCCGTTATCCGACCCAAAGCAAAATCTCTGGACTGAAAGGAAGGTTTGACCCACTTAATAAAAAGGATGTAATGGCATTCAGAACTACACATATAGCATTCGCAAATTATCCTTGAACAGAGAACACAAAAACTTTGACAATAAACAGAGACAGTTTCTGACAATAAAGTAGGGATCTTTCAAACAAGAACAAGTTCCAGACCACATAAGGTAGTCTGATAAATGAAGCATCTTTTTCAGCAAAATTTTGTGGAGAAACCCAAATCAGATATCGGAAAATAACTTTTACTTCCATAAATTTTAAAAAGCTATACATTTACACAGTTTGCTCACATACATTTCTTTTGCTGCATGCATTGCTATCAACATTCAATGCTTGATAAATGAATAAAGGAGTAAGCACATACCTAAACAATCAATCAAATTGACGTGCAATAGCATGGTTTTGTATCATTTCCACAATTGCCAGACGAAATCTAAACAAGAATATCTAGTTCTATAACACATGGGTACTGAAAACTTTCAGATGTTATCCGAACCCTGTATCAGTGAAGCCAAGTGGAAACCAAAGACTTTTACCAAATCATTATAAATTTGATGCAGACAAACTTCTACTACACTGTCAATATCAAAGTCCATTCAATTCCCTCTAAAAAGTCCACATAAATATTCTTTCCTTACTTCTACCGTAAAGGCCAATATTATCCGCTAAGCCCAGAGCAAGCATATCTCTTTAAATTTTTTGTATTATCTAGTTACATGTCTTCATCTACACCTAATTTCATTACTGATAATTACTGATATCATTCTTTCCAAGAAAAAGAAATCTGACTAAGCCCACGCTCAAACCATCTCATATGATTCTTCTCATTTCATCCCAAACATAATTACTTTATCAAAACAATATTTTCCATGTATGCCACCTTTACATCTAATGCACAAGTAAACATGTATACTTACTTTATCAAAACAACATCTTCCATATGGCACCTTTACATCTAAGGACAAAAGGAACATACGCAAAGAAACGAACTCTAATGAAGGACTACTTACAGAAGTTGTGGCAGGGCCATTTATAGAGGGAAAGTTGTTACTACTACTACTATTGCTTTTGTCAGCAGATTGAATCGGCTCGGAGGATTTAACAGCAAGAACCTGAGTTGTTATTCTATCAGTGTATTTCTTTCTACAACCTCTTAGTTCAGAACAACAGAAGAACAAGTCATTAACGTTCTTGGCAGATGCAAAACTCTCTGATACGGCCCGAGTCGTATCTGATTTCAACAAAGATATCCCACCAGTTGGTAACTGAATCGTGGCCATTTAATTAATTATAAGAAAAAACTAAAAACAACCCACGAAAGATGATCAAAAATAAGAACAGCCCACGAATAGAAACAGAACACAGAGGTTCTTGATTGAGTTTTAGCTCGTTTGGAGGCAAGATAGAGTTACTAAAGGGTGATGAGTGTGTGTTGTGCGTGTTTTGGTGTGTGTTAAGTTGGTTAATTACTCCCGAGAAAAATGGGGGAAGGCAAAGAAGGGCGGGGAACACGAGGAGAAGACTGAGTTCGTTGAACAAAATAAACAAAATAGTGAGCGAGAGAGCGTACAGAGAGGGCATCTGGGCAGGCAGCAGGCAGTTTGGACCGGACTGCTTCTCTTTTGTTGTTTTTCTTTCCCTACAAACTGGGATCAAGGGATCTCCAATCATGACTTCTAATTGCTAGGATATAATATATAAAAATTAAAACCATAAATATGGACATTATAAATGTAAACATAGACATTAACACAATTAAGTATGTACTCAAACAAGATACTGTGTTTTTAAATTTCTTCCAAATTTCAATCTCCACTTCTCATTGTATGGTAACTATTTGTTCCACTTGTTTTTCTAGCGAGTGGCATTTGTGCCATTAAAATGATCCTATTTGATCATATCAAATTTGAAAAACTTGTTCAAATTATTATCCAAACTCGTACCCTCCATGGTTAAATTTTTGTAAGATTGTTAGAATATATATCAATAACTACAGAAAATTAGAAGATGACTTTGACGTGAATAAATTCAATTTCCTTAAGCCCCACCATTTTGCGACTACGTTTATAGTAATTCTCTCCAGAAATACAAAGGATCCTTACAACAATATAAAGAAATGTTGGGAAAGGAAAAACTAGATTTTCCTTACAAACAATTATAAAGAAATTCTCCCAACAACGTTTAGAGAATTTTGTTTTGAACAGAAGTTAAAGAATGAAAGAAATAAAAAAAAAATAGTTGTCTAAATGTTTGAATCTTATTATTTATAATGTTAAGACAACCTACATGCATGTTTTAAGAAAAAACACACCTAAATGAATGGGCACCTTTCCAAATGAACGGACCCTTCCTTATGAGTTGTATTGTTTTGCTTTAGATAGAACTCTTAAAATTTAACTAACGTAACTGTTGATTTGAACAAAATATTCGAAATGAAATAAAATTAATTTCGAGTCTTAAGGCCCAAGTGCCCTGAGTGCCCGTGTGTGAATCTTTTGACCATGAAGCATATACTAACTCAATAGTCAACAAAACATATGCATGTAAAATTTTGGAGTTTCCATCCATAATTTCTTGCTGTCCAAATATATTTTAATTGAAATGCATACCTCTATAAACATTTCCATTCTCCACATACTTTTTAAATGTGGGATCATCACTTACTACATACAACATTTGTTGCCATTAGCAAGTTATTTTAAAACAATTTTTGTTATGTAATATGATTATAAGTTCTCTCTTTGCAGCAATACGTGGCTGGTTTTTAGCAAAGAAATTGGATCCTAATCAACAGCAGCAAATGATAGAACTCTTAGGTTGTAGGTGGGAGAAAAGAACTACTAAAAGGGGGGCGGGGGGAGGTCGAGAAGCTCGTATACAACTCCAAGATCAAGACTTTCATATAATCATTATTTCAGAAGAAGTTGTTGCTCTGATTTTCAATCCAACAAAACTCTCATGAATAAACCCAATCCCCATTCAATGACACCAGTAAACTAAAAAGACTAAAAATAAGGAAAACCACATTGAAACCCGAAGTAAATGGGACAGTGTTGATATGAAAATTAAGTACACTTAACAGTTTGAGACCTAAGCCGTGCGGTTAAAACAGCTCCCAGGAAAATTTTGGCTAAATTTGGGCCACGTTTACTCCAGAGCTATTCTGATTAGGCCTTGAAGCTGTACTTTGTCATAACTGTTTTAGTGCAGTCAGGATTAATATACCATCAATAAGTTGTTGAATGTAAAATATCCTTGATTATTAGTAGTCAAACATCAAACTACCAACATGATTTGTAAAGTCAAATAAGATTCACAATTTCGCCTGTAAGTGATATACAGCCATCCAATCTTTGGCCCTCCTTCGTTCACATTTTATTGTCATTCTGAGATAGGGATCTCAAAGAACACATGAAGAACCACTTATAAATCAAAAGGCAAGAATTGTGCTGACAGGGCCATGGAAGAATTCTTCACAGATACAAGTTAAGATTATTTTTAGTAATTGTTGCGACTTCATCGTAATGGCATATATATGGTCTAAACTGAATATTCAATAATAACAAAAATTCTACGGTAACTATGTGTATGATGATATAGTTTACATATGGTCAAAATTGAACATTCAATATCGAGAAGAATTCTATAGTAATTCAGTCTACGATAATATAGTATACATACACATAAATCGAAGTATTATTTATAATGATAATCTTTCTATTTACTAAGAGAGATCTTTCCTTGAAATATAAAATTATTAAAGTCTGGACAAACTATATACAATCTTAATTTCAATCGTATAGGATGTTCTGGTTTCTTGTCCATGTTGAATCTTCTGTCTCGTAGAGCAAATTCATCAATTCAACTCCACAGGGAATTCCAAGGGGATGCTGAGATTCTTGTCTCTTGTTATCAGAGAATAGATTATAAGATGAATACGGGCTGCAATTGGCCTCAACACCTGAGAACAAATCAATTGTAGAGATCCAATGACCAAAAGAGTTGGTTTGATACTGCCAGGCATGGTTCAATGTCGCGGTTGCGGTTGCGGTTGCGGTGCGTACCGTTGCACCTCGGACTCGACGTATCGGTCGCGGTCTTCGGTGAGACGCACATTTTGAATCAATTTTTATTCTAAAAACTATAAATAATCATTCAAACTATAAAGAAATTATGCTAAACAAAAATAACCAAAAAAATAAGTAAATAAAATCTCTAAAATGTACCTATTTTTATCGATATAGAAAACCAATCTATATCTTTAAAAAAGAATCAAATTAAACAAAATGCAAAGAATTGAATTGAATGTTTGTACTTATCAATACCTAAGTAGAATGACGATGCGGTTCATTGATTCCTTCAGTGCATTATTTCATTAATTCCTTTTTTTTTTTTTTGCACGCCAGTCAAAACACTACTTCCTTTTTTTTTTTTATCACTTCAATCATTGGAGGGACTAGAGGGCATTTTTTCCAATTAAAAAAGTAATATTTGCGTTGAAAAAAAAAAGAAAAACAATCTGTGCTCAGATTGCTTTAAAAAAAAAAAAGCCTCTGCGCACAGTGCGTGCAGACTGCTTTTTTGAAAAAAAAAAATGCAATCTATTGCGTTTAAAAAAAAAGCCTCTGCGCGCGATGCGCGTAGACTGCTTTTTTTTTTTTTTAAAAAAAAGGGAATCTGCGCACAATGCACGCAGATTGCGTTTAAAAAAAAAAGCCTCTGCGCGCATTGCTTTTAAAAAAAGAAGCAATCTGCGCGCGCTCAGATTGCTTTTTGAAAACAAAAGGCCACTGCGCGTTACCAAAAAAAACTGGCGTCGTCGTCTTCCCCACGAGTTGCAACTCCAACGCCGGAAAGTCGGCTGGACAAAGCCACAGTCAACCTCAACATCACCACCACAGCAACTCTCCTTACCCTCAACCACCATCCCATTTGCCAAATCACAGCCATAAACACCAAATCACACCCCCCAGCTTGGCGATTCCAGCCGTCTCCGAGTGAAATCGGATCGGTTTCGGATCGCCAAGCTCCGATCCCAGTTCTGACTTAGCCGAGTCATCTCCGACTCGGCCAAGTCTTTGAACCATGCTGCTAGGAGGGATGATTTCCATCTAACAACTTCATGATTTTAACAATAACAATGAAAGGATGATTCATTAAATTCTTTGCTATCCATTTTCCGTCGGGCCTTCTTGTTAAGTAACGCATTAAAAAAATCTTTCCCAACTCCAGATAAATTGATAGGATCTCAAGGAGGCCTACACCAGTCAAGCAAGCTGGGTTTGGAAAGGAGTTTTATTTAGCACAATGCAAGTTCAAGAAAGGCCTACTCTTCAACGAATTGAACATGCAATGCACAACAAGCTGGCCTAAGGGGTTACGCTAAAATTGTTATTGGACTGAGAGCTTAAGTGAAGAAGTTAGATTTAAAGCTTGTTCTTTGGTTTTGGATCAAGTGTGAGTACAAAACAAGGCTGCATTGAGATGATTACCTATGGTTGGCTTGATAAAGAGTTGAATAGAGTTGAACAAGCTGTCCAAACAAATCAAAAAGCAAAAAGTTGAGCTTCAGACTGTAACCGAGCTTGTATCCACTTACTGTTACAATCCGCGAATTGGGTCAGATTCAGCTGCTGGACAAGGCCAACAATATAATGACAATCGCGCCTCTATCCATGTGCGGATGTGCACCTTGGATTTACTCATTCTGTTAATTGTTAAGTGTTTTATTTATTTTACAAGTTGTAATGTTTATGGTAGTTTATAATTGTGATAGGTTACGACTAGTGTTAGATTTTTAGTAAGTTTCTATATTGTTATTAATTGATTACAAGCCTACAGAGAGGCCTGTATGTTGGACGAATTCAGCATGAGTTTTATCAATAATATTGTGATTTTTCTCAAAGACTGATATCTTTCTTGGTTCTTTAAAGATTAAAGAACTATGCTTGATCTTATCGAGGTGATCTTGTGGCGACCAAGACTTTCGCTTAGAGTTTCTTTCAATAGGTTTATTTTCGGTCCTTTAGTTTTATCACCTAGGAATCTACGTCACAAGTTGGTTCAGGGTCTAGATTGCATCTAAATGAAGACATTCAACGAAGTTGAAGGAATTCCGAGCAAAACCAATTCAATAGATCTTGGAGTCTTTGGACATGTGACAAAGGAGTCAAATGTTTCAGTTGTTTCTCGAATTTTTAAGAGGTCCTAAGCATCACGCAACTGTGTGCGTATCATAAATGTTTGGCAAACTTTTTCATAGGGTTCCCTATATGAGCAACACATACTAAATCTTCAACAGTCTTGTACGACTATACTGGTTTGCCAGTAATCTGATAGAATAAAAATATCCTAAACCCAAGATCATATATGAATTCTTAGAATACCAATTTAGACTAGTCAGAACCCGATTTTTGATCTAACACTATGTTGAACGGAAGCAAGAACGCGATCACTGATCAAGTGCATCAAGTTCTTTTCTCCGGTCTTGTGACTAAATCTCTTGGATAGGTAGAGAGAAAAAAAGAATACTGTCGTTGTTTAGATTTTTAAAGAGAGGATCTAGCACTCCATCTATATTTATCATTCTCATTTTAATGCAATAGCACAAGTGGATCATGAATTAACATCACAGGGTCAAGAATGGATTTGGGACCTCACAATTTGCCTCCCTTTTCATTTCCCACAATTTGAACATGGTGAATTGTCCAATATTATAGTGTAATTATCTAGCATTATGCTGTTATTTTGTAAAAACGTGGTGTAACTATTTTTCATGCGAAACAACATCATTTTGGAGGTCCATTTTTTACGTTGCTAGTTCAATCTCGTCTATCAGATTTTGGCCTTTAAATCTGAATTGTGAACTTGTGAAAAACGGCATTTGTGAGACCCCATTTCCATCAAGAATGCTATGTTTCTTGATGTATCATCATTCTATTTCTCCACAGTTCAATTGTTCTACCAAAACAACTGAGTATTGCACATTGCATCGATTCCTCCTTGTACTGGTATTCTTTTCTTTGGGGGAATTAATTTTGGGCTCCAAACTTCTAATACTATTACCTCATAAAAAATTTTCAACTTCAAAACCTGCCATTTCAAAGATGGGACAACTTGTTGAAATACCCGTGCCCTAAATTTATGGGCTAATGATCAAGTGTGAAAAAATATATTTTGAGGCTAGATGAAATTTTAAAGAAGTGAGGGGCTTTATTGCTATAAAAAAAAAAGAAAGAGAAGATAATATTATTAAATAGAATAGCCATTTTCTTTTTTTTATAAAAGTCTATTAAACGACATTCCCTTATTTTTAAACCCACCTCTGTTTTCTTCCAAGGGCAAGAACAAGCTAGAGATAGAGAGTTTGCAGAGCCAAGAACAACGTACTACTCATTCGATCCCTATAACGGGCAAGATTAGTTGAATCCTTGAGTTTAAATTTTAATGATGTTTAAGTTCAATGGTTAAGTTAGATGGGTTTGTGAGAAATTAGAATATTGGGGTTTTAAAGGAATTGATGCCCAATTAAGAAATTTAAGATTTTTAAGTTTTGAAATTATTGAGGGATATTATGATTTGAGTTAGTAAATTATTTAAGGAGGAGATTAGTTATTTTGTAGATTTGATGTCTGGATTGATAGTTTGAGAGAGAGAGAGAGAGAGCGAAGCCAGCGAAGCCAGCAACGCTGCTGGACGAAGAAGAAGACAAAAAAATTAAATAAATAAAAGAACCATGGCCTCGTTATTTGGTTGTAGTCCGCCATGGTCCACGGTAATTCAATGGAGACAAAATTGCAGGTCTTTGGATTTTGGTGAAAGAAGGGACTTTGTAAGCAGTGGAGTCCACACACAAAAAAATAAAAAAAAAAAAGAAGCAAAGCCGTGGCTAGGGGTGTTCATGGATCGGGTACCCAGTCCGTGAACAAAAACTTTGAACCGAACCGGTTCATCGATTCGGTAGAATTTCGAACAGTGAATCGCTCCGCACATAGTGGGTACCCGGCCTTCTGGTTACTTGCAAAATCGGTTCGGATAGACCGGTTACCCGATCAGGTCCATCATAATTTATCAATATTTTTAAAATAAAAAATAAAACAAGAAAAATCATAAACCATCATTAAATTACTAGTAACACAAGTATCAATGATTTTAAAGTTAAATTACATCATAAAACTGTAATTTTCAAGGTAACCAAAAAACAAAAGACTAAATAAACATATAGACACTTAGTTTTTTAAACTTCATTATCACATTTCAATTAGTTATAAAAATAAAAAAAATACTTAATAAATAGTCAAATGAACATCCAAATAATAAAATAAATAGTCAAATGTTCATCAATTAAGAATGAAATAGAAGCACAACTTAGTAGTAACAATAAAATAAATCAAAAACTAAAACAATGAATTAGTAAAATAATATCACATACCAAAATGACAAAACTATCCCTTACTATAGATCGGGTCGGGTACCCACCGGTTCACAAGGACGTGAACCGCTACCCTGACTTGCATAATTTATGAACCGACCCGCTATCTGACCCGGTGTCAATAACCGATTCAGTTACTCTCTTTTTTCGATTCGAGACAGATTGATTTTTTCGATTTTTTGATTTTCTGATTCTTTTTTAACACCCCTAGTCGTGGCCCTTGGGAAGCTAGAGGGGAGTCAATGACTCCATGAAGTTTTGGAGATTTGTGGGGCCCGAGTGGGGCCACAAAAGAGTAAATATAAGGGAGAAGCAACGTTGAGGTTTGGGACTTGGAGTCAAATGTTGGTGGGCCACCCCTGTGCCTACAAACCAAGGAGAGAAAATAATAATAATAATAATAATAATAATAATAAATATGTTTTGGGTTAGTTGTTTTATTTAATTATTTAGTTATTATTTTTCCTAAGTCAATTCAATTATGGGTTTATTACTATTTAGTTTTCTTATTCAACAGTTAAGTAAAATATTATGTTATAGAATTAATTTGGGAGTTTTAGAATTATCCGTAGGTAGCCTAAAAGTTTTAATATTTTATATATAATTATTAAGACGAAGGTGGTGTGTTATTTTGATTTTAGGTGGTGAATATTTCTGTGATCACGATTATCTGAGTTAAAGTGGTTGATTTTGAATTTCGATTTGAACTCTAAGGTAAATAGTACCTAACCTTTCTCATGTTTTGAAAAATTCTTTGCGTATATGTATTTATTCCTTTCGTGAATATTTTTTTGTAATATAAAACTCAGAATGGGCAAGTAATATGTATGAAAATTCTTTCATATATCGTGGCACTTGGATTACATGTATGTTTTGGCTCTGAATATTCTCTGTACACTAGAGAGAACTAGTTCTCGTCTACCTCCCTAACGGTGAGTAGTCAGGATAGACACGCATGCCTTATGACCCTCCTAATTGGAGAAAAGTTAGGCTAGATATCTAGTTACACTGGTTCCTATATTGATGAATTTGAGCCTACCTATACATGATTATGTATATGTGGATTATGTTTCGTTTGATATGCCACAATTTGGATATATATTATGTATTATCGTTTTGTGTAATTATGAATAGTATGTGACAAAATGAATGCATGTACTATATATATTGATATATATGTAAATGCCCAAACTGGTGAGAAAGGGGTGGAATTGCTTACTAAGTACAGTGGTTGCTCATCCCACTTATATTATTTGTTTTGCATGTATTATTAGTTCGGGATAGGATAGTATGGTGCTTAGTCATCAATAAGAAGAATTTTATTTTAGCAATAATTAGTTGCTAGGTTTTGGCTTGGAGCCAATGATAGTAGTTTATTTCTTGTTTAGTGTTATTTATTTATGCTAAGAAAATTTGATGACTTCTATAGATATTAAATTTTTATTATTGGAAGATTTTTATATTAATTGGAGTATTTTAATATTTATAATGTCTATAATTTAGAATTGCTTTGATAATTTTTTGAGCCTTGCGTATTGGGTGAGCCTAATACATAGCGTGTTACACTTGGGTGTGAGGTGTGACAGTTGTCACCTAAATCATAATTCCTCGAGTGTCATTATTAATTTTTTTGGACTAATTAATACAACTAATAATGTAATTTAAATATAAACAACCTCGTTTTAAATTTGCTTAGTTTGCTAATTAATACAACTAATAATGTCAATCTTGTTTGTGGTGCCAAAATATTGTCAACTCTTTGAAATGCGAAAAATCTCATCTCCATATTAAAACCAAAAAAAAAAAAAATAAAGCTGATAAATAAAAGGGTTAATAACACTTTGCTCCTGTATCCTTTAAATATATATATTTTGTCCCCTCTATATGTCCTATTTGACTTTAACCCACTTATATAAATTTGTCTCTTTCCAAATTTACCTTACCTATTCGTAAACTAACTTTAGCTTTGTGAGTTTCTAGTAGTCAACTGTTCTATTAGTTTATTTCAACCTTGCTATATATTCCGATGCTTTGTAGAAAAAAAAAACCGATATCTCTATTCAAATCAATAAGAACTTTTAGTTTAGGAATTCACAAAGCTAAAGTTAGTTTAGGAATAGGTAAGGTTAATTTGGGAAGAGAAAAATTCATATAAGTGGGTTACAATCAAATAGGACATATAAAGGGGGCAAAATGTATATATTTTAAAGGTTAGGAGGGCAAACTGTGATTGTCTCATACCTTTAGGGGGACAAAGTGTTATTAATCCTAAATAAAATAAAGGATAGAAAAAAAGATAAAAACATATCATTTTTAATCAATCTCTGAAATAAGTGCCCCTAAGAAAATAAACAAGCACATTCAAGCACCATTATTGGAATTATAATTAATAGTATATGGATAGAGAAAAAATGACAAATAATTATCATATTTGTATTGTCTAGAGATAAATTGACTATTGATCACATTCTTAATCATATATTTTATTACATGTAAAATATTCCAACCACGTATTTTTAATATCCAAGATAGACTAATATATGGCTGGACTATTAGATTGGCACTTGGCAATTAGACATGGTGGTGCATAATGCATCAATTTGGTCCGATGATGGCTCAGTTTCATCGATTTTTTTTGGACTTAGCTGGGCCTCCCATAGAATATGTTAGGACCATAGAATATGTTAGGACTAGGATAAAATACATTTGGCAATTGACAAAAAAAAAAGGGTTAGGCATGATTTATTTTGACAAAGCAAAAAAGAAATACTACTACTTGTTTATTTATTTATTTTTTCACTGGCATAAATGGTGGATTTTGTCAGGAAATTACAAAGAAAACACAAAAAGGCTTCGTGGCAATATTCTTCTTTTCTTACAATTTTTTTGTAATAAATTTATCTCTCAAATTTTTTTTTTAGTTTCTAGCCCGAAAGTTACATGAAGGATTTTTTTTTTATATTTTCTCCCCCAATTCTACAAAATTCTCAAAAAGGTTGAAGAATCAGAATGTAGGAGAATCCCAACATCATCTATATCATCAAAGTCCAAGAAAATGGCAACTTCAACATCAACAGCAGCATCTGCCCCATCAAATCCAACTGCACCAGGGAGTAGCACCAGCGGCAGCAGCAGAGAAGGGTCAGCAAAAACTGTGGCAGCTGATCAGATTTCTCAGGCCATTCAATCCACCTCCAATCTCCTTCACCTCATGCTTCAGTCTTCCCCTGCTCAGGCACCCCTCTCTCTCTCTCTCTCAATTTTGATTTTGAAAATTTTCATAATTAATGCAAATAGATGTAAATTTCAGGAAGATTGCGTATTCTGATATTGGGTGTTTGTGAATTTATTGCAATTCTGGCTAGAATTGTATGTCTTTTCCAAATAGGATGAATAGGTTATCTTGTCTCATTTCAATCTGCGAATTGAGTGTGTTTTTCGGAATTCTTCTATGTGAATAGTGTTGCAATTATTATTTAGTTTCATTTATTTTTAGTATAATTTTAAAAGCTGCTTGGATATTAGTAAGATGATGCTCTTAGTTATGTTTGTGTGAAGCTTCCATTACAAATGTGAGTTTTGATTTTGTATTTGTGTGGCTTATGTGGTAGTGTTACTGAAGATTATGTAGTGTAAGATTACCAACATCAATCCGATACGATACACACTTATAATTAATGTATAGAGTTTGTGTATGAAAAATAGCATCTTTTCTTTCATTTTGTGTATCAACATAAAATCTAATAACAGCTTGAACATTATCTGAGAGACAGAGCACCAACATGCACACATTCTGGTTATTGGGATATGGTTGTGGGAAGGTATGGGGAGCAGTGTCAGCATGATATAAATGTCATATATTTATAGATGGAGGTAGTAGGACCATTCTGTGGAAGATTCGACTCTGTAGTAGTCTAGGAATTTATAAACTGGTCATGCTTCTCAGTTTTAGTGCAAATCATTCACTTATGTTGCTGAGTACTGTCTCGTGACATCGAGTTGTCAGTTGCTTTCAATAGCAATGTTTACATGACTATTAAATTGAATTAAAGTATAGAGCTTTGGCCCCAAAAATTCTTACTAAAGGAAGATACAAATGATGTATTTGCAGGTCGAATTAATGAAGCTTCCAAGAAGCCTTTTGGCGAAGATATCAACAACAAAAAATACAGAGTTGGTAAGTAGATCCTCCTGCAATTGTGGATTCTCAAAGTAAGGGTCTGGGAAAGCTATTATTCTGATTGCTCGTTGTTCTGCTTCCCACAGGTATTGGAACAGATGCCTCGAGTAATTTCATCATTGGATGAGCATATGGATAATGGGTTAGAGAGGTTGGTTGTGCTTCTTTTTTCAAGATATCCTTTATTTTTATGCAACATTGTACTTATCCATTGTTTTTCTTTGTAACGTAGTACTTTTCTAAAACCTCAATTGCAGCTTTGGATTAGGATTAGTTTGTAGCTTACTCTATATGGAGATGTTGCTATTAGGTCACTTATTTATATTCTCCAAAAGCATCTCTAAGTTGAGATGTTAGTTCAGATAGAGATCCACGTCTGTTTTAATGGTATCAAAAGCAAAGTCAAAGTTTACCTCATAGTGGCAAGCAACAAAAGTCTTTATGTGTTATTAAAAATACATCAAGTGAGACAAGATTCAAGTACTAAGTTTTGTTCTCTATGATTTGAGGCATCAAAAAATGAGACTTCTATAATTGGATTTTAATTATCCATTCATTTGGCAAATGATGGCTAGACATACACAAGAAAAATAAGAACCATTTTGACGTTTGAGTGCAAATGTACAGATAAAGATTTTTATAGCTACTATAAATTGTTCTTTTCATTTTGAAGGGGTACCATGTTATGAAACATTTTTTGGCTTACCATGTTTGTAGAGATTATTCTTATTTTTTAGCCATTAGTAGTTTTCCTTTCTGTTGATAAGTATCAAAATATCCTACACAGCTGCTTATTTAGAGGAGGCAATTTCATTGCTTCATGAAGGATGAAATTCCTTGCCACAGAGCTTTTCTTCATCCAAGACGCCAGGTAGTTTTCAATAATTGTCTTCAGACTGCTACTCACTAAGTATGTCGCGTCATTTGCCAAATGAGTGCTTAGTACAATCTTCCATGCAAATTAAGTATGCATGTAGTAATCAATTCCAATATGGGGTCTGTTGGACCAATCAAGTAATCATTCAATAATTTGAATGGAGAACCCTTCTGTAGTTTCAAGGGAATCTTTTGAACTTCTTCATTATTGGTAGTCTGAAGTGAACCCCTGTTTTAAGAGGTCCTCACTCCTTGAATTCTGCCTCCCCAATGGAATGCCTTTTCTACCCTATTCATCTTGTACTATGTGGCATAATTAGGACAACCTAGGAAAAATTACTGTAGAACATAAATAATTCTAGCTTCTCTACATCAAATGATTGAATACACAGGATACGGAAACACAGGGTTTTGCTTAATTAGTTGTTTGTCATGTAGATTTTGCTACTTGGTTTCTTGCCTCACTGGAAGTCACATTTTGTAGTGTTCCACATCTGAAAACTGTAATCCAGTTACTTTCAAATATTGAAAGCTGCCAACTTAAAGCTTTATCCAAGGTTCAATTGGAACAAAAGGTACTCAAAACCTCCCTCCATCGCCCTCTCTCTCTCTCTCTCACACACACACACACACTCTCTCATTCTCTCACTCATATAAAGATTGAAAGCTTCCTGCTTATAATTTTATTGTAGATTCACACTCATGCAAATCAGTTTCTTCATGTTTGGCATGCATCCATGTCTGTAGATTTTCTTGTTCATCTTAGTTATTTAGCTAAGCAGACAGCAATAAGTACCATGAAGTCATACATTCTCTCTTACTTTTCGTTGATTCTACAAGGTCATTCTTGTTCTTTCGCTTTATTTTAATTCTATTATGTTGCCAATACTGGAATATGCTAATTGTTCCATAAAGTCGTATGTCATTGACCAAGTATACAGTTCATGGGTTGAGATTAAAAAGGTACTCTAATTTTATAATTCTGATAATGAGTGAAGAAGAAAATTGCTGCCTGTTCTAAACATTCATGGCTGGTGTCTTCATGCTTACCATTTCTCACCTGAAAAGGACATGGTTCTAAGTTTATTAATATAGTGATCCCTTTTGAGTTGGATATGACAATTTTATGGAGTTAATGTAAATATACAATTGTTTTTAATCCATGGATTGCTGCATTACTCCATTTGTCATATTTATATGAAATGCAGTTTCTTGAGAATTTGTCCTGAAGTTCCTTAAATTTATTGCTAGTTGCAGAGTAAGGGTTCCTTGTACAGATCTTATGACATGAAATTTGTCCTAAAGTGAGCACAAATTGCTTTTGAATTTAAGGTGGAGGATAATTTCAAAATGATGTCGATTCTGAAGGCATCTTGGTAGAGTGGAATCACCAAAATGGCTAGTCAATTCAGGGATCCACACTATCTTCATAATCTTAATTCATACCAAAGGAGTCTCTCAACCCTCAAATGGCCATCTCTTAGCTGTTATACATGTAAATAAATTTACTCTTTCTTTGCCATATCTCCTCCTTTGTTGTATATGTTGCTCTTTTAGTTCACATTTTGAGGTATGGTGGCTGGTTGAAGCCTTCTGATTTTGGCTTGCATTGACATGTGGTGAATCTGCTCAAATAGGCTATAGGCTAAAGCTGCCTCCAAAGATTTCCTCCACCAATTTAGTTCTTTCAAAAGCTCTACACTCCTGCTGACTGTCTGCGCCATATGTTTTCTCAGGAAAATGAAACAGTAGGACAACATCCAGAATCATGCTGAAGAACCATGAAGTTGCTGGAGGCCTACATGGCTACATACCAAGTTAAGAATGAGCCAGCAAGAACAACCCAACACTCGGACTTAAACAAGTTCTTAAACAAGTTCATTTGTGAGCAGACGTTCTTGGATGTGCTGGAATTAGTTTTGTGCTGGAGCAATCTTATTTTAGTTCAGTATGAATTCACTCGACATAGCCTTGCAGTTCTCACTATTTTCAAGTTCTCGCACTTGGAATTGTACAGTCCTTTGTAGTCCTTTTACTCTGAAATATGAAAGAGAAGATAAAGCATCTAGCTTTAGACATTTCAAAGATTTGAAGTGCTGAAATGCAAAATTTTATTTTCTTGGCATTTATGTTTTCTCATTTTTAAGATAGAAAAACGATAAAATAGGTTTATAACTCTCCACCTCCCAAAAGAAGCAAATAATTATGCTTATATTATACTATCTTAATTTTTTAAAGAAGTGTCGGATTTTTTTTTTTTTTTGTGATAACAAAAAGAAGTGTGACTTGACCAACAAGGTCTGACAGTGGCGTGCAAAGAATTTCCAACAGGAACTCGAAGTCTTGTAGCCGCCTCCTCATTTTGTTTTCATTATTCGTTCAATGCATGAGTCGGGAAACTTTTGCTTTCATTTCACCTGTCACGTAATTTCGTGGAAAGGAAGATTGCCAACCTTCTTTTCTCTTCATCATTTTTGTTTTTGAAAGTAAGTCAGAAGAAATTCCACGACAAGTGTCAACATTCTTACTCTGCTTGTGTTTTCTATGGAATTTGTTGGTAGACAACAAGGACTTTATTTGGTGACTGACGTGATACATGTCCATGAATGGGAAAAGAAAATGAGAAGGAAACGTTTTTTTTAAAAAATTAATTCTCGATGTTCATTGTAAAATATTTAATTCACATAATTTGAAATGAGATTAGACTCTCAAGTTTTTTACCACATATAATTTGAGGTGTGACCTGCCTTTCTTTCCCTCTCCCTTACTTTTTTTAACCATTAAAGTCAGCGTTTAAATTCGGACCTTTGACAGGAAAATATTTGGCTAACCTATCAATTTTTCTAATTATCAAAGTTGGAGTTTGAATCTCAGACTTTTGACAGAAGAACATCTGGCTAACTGGGCTACGTTGGTTGAGAAGGAGATTTTACTTTCCTGTACTTTTCAAGCACCAAAAATAGTTTCTTATATCCCTTTCCCAAATTGTTGTTTGGCTTTTTTGAGATTCTCATCTGGCTTCAAAAGAATTGTAATCCTTTCTTATCCTTTTAAGCATTCATTCCTTGCTTGGTTGAACTTCTTTTAAGCAATGAGATGGCGAGCATCCCCTCTTGGACTTTTACGTTAAGCCCAACGTTTTGGTATTAATTAATGAACGGGATTGGAATATTCCTTAACCGATCCAATATATGTTTGTATTTGATATGAAGCTCTTAAGCTGGGAAATCCATTTCATTTTTAATTTTGGAATGGCCAAAAAAGAAAAAAAATGAAAAGCCAGGTTTTCCCTTACACATATCTTCATAGTGCACCATTCTCACACTCCTTGCATGTTAGGAAAAAATTTATTTTATGTTCTTTTTACTTTTATCACCTTTTTGTTAGAATTTATCTATTTATAACTTCAACTAATAATTATTCTAGTATTATTTAATTACAAACAATCATAATTATCTTTAAAACATTTTTCTTGTTGCTGTTAAAAAATTGTTTAGCATAGTTTTGAGTTTTTTATCAAGTTTTTGGATACTTGGTTTAATCTTAGGCGAGTAAATGAAAGCACAATAAATGGAAAACAGGACGGTTACTTTTAGTACAATTTTTTTAAGATTGCTATACTTATTTCCAATTAATACACCATATTTAAGATAAATTTAACCATATAATACAATCAGTTACCTCAATAAAAGCATGAATGTAATTTGCAATTTCTATGAACTTTTTTTTTTTAAATTAAGCTATTATGTAAACTTCTATATGAATTTTTTATTCTTAAAGCACAAAAAAAAAAAAAAAAAACTTTATAGTATGTATAGGAATATGCATAATATTGAAAGAAAATGCTATAATAAACACTAATTCTCAAAAAAGAAATAAGCATTTCATTCTGATTTGAATCACCAAATCATATGAAATGACAATAATTATTCCTGACTAAATTGTGTGGAAAAGTGGTCTTATTGCTAATGAATAATTAAGTGCACTTTTTGGAAAAGTAACTACTTTAAACTTTCTTGTTGGACAATATTCAGAGAATTAAATGTGAATTCGTCCAAAAAATTTTGTCCCACAACAAATTTTCAGTAATTATATTATTGTCTTGCATCAATGTATTGGAGGTAAATTTTGACCAAATCTGTTCCACAATCCAGACCCACCATACACCATTGCAGTCAAATTCTATGGATTCCTTTTCTTTTCCCTTTTCGGCTTTTGTTGATTCTAGAGAATCTCTCTCGAGTCATCGTTCGTTGATTTCTGACTCAGAATTTCCAACTTTTTCTTTGTGGGTGGGGTTAATTTCATGCCAGCACTTCGAATAACCAAAAATATCAATTTCGCCACCTAAAGTGAATATGGTTCAATTTCACCCTTTAGACAAGAAAAGTTTATTTTATTTGTCCTTATAAACAAGAAAGTTTGATTAAATTGGACCTTCCATTCCAATTTCTTTCACCATCTAACGTCTTAAGATTCTTAAATTATTGGCACACTTTTAGCTAACTTTTAAGTAAATTAAAATTGACTAAATTAGAAGGTATTCATTTGATTAAAAGATAAAAATATGCATCATGTCTTTATAAGCCAACACTATTCAAAATAATAGGTAAAATTACTAAAGAACTTGTAGCACTTTCTCTAATTCGTACTCGTCCTCCCTATATGATTTAACCATTACATTGTCGCTTTGACCTTTAAATGGTAAAAGGAATTCGAATGGTTAACTAGAACTAAAGCAAAGAGCAGAAATTGGAACTTCTCAAAAATAGTGGTTAAATTGAAACATGAAGCTATTCTGAAGGACCAAAAAAAGAAAAAAAAGAAACTACGTAACCTTCTCAAAAACTCAAAAGCCTCAGAGATCGGTAGAAGTCTGGAACCCCAAAAAAAAAAAAAAAAAAAGAGTAAATTTCACACCCAACGCTGTCGTTTTATAGCTATCCACCCGTTTTCTTTCCCACATAAACGAAATCCTCCTCATAAGGCCACAGCAGCCAAAACCAAACACCAGCCCCCGCCACCCCATCCATACAAATTAAGCAGAGCCTCTCTCCCTTCAAAAAGAAGAGAGAGAGAGTGAGAGAGAGAGAGCACACTCTTCACACACCAAAACACACTTACATAAACAAAAATGGCTTCTTTGGTTTTACCTGCTCCGACTTCGTCTTCAACCTCCCCTTTATCATCATCATCATCGGCATCGGCATCGGCATCAGCATCTTCCTCATTGTCTTCTCTCTTCTCTGGTCGCAGAAGCCTCGTTCCCAAGCTTCTTTCTGCTCCAAACGTCGTCGTATGTTTCACAATCGCTGTTGCCACTTTTTTTTTTTTTAATTACTTTCTTGCGGATTATGGATTTTTGCGTTATGTATGTGTTTATTTTGCACAAAGTTGGCTTATTTTTGGTGGGTTTTTAATAAAAATGGATTTCGATGGTTGAATTTGAATATTCAATTTTTTGGCAGTTTCTTGGCAATAAAAATCTCAGCTTTTTTTTGTTTTTATATTTTTTGATCATGCTAAGGTTAGGAAGATGTTGTTGGCATTGGTTGATATGTGAAGCACTAGTAATTTTCATTTTTTTCAATTAATTCTTTTCCTGATTTAGGAAGGTGCTTTTTTCTTCACTACTATAAATTGTAAAAGCTCCAACCTTTAACTAATAGGCAAACTGTTTTGTTAAGTAATTTTACCGTTGGATAAAAAAAGTGATAAACTTTTGATGTATCTTCAAAGTGGGCCCACTCTTTTTTTAAAAGAATTTTATGAATTTTAGAAGCATCCCATGTAGAGAATTTTCGTGTGTTACTCGGATTTGAGTACACACATTTGAGTACGGGAATCTTGTGGACATTGATATGCTAGTGTAAAATCAAGAGCTTGACATGGTTACACTAGGGCAGTGAAGAGTCCGAGTAACACAAGGATTTCCTAATATGTGTGTGTGTGCAATGAATACTTCATTGAAATGGTTTCATTGGATTTATGATATGTATTTTGTATTAGAAATGTGAAATCACTCAACCAGTGAATGGAAAGCCTTGTGTGCCAATCATAAATGATCAAATCCTTCCAAAGTTCTTGCAAACAAGGCGCCTAGAGAAGACGGTCAATAGAAATGAAACCAGGCTGAAAATATTTTCTGGGACGGCTAATCTGGCACTTTCTCAGGTAAACTTCATGCATTCAATCTGACCAAAAAAGATCAAGTTTTTCGTCAATTTGTTACTGTTGCAACATCAGCATAATCATCGGACTGGAGATCTTTTCCTGAGTCTTGTTCAATTATAGAGTATTGCTTGTCTGGCTCTATCTACTATTTATCATTTGATTTGATAATGCGGGGATGCAGTTATTTATCTTTATGCTTTAGAATTTATATATGTTTCAATGAGAAATTTCCTAATGCAGTGCCAATTTTTACCCTAGGAAATTGCTTGGTACATGGGCCTCGACCTGGGGAAAGTTAATATCAAGCGATTTGCTGATGGTGAAATCTATGTTCAGTTGCAAGAGAGTGTTAGAGGCTGTGATGTATATTTAGTACAAGCCACCTGCCCTCCAGCCAATGAAAACCTTATGGAGCTTTTGGTAATGATAGATGCTTGTCGAAGGGCTTCAGCCAAAAACATCACGGCAGTGATTCCATACTTTGGATATGCTAGGGCTGATAGAAAGGCAAGCTATGAGTTTATTCTTTACGTGCTTGGCCTATTGTATGTGTCTACTTATCCTTGCATACGAGGTTAAAATTTGCACACTGAGCTATAAAAATTAATAGTGCTAAAAAAAAAAAAAAAAAAAAAAATGAGGGAAGTAAAAGGTAAGTTAGCCAAAAGGGAGAGGGAGGAGGGTAAGAAAAGGGAACTTGTTCCGGTTGATCTAAGCAGTTCGGGCAGTCCATTAGATTTGCTTGTAATCTTTATGTAGGTTGTTGTCTTACCATTTTGTCTTTATCTTCAGACACAAGGTCGAGAGTCTATTGCTGCCAAATTAGTAGCAAACCTTATCACTGAAGCAGGAGCAGATCGTGTTCTTGCTTGTGATCTTCACTCAGGGCAATCAATGGGTTATTTTGATATCCCAGTGGACCATGTGTACTGTCAGGTAGAAGTTTTGGAGTAAAATTTGTTAAATATTTTATATAAACTGATGATCAAATGTTGTCTCTGGTGCACAGCCTGTTATTCTTGATTACCTTGCTAGCAAGAAGATTTCTTCTAATGATTTAGTAGTGGTCTCACCTGATGTTGGAGGAGTTGCTAGAGCACGTGCTTTTGCAAAAAAGTTATCTGATGCACCTTTGGCAATTGTGGATAAAAGGAGACATGGTCCACAATCTTGCTGAGGTACTTCACATTTTTTTACATTTACTTTTTTACTTGATACACTTCGTGGTCTATATGTTTCTATGGTACTTCATTAATATATAATGGAACTTATACATATTAATGTCTCAGTTTTACGCTGCCCTTGTATGTCTTGGACAGCAAAATGTTATTTTGGTTTTTGGCTACCATGGAAACATATGTATTATGCCTTTGTTATCTGCCCTTGTAAGTACTAAGGATCTATACAATGCTCAACGTGAAGTAACAATTTTAACTTTGTTTGTCACGCATTCTTTCTTTTCCCCTTCCTCTGCTCTTGTTATCATGTGGAAGGTATAAACTTTGGGAATTATGTAAATAAGTCTTTGTGGATGATGATAGTTAAGCAATCTTTCTTCTAAGACATCCAAAGTTTTAGCTTCCTAATGTTGTATAGTCCTAATAGTCAAACTTTCTTGGTATGTTTTAGCACCAAAAAAGTAGTGCTTAAGATCTAAAGTTTTCTCTGGCTACATCATCTGCATGAGAAATTGGTCAGCCAAGAATGGTCTTGTGCTGCTCATGCCATTCAAGTTATCTTTGACGATTCCAATGCTGCCTTGCACCTTGGTAATCTCTAGTGCTTGCTATGATACTGTAAACTGCACACCTGGAAAGCCACCACAGAATGCAGTAGAAACTAAAGATTGTAGGGTCCATCCATATATTATATGTCCATCCCGCCTTTGTTGGTCCAATCCAGGCAATTATTTTGTATGGTTGCACTTATTCCCTTTTCGACAGTTGAAACTTTCATAGTGGTTATAATCAAGTTCCTGGAGAACAAAAGATTGGAAATTTCTGTTTTGTGCACGTTATCATTCGCTTATCACCTATTGTTTGTGTTCTTGATTTTGCAATTTACTCATCCAGGTAATGAATTTGATTGGTGATGTTAAGGGGAAAGTTGCAGTTATGTTGGATGATATGATTGACACAGCAGGTTAGTTAGTTCTTATTAAATACTCATGAAGAAAAAAATTTGTTAATGATTAACAGCAATGCTAAAGAACGGTAGAAAGAATTATTGACCATTACAGTCTTTTGTTTATTTTTGCTGAAAAGTACTGTAATGACATTGTTGACCAGAGACCCATAAACTATGGATGAGACATAACATGAACCAGGCATCACCATTTGTATTTGATGCGACAGCCAAAATTTGCTTAACGTGAGAATGGAGTTCTCAGTCACTTTAACAAGTCCCCTTTCATGTTGATTTGGTTTTTTTTTTTTTTTTTTCCAAATATTTGATGGGTGATTATTGTTTCTTAATTTTGAGTCTCGTTTTGTCATTTCTAGTTGTCTTTTCTGATTGTACAGTTTGGTGTGTCGTTTAGTTCTTCTTTTCCAACCCATGTAGATCTTTGGAATTAACATAAGAATTGATGGATGGTTTCAGGGACTATTGCAAAAGGTGCAGCTCTTTTGCATGATGAAGGAGCAAGGGAGGTCTATGCATGCAGCACTCATGCAGTTTTTAGGTACAATATTTAGCATATTACGCCTTCTTTTTATTTCATCTCTTTATTTGCTCATTCTTGTAGAATTTCTGTTTTTAAGTGTACTTTCCTCATTTATTGATGGTTAATATGAGTGTAATTAGTTGAATAGTCCAGAAACTGTTCCCTGCCATTTATTTTGCTTATCGAATTTCTTATGTCCTGCAGGCTGCCTTCTGTCTGCCTTGTTTGGTAATTGTTATTGTTAGTAAAGAGTGATTTTTGGCCCAAATTGCTACTTTGCTTTTCAGTAATTTAACTCTTATCTGGATTAGATGGCAACAACCAGCTTTCAGACCATTATTGTTGTAAAGAAGGGGTCTGCTTCAGTTCATAGCACCCTGTTATCAGCTGGAGCTTTTTTTTTTTTACCCCCTGGCTGATCTAGGAATTGCATCACTTCACTGCCTATACCACTGTGGGTTTGAGAGTTTGTTGGATGAGGAGTCTTAGCAAATGGTTCCATTATTTGTTATTGCCAGAGCACCATTTTGTCATGTAAATGGCAAACACTTGAAGTTGACATGCATATTCATTCATGTTGTGGTTGAGGTGATTCTTGTGCATATATCCGATTATTTTGGATCCTTAACTCCTCTAAATTTTGTGTACCATTGTAAAAGCATATCGTTCCTCGTATTTACTTTATACATTGAGCTGTAGTCTTGTAGATCACCAGTTCATGATGTTTATTTACAGCCCTCCTGCAGTTGAGAGGTTGTCAAGTGGCCTGTTTCAAGAAGTTATTGTCACAAATACAATTCCAGCCATGGAGAAGAATTATTTCCCACAGTTAACCGTGCTTTCAGTTGCAAACCTGTTGGGTGAAACCATTTGGCGTGTTCACGATGATTGTTCTGTGAGTAGCATATTCCAGTGACGTGGATGACTGAGAAGATTCTCCGTCCTTGACAAAAGCATGGCAGCATAAAATGTAGCATCTCTTTTTTCTCTGTTGCTTAGATATCATAGTGTATTCTTTACCCTTAACCTCTCCTTCCATTCTTTTGGATCTATCTTCATCCGCACCATGTGGAATATCACCATTTCTTGCTATACTTGACTAGAATTCACCTCCCCCTTCCACAACACTTTGGTGGGCATTGGTCAATATCGGTATCGGTTTTAAGTTTGATATACCTGATTTTCTTCTTTCTTGCCACCTGCTTTCCTTTTCGTTTTTGTTTGCTTGCTCTCTTGGAGAAAATTGATGCAGACGTTGATGACAAATTTGTAGCCTGAACAGATTGGCAAACACAACCTGCTCAAATCTAATCTACCTCATGTAGTGCCGTTAGACAAGCTTTTGAACTATGCAGCATATGTTAGTAGAAGCAGTCTTCTATCTGGATACTTTTTGTAGTAGACATAAAACTTGTTTAAGCTCAGTAGTTTACTTCTGTAGTAGGACTCCACTGTCCCATTGGAGGTGGAGGTCAAGCTTCCATGTTGTCTGCCGTGCTGTGATCCTGTGATGTCTCTGGGTCTGTTGCCCTTTTGACCTTTTAAAATCCGTTAGTCTTATTTTCTTTAGCTTTTTTGGGATGCCATTTTGCTAAACAGATGTCATTTCATTTTATTATCTAATGATGCAAAGAGTGCCTATCCTAGCAAAGATTTCTATTTGGAACTGTTTTGTTGTGGTTTAAACTTTAGTTATCAGATTTTTTTTATTATCTCTGATGCTCAGGATAAATAATTCACATGCTATTAATCTGATTTTCTTGCATTAATAATCAACTAATTTCTTTAGTAACTGTCGTATATGGCCCAAATAAGAAAGTTGGGGGGCTAAATCTGTGTTTTGCAAAAACTCGAGGGACCCTCCTTGGAGCAAGTCAAACAGCAGATACCAAAGTAAATGCATAAATTTATTGGATCAGTAAACTTCATTTTGGGCTCGTTAAAATTAATTCTCCGATCTTCTAATTTTGTGTATTTAGCATGATGCAATCTTCAAAATCAGGCAAATTAAAATGCGTAAGCATAAACTTTTAATATTAACTGGAAAAAATAATATTTGAAAAAATAACTTCAATCTAAAAGACCATAACCACGTTATAAAATAGTTTGTCTATTTGAGGAATTTTTTTTATTCAATTAACACAATATAGTTGTTAATAGGAGAGTGTTTTTTTTTTTTTTTTTGAAAACACCATATATATTATATATATAATAAGCAAAAATATATTACAAATAAGTTTTTGAAACAGCGAGATTATGTGCTTGCTTGATAATCGATCTATCGACCTTAACTATGACACAAGAGGACAAGTAAGTAACTGCAATGGGAATATCGACAAAAATCGTATGCAAATCAAAAGGGATATTATGCTTATGCTGTAGACATTGAACCAAAGCTAGGCAATCTGTTTGTAGTAGAACACATTGAAAGCCCTTTTCTAATGTGATCAAATGGAATGAAGGCAAGCCATAGTCTCACTTTGCAAAGCAGAAGAGGAGTCAATTTGAATGGATTTGGCGAAGAGTGGAGTTCCATCATATCTGTTACAGGCAATTCCAACTGCTGATTTTCTTGTCTTTATATTATAAGAGCCATCAAAAGAAAAAATGATTTCTGAAGACACTTTGAAATGTTCAATATTTTGACATTGCTTCACGTCATAAAAAGAGTAATAATTGGAAGGTTTTCTTAGGCCTATTTGCTTGATATTCCGTTCTTTCCCATAGGAAGTCATAATTTCTATGAAAAGGCTCCGTAATTTATCTACAATTGACATTGGATTAAACTCTCTAAAATTCCATGAATGATCATTCTGAGCTAGCCATATATGCCAGAGAATAGTAATTGATTGAATAATGGTATCTAGGCAATTAACCTTATCAAACAAGTTCAGAGCCCAGACATAGAATGATTCCTTTTCTCCGAAATCAAAATCCAAACCCAGTGGGGAAAGCCTCCATGTTAGTTTAGACAGTTTACATTCAAAGAATAAATGCTCAATTGTTTCCTCCTCCGTACCACATCTGAGGCATATAGGTAGCTGCACTATCCCTCGCTTAAATAATGAGGACATTGTTATACAAATATTATGTAGAAGTCTCCAAAAGAAAAAATGCAACTTGGAAGGCAGTTTCAATTGCCATAATTTTTTAAAAACCATAGAGGATGTGTCATGCATAGAGAAATTACTTGTCATAGGTTTTTGCTATCTACTATGATTTGATGCCAAATGATATGCTGATTTTATGGTATTGGTCCCATTTCTCTCGAGAGCCCAAACCTACTTATCCTTTTGATTGTTGATAGGATGTGTATTGAAGAAATAGTCTTCATTGTTTGGGATGGAAATAGAATGGATAATAATGGCTTTCTCCATTGACAGGATGAATCATAAAGATCTTTAACTGTTAAGCTAAGAAAAGAAGACTGAGTGGAGTTGAATTTTAAAGGATTACGTGATCTAGGAATCCAATCATCTCCTATTTTAATATTTTCCCCATCTCCCATTCTCCATTTAAGTCCATGAATTAACAGGTCTCTACCCCACAAAATACTTCTCCAATCCCAAGAAGACCTAGTAGAAGGCTTGGTTTCTAAAAAAGAAGTCTTTTTGCAGTATTTATGTTTGAAGAAACTATCTAATAATGAATCTGGTTGAGAATGAATTTTCCAAGCAAGTTTTCCTAGGTAGGCTTGATTCAAAGCATGGGTCGATCTTAAACCTAAACCTCCTGAAAACTTAGGGAGGCAGATTGAATCCCAGGATTTTCAATGCAATCCCCTACCCTTAGAATCTCCCTTTCAAATAAACTGAGCTATCTGTTTATCGATACCATATGCTATAGACGTCGGTAATTTAAAAACTCCCAAGGTGTATTGCGAGATAGATAATAAAGCATGCTTAGTGTATTTTTGTCATTCCAGTCTTGTCCATATTATGATTGTTCATTCATTATTTTTAATGTTATTTATTTATAATTGTTCAGTTATTTTTTGAAAAAAATTTAAATGTATACACGCAAAGTATGTCTCTTTTACTTGTGTAACATAGAATATATATGTGATCTACATTATCAAATTTTTTTTTAGAGAACATACATTATCAATTTTAAAATTCAATTTGTTAAGTATCTAGTAACAATATTAACCACAAAAAAACTCTGGATGTTAAATTTAAAATAAATGATTAGAAATTAAAGTCACAAAATTTTATATGAAAATCAACCCAGGAGAGAGTTAGCCCAAATTAAAATTAGGCTCTTTAATATTAGAATTAACCCCTTCAAATATTTGGATTAGTAGAAGCTAACACGTTACTAATGTTTTTATTTAATTATTTCCCAAAAAGTAAAATTTTATTTAATTACACAAAAGCCCGACTAATTCCCCACAAAAAAAAAAGAAAAGAAAAAGAAAAAGGAATTAGCCAGCTAGGGTTTTATCGCCGCCTATAAATAAAATTCTACAGCTGACTAACGATTCATTTCTGCAGCGGCGAACCCCAAGTATCTAGCGTTAGGGTTCTTTTGCTTTTCAAACTCACAAATTCTCAAGTAAGTTTTTCTTTCTCTCTATCTTTTATTTCTTGTTTTCTGGCAGCCGCAGGTTAATTAGAGTTCAGTAACGATACCTGATCTTTTATTTATTTATTCATATTTTCAAATTCTCGTTTTTTTTTTAATGACATGTCCAGCTGATTAGTTTTGATTGATTAGTATACAGATTTTTATGAGTTTGCTTTCTTGGTAGCATTGTTGGTTACTGATTTATCTAAGCATGCAGATTTTTGTTGGAGTTTATTTTATTTTATTTTATTTGAAACTTTGTTGGACATAGCTTCAGATTGCTGTTAAGGTTAAATCCATGGTCTTTGGCTGAACGTTACATTTTAATTTTGTTGTTCTTTCGGCTTTTGCAATCGAGTAAAATGTGCGTTCAAATCTGTTATCCTTTAATAATTATAATAATTGGATTGCTGGGGAGCGGATTGCTGGGGAGCAGTCTCTGTTGCAGTAAACAATCGAATAAAATGTGTATTCAATTCTGTTACCCGTTAACTATCATAATAATTGGATTGCTGGGGAGACAGTCTCTGCTGTTGATTTTTTTGTTTCCCGTCTGCTAAAATAGGAATTGGATTGCTTGGGGACAAGGTCTGGTGTTGAATTTTGTCATTTATTAAGCATAATTTAACTTGGACTGATGGGGTGCGGTGTCGAGTGATTGTAGTTGTGAATATAATTGGACTTGTTGTTTCATCACCTCAGTTGTTAGGTACATTAATGTACTCGCATGGTAATTAAGCCTGTTTTTCCTTGAGAATGTTATCTGAATTGGATTATGCCTTAAAATCTTTTAAACTTCATTTTAGCAACATTTTTTCCCCTTTATGTGATTTTGGGATGGTATTTGCATAGGGATGGCTGAAGAGCAAGCAAAGCTAGTCCCAGAGTCAGTGTTGAAGAAGCAGAAGAGAAATGAAGAATGGGCCCTGGCCAAGAAGCAGGAACTTGATGCTGCTAAGAAGAAGAATCTTGCTAATCGCAAGCTTATCTACAACAGAGCAAAGCAATATGCTAAGGAGTACGAGGAGCAGGTGACTTTTTATCCTTGTTTGTTGTCATCATGCTTAATCCGCTCCCCCCTGGGGCCCCGGGCGGTGTTCTACAGATGCATTGACATTAATCGTTGTGCTTTTGATCTGTGATGTAGCAAAAAGAGCTCATCAGATTGAAGCGTGAGGCAAGGTTGAAAGGAGGTTTCTATGTAAACCCAGAAGCTAAGCTACTTTTTATTGTCCGTATCCGAGGGTATGTTATCAATAATTCCTTTACTCATACTCAAGGTTGCTTGGTCTGCTTTATGCAAAGTTTTTAGTTTTTATACTTGGATCTTTCAGTATCAATGCCATGCATCCAAGGACTAAGAAGATATTGCAGCTTCTACGTTTGAGACAGGTGATTCACATATCTGTATTTCTTCCTACGGCTCATTGATTTCGTTTAATTGGTTGTCAATATTTTTGTTCAGAACCAGAACTCTCATTAGGGAGTATTGTTCATTTTACTAAATGTAAACCAAGTTGAGAAATGATGTTGCTTTTCAGATTATGTTCATACTTGAGAGTGCTCATGCTGTCTATCTTATAATAACAATTAGCTTATTGCATTGACTTTGCGACTGACATTCTTTTATACAGACCCATCCTCCATTGTTTTGATGCCGGTAACATGTGGGCGGTTTGAAGGTGTCTGAGTTTTGTACAATGGGTTGCTGACTTCTTGTATGTAATTGCGAGCTTGTATCAAGCTAATCACATTTTATCCATTAGCCACTTGATTTGGTTTTAGTAGAAAGTGTTCTATTATGCTGATAAATGGGAAGATACATGTGCATTTGATAAGGATTGCAATCATCTTCTCCCCCCCCCCCCCTGGGGGGCCGCCCCGTGTTTAATATTTTTTTTGAGTTTTAAGAGCAAATTATGTGCTGTCTAGATTTAGTGTTGTTACCTAAATTTCTCTGCGATAAGATGACACTGCCATTTTAGTTCCATTCTAATAAACAGTACTGTTTGAAAGGAGAGACTGCAGTGTTGAGGATTTGGATTTCCCTACATCTGTGCCTTTCCAAGCAGTTGTTCCATATGAATTATCTTATGTTGTTTCTGGTCTTTATTCTGTTGTGTTGAGCTGAGTACGTGATCCTATTATTTTTCTATATTAATATTCTTTTCCATTGCAGATATTCAATGGTGTATTCCTAAAGGTTAACAAGGCAACACTGAATATGCTTCACCGTGTTGAGCCATATGTGGCATATGGGTGGGCACCTGACTAATAGTATCTTCTGTGAAGCTTTTTAATGTTTTGAGAGCATCTGATATCAATATTTTTTTCCCTTTTACTTGTTCTCAGGTACCCCAATTTGAAGACTGTTAAGGAACTGATTTACAAGAGAGGTTATGGCAAGGTAAACAAGCAGAGGATAGCATTGACTGACAACTCAATCATTGAACAGGTATTTTTGTTATTGCAATGCTGCATCTTCGGTCAAACTATGTTGATTTTCTGAACTGCTACTCACATCTGTCTTACTTGACAGACTCTGGGCAAATATGGTATCATCTGCATTGAAGACCTTGTTCATGAGATCCTGACAGTTGGACCTCATTTCAAGGAGGCTAACAATTTTCTGTGGCCATTTAAACTTAAGGCGCCTCTTGGTGGTTTGAAAAAGAAGAGAAATCACTATGTTGAAGGAGGAGACGCTGGAAACCGTGAGGATTATATCAATGAACTTATCAGGAGAATGAACTAGATTTGTAGTAAATGAAGCATTTTTGCAGTGTCGGGAGGCTTCTTCTTGTTGAATTTAAAGTTCCTTTCTTAAACAGACTTGAGCTTTGATTGAGAACAAATTTTTGCTTTTCACCTTCTGGGATTTGCATATCCAAAAAACTGCATAATTTATATTTTCTGTTAAGATGGTTTGTCTCCAATCTCTATGCTATGTTCCTGTCCGAGTTTCGATCTTAGTCTTCTTTAATTGGTTGGAGCTTCTTTCATTGACTGATCTAGTTATTGCATGATTTCCCTGCACGTGTCTTTCATTTGCTATTGTTAGATTACTGGTATGGCATCTAAATGGCGAATATTTGAAATTTACATGCAGACACATTCATGATGAGTACGGCTTGGTTTATCTGGTTCATGTGTCTTGTCTCAGGTTTCTTTGACTCTGTTCTATGGGAATTTTGTTGTTGCCCATTTCTATTTCCTATCCGCATCCGTCCAATGATAGATCGCCAGTTGTTGTTGTCTCTATAAGATATGCTACAAATTTGACTCTGTTCGATGGGAATTTTGTTGTTGACCATTTCTATTTCCTATCTATGTCCGTTCAATTATAGATCGCCAGCTAATGTTATTTCTATCGGACATGCTACAAATGCCTTGTTTCAAGAAGTTGAGCCACAAACAATTCCAGCAGTGGAGAAGAATTGGTTCCCGTAATTAACTGTATGTTCAGTTGCAAATATGTTGGGTGAAAGCATTTTGGCGTGTTCCAAGATGATTGGTCATTTGTCTGTGAATTGCATATTTCAGTGAAGTGGATGACAACAAGAACGTTAATTGTTGACAAGAGCTTAGCGAACTGAGGGCAGTTGAAAATTTAGCATCTCCCTTCTCTCTTGTATCCAGGCACTATCCCATTTTGGTCCATCACCGAGAGGCTTGAAGGGGAATATCAATTGCAAGACGACATCGATCTAAAACACTGGGATCAAATTGTGGAGCTATTTGCCTGGTCGAAGAATCCTGGATGCTAAGGCATGATGTGATGAACGAGAGAACCATGGATTATATAAATTGAAATTCTTAGAAACCAGCCGTTTCTGATACATTGACCAGCAAACTATAACTTCAAATTCGTGCATTAAATGATCGTTTTTTTTTTTTTGGTTTTTTTAATCAAGTAAATATTTATTATATCAAGAAGTTTTTTTTTTTTATGTATTAACAATTCCGCAAAATAATGTCATTATGAAAGCAATAACAGCAGTTGATCCGTCTGGCCAAAAGAAAACTTTGGGTAAAGTTTTTTTTTTTTGTTTTCAAGAAAATTGGTTTGAATATTCTCAAAATGCGTTTTTCAATATCTGTTTATATTTTCAACCACCTTTTATTTCACATATATTACATCTTAAAAAGTGTCAAAATTTTTTACAATAATATTATAAAAAAGGCAATCCAAAGTTTTTTTTTAAGAATTATTTTGAATATTCTCAAAATATGTTTTTCAATATTTTCTTACATTTTCAACCACCCTTTATTTTACATATTGCATCTTAAAAGGTGTCAATTTCTTTCAATAATATTATAAAGAACACAATCCAAACATAATTACAATAAGAACGTAAACAGAAAATTGTTTCCTATCAATACAAGAAGTTGCAAGTGTCAAAACTTCACTGTCCCCAACAATAATTCTCCACTCAACACAGGAAGTTCTATTCAGTTCACTACAATAATATTTGTAGTAGTAATAATAATAATGATAATGATGAATGACGCATGATGATGAAGAAGAAACTATAGGAGGGTAGTAATCATTCTTTTTGCATTATTCTAATTCATTTAGTTAGAGTCTAGTAATAATCTTATCGTTTTCATTGAGAAGGTGTCTACTCAAATTAATTTCTAATTCATGTCAACTCTTAATAATGGTCTTTCACATGCTATACATGTCACGCCACATATCCTGGCATAAAACGCTCGTCCTGCCTTAAGCTAAGTTAAGACATAAGGCTTCTCAAGTATCACATAGATAGATAAATAAACATCAATCACAAGTATTGAAATACCCATGCCTAGTTATGGGTTCAATTGAAAATTATGAAAATATTATTTTGGGCTATTGAGAAGTTTTAGAGAGCTGGAAGGGCTCTAAAATAATAATAATTATAGTAATGCAATAATTGTATTATTAATAATAATAACAGTTGTTATAATAATAATTATTATTATGGCAGTAAAAGTAGCAAATAAAAAGGAGTCAGTTTCCACCTTTTTAGAAGAAAACGACGTCTATTCATTTGTTTTTCTCCAAAATTGACATTCTGTAATTCTTCAAGGTCAAGATCAAGGAAAGATCCAAGATTTTGCTGATCCAGAGATTGAAGATTTCTCTCACAATCCTCACAATAGTCAAGGTGAGTGTAACTCTTGTTTCCAAGTTTTCACAATTAGTTTAGTTAGAATTGGTTTGTGGGGTATTTGGAATTTAAGAATTTTTTTCTGCAATTTAAGGGGTTGATTATTATATTCAAGTTTAAAATTTCAATTGGAGGTTATTGTAAATTGATATGGGTGAGAATCTGGTTTGATGTTTGTTTTTTTGAAAAAAAAAAAAAATGAAGATGTCGCGACTATGAATTGCAGAAATTAGGTATACACTGAATAGGAGTGGCTGTTGGCTTTGGATGTCACTGGGTGTTAAGAGTGACTGTTTAATGGCTTTGGATTAAAATAATGATTACAGGCAAGGAACAAAAGGTGTTTTCGGAACCGTCTTCTTCGTCCATTGACTTGTAAAAAAAAAAAAAAAAGAGAGGCAATGGCCAGTTTGGCCACGGCGTCGAGTTAGTGGAACTCTAAGGACTTGCACATGAATTGGAAGGCAACGGCTTATGTAAGGCAATTGGAATTTGGATTGTTGTCTGCAACTGTAGTTCAAATCATAGCAGCAATTTCTTTGGCCATTAAACAATTGAAATTGAATGGTACATGTCACAGCAGAGGGCCACTACGGAAATCAAGTACTGGTGGTAGTAGTATTAACAATAATAGTAATAGTAGTAATCATAATAGGATAGTTTTGTTTAGGTATTTTAAGCTGGATTGTTTTAGTTAATTTCTTTATTATTTTTTTTAGTGCTCATTTAGTTAATAATGCTAAGTCAATCAGGCGTGTAGGGATTTTTTTATTTATTATTAATTTGTTTTAGGTCACTTAATGTAGATAAAATAATTAAGTATAGAAATAATATTGGGGTTTTGGAATTATTCATATAGAAAAACTAAAGTGTTGGTGTTTTATGGTTATAAACACTAAAGTAGGACTTTATTTTCTTTTGTTGGTCAATAGGTGGTGATTACTTCTCGGAATCAAGATTATCTGAGTTAGTTCGTGTGGTATTGGATTTTACGAGTAAGTGGTTCCTAACCTTTCTTATTGTTTTAAAAGGAATTATTTGTATATATTTATTTCTTCCTTTGATAAATATTTTTATAATATGAAATTCAGAATGGACAGGTGATATGTGTGTAAATTCTTTGTATATTGTGGCAACTTGACTACTTATATGTATATTCATGTATGTGTGCAATGCGTGAATGTTTGGTATGAGCTTCTGATTATTCTTTGTATACCAGAGAGAACTAGTTCTTGATATGCCCCCTGACGGTGAGTAGTCAGGATATATGTACGTCTTCTGGACCTCCTAACTGGGAAAAAGTTAGGCTAGATATCTAGTACTACTGGTTCTTACTTTGAAATATTTGAGCCTACTTGTGTATGATCATGTATGTTTTGATTATATTTCTTTGATATGCCACGATCTTGCTATGTAATTATATATTATTACGATGTGTGAATATGGATAATATGTAGTTGAATGAACGCATGTACTATATGTATATATATATATATATATATATATATATATGTAACTGTCCAAACTGATAAGGAAGGAACGGAACTACTTACTGAGCAAATTGGTTGCTCACCCCATTATACTATTTGTTTTTGCAGGTGTCTATAGTTCGGGATAGACAAGTGGGACAGTTGACTTATCAATAGAGGATTTTATTTTATTGGAGATTATTTAGTTGGTAGGTCAAGAATATTAATTTTAGTTTATGTTTTATGTTTTTATTCTACCTAAGAGAAATTGACGATCTCAATGGATGTTAAATATTATTACTTTGAGGATTTGTTTGAAGTGATTTGAAGTCTTTTGAAATTTATGTTAATTATGCTTTAGATTTGCTTTGAATATTTGATAGCCTTGCGTATTGAGTAAAACTAATACGCGGCGTGTTACACCTGTTCACGGGGTGTGACAAGTATCATATCATCCAACACAATAACATTCAAGCCTTCAATGACAATTCGAGACACCGACTACAAGCACTAGGGTCTCAATTCATATCATGACATAGCATAAACACAGTCTAAATGATATAAGCAAAGTTCACTATTAGGCAGGACATCATTAACACAATCATTTACATCTAAGAGCTAGTCCAATCCTCTTCTACGAAGTCATCCGCCACTGTGAATAAAAACAAAAGAGTGAGTTACGAGTCACCCAATAAGTAGCACAAGTATCTCTCTGTGGCTTGAGAGCGTTATTCATATACTTACCTTAAAACACATAATGTTAGTTCACATGAGTTACAAAATACAACGTGGCAATTTTACATTCAATCATAAGTCATATATCATAGCATAAAACCAATCAATGAGTTCAAGCAACAGGTTTTATTTGACCTTGGATATCCAGTTATTAACATTCTGATTAACGCGCTTCAAAACCAACTTTCGACCAATTGGTTTAGTCCAAAACTAACTATCATCTGGTTAGTATGGTCTAAGGATCACATCACAACACCATGAAGGAACTAATCTCGTCAAAAGCTACCTTACTCAAGAACTCAATTCATTCATTTTTTAAACAATTTATTTGCATTATGTATATTCAATTCTTAATAAAACAAGAACGTAACCACATTCAATTGATAAATACGTAATTATTATCGCTTACTGATCTATTTTCATGCGATTCAGCAAGCTTTTTCCATCAAGTTTGCTGCTTAGCATCAGTTTTGTATAGTCCTCGCATTCTAATGTCTTGTAATTTGCTCCATTTTCTTGGACAAGATCTGGTAGAGGGCCAATAGTAGTTCTCAAATTTGGACTGTGAAATGCAGCAATTGAAAGTCTTTCCTTCTGGAAATTCACAACAGCTCTATGCTCAAGGCTGCTATATTCTCCATTACTCATTATCTGCGTACAAAAGGACCGACGCAAAATTAACTAAAAAATTGGCCAAAATATTCAGATACATTGTAATACCCGGAAAAAAAAAAAAGAAAAAAAGGGGTCATTAAATAAAAATAATAATACTGCTACTTTTTATTTTTAGTTAGCAACCCCTAAGATAGGGACTAAGGATGCAAATACTAAAACTTATAAGAATAGAATTGTAATTAGGAACAATTGGGTAGTTACTAATCGCGTTGTCTACTCCTAATAAACCCTTATACGACGTTCTTTGATATCAGATGACCCAAAAGAGGAAGAGAACACCGTACAGGAAGGAAGTAGAAGGAATCGAAGGAGATCACTGCGAATTGTGAACAAGGTATCTTCAAAATTTCTTGTGATTTTAGATTTCATATGGGTAGTATTATATTAGGGCATGATTTCAAAATAATTGTTGTGGTATTTTGATCTCATATGATGCTATATTATCGGTGGGATTTTGATTCGTTATTTATAAAAAAAAAAAAAAATCAAATAGCAATGAACCAAGTTGGGAGTTGATTGGTTCGGTGATTATAAACCAAGAAACAAGTTAAATGAGGCCAGTGTAGGTTGCGTGGCTTGAAAAGGATAAAAGACAGAAGAATAAAATATATGGCTTGCAAGGCTTAGGAATTTCTGGAGCCAATGTTACATTGTTTTGAATGGTCAATTTGATGCTTGCGGTCATAATGCCAAATTGGAAGAAATGGGTGCTTGTTTGAATAGTAAATTGAAGGCTTGCATGTGGGATTATGTTACTGGAGTCAAAGGGTGTTAATTGGTTTTAAATGGTCAATTGACGGCTTGCAATCACAAGGCCAATTGGAAGAAACGGGAAGCCGTAATTCATACAAGGTACGAAGGATTAATTGGTTTAGGTATTAAATAGTTCCAATGACCTTGTTCATTTATTAAATTATTTTGTTAGTTTCTTTTAAACTGATTGTCCAATTAGTGAATATATTTGATGATATATTAGTTTATACTTTAATCTTATTATATAGATGAAAAAAAAAAATAATAATAACTAAGTTTTAACGATACTTGGGGGGTTTGGGATTATCTTATTTGTTAAACTATGTAAAAGTTATAGGGATTGATTTGTCTAATTCTCAGTAGGGAAAGGAGGTGACGAAACTTTGGAATCCTGAGGTGTCCCTAGGTAACTGTGTTTAGGTAAGTGGTTCTTGTCCTCCTCATAATTTTTGAAAGTTGATTTTATACAATGAGATTTTTCTTAAATTGTATATTCGTATTAAAATTGGTACGAGCATATAATACGTGAATGATTTATCTTATGAAAAATTGTGAGTGGCTATTTATTGAAAAGAATTACGAATGTATGTGCCTATATTATTATTTTGATATTTGTTATTATTGGCTCATGGTTAAACTTTGGTATATTGGCGGGAGCTAGTTCCCTATTCTCTGATTGTCTGGACCCAATCCTAACGGGGATAATAGTTAGGAATTCTGTTATGTTTTGGACCCTCCTAGCGGGATATAATAGTTAGAGCCAGATCCGGTTAGCTGATTATACCCTAGTGGACCCTTGAGCCTGTCCTCTAGACCATTAGCTATGATATTATTGATTTTGTTAGTTTGATATTGATATGAAAATCTGTTAATGATACTGAATGCCTTTCACAAATATGTATTTATATGTATAAAATTGTTTCTTTTTTTTGTTAACTCGTATATGTGTGTGTGTGTGTGTGTGTGTGTAGTAGTGTAGTATATATATATATATGCATGTTGAGAATATGTGAATTTTACGAAAAGAAAATATAATATCTATAATGTGCTCGTCCCGGTGGGTGAGGACATGAGCTACTTACTGAGCTTATTTATGCTCGCTCCACACCTCATGTTATTTTTGCAGATTTAGCTCATAGCCTTGAGTTTGAAGAAGGATCCAGTCAGTGAGGCTGGTAGTCTGCTTATGATATTAGTTGGTTTAGATTATTAGTGATTGAATAATTAAGACATGTATCGCCTAAACATTATTGACTTTGTTATTGAGTTTAAATACCTTTTGGTATTTTTGTTTTTAGCATATTGGTGATTTAATGGTGTGTACAATTTATTTATTTTGGAGAATTTGAAAGTTTATTAAATTGGTGATTAGTTTTTGAATTTTGCTTTTGTATTTTGTGCCTCACATCTTGAAATAAAATTTAAAGTGTGGCGTGTTGTACCCTAGTCTTGAGGTGTGACATATATGGCTGATAAAAACTTAGAACAAGAGGGCATTTGCATGATTGGTGTTAGTTACCTCCATTGTATCACCAATGTTAATGATGATCGCTCCAGGAATGGGTTTAACTGGCACCCATTTATTGTATTTCTTGATCTGCAGGCCTTCAACTTCATTGACTTGAACCAGTAGGGTAAGTCCTACTGCATCAGAGTGTGGAGTGAGACCGATAACCTTGTCTGCTTGCAAGCAAGGTGGATAGTAATTAATTCTTGTTCCTTGTGCGCCATCCTCATATATGTTGCTAAATATCTCTGGGTTCGCCCCAAGCTTTGCGGCCATCAGTTTAACAAGGCTTATACAGACTTTGTGCAATTGAAGCGAGTATTCATCCAAGGTTGATCTGTTATCATTCATAAAATTGCAAATTAGCTTCTCCGGCTCATGACCGAATCTGCACAAATTTCTTTTGTTTTGCCACTTGAATTGTCCTTGTTAGCAGAAATATTACATGTTAATGGTAATGGACGGAGTAGTAGGCCAGAATCTCATGTTTCTTCGAGAAACTGGTAATGGACGGAGGAAGATCATGTCCCCCCAGTCCAGGCTTTTGATTCCTCTGTTACAACAAATGCTTGACCATAACCTTCAACATTATTTGGTAGTTGCGCATAGGCCATCTTCTGCTGTAATGATAGCGTGAAAAAGTCCTCTGTCACCACCTTCATTTTCTCAATTACTGCGGTTGCCCCATGATTGACTAACTGTAACAAGATCGAATCATAGGACAATATACACTAATTTTTTACTTAGTTAAAATAGTTAATTCAGTGGAAAATAGTATTAAATTCCTGTAAAAGAGCAAATTGTTGTATCAGAATTATTACTCAGTAAGAAAAAGTTTGCTTTACAGAACTTAGTATCTTGATTTTACCTGGAAGAAGCCCCATTCTTTACAAGCCTGATGAAGTTTGGCTATTTCATTTTCGTATCCTAAATGATCACTTGCAAGCTGGCTCGTGTCGATCACTGGAATCTGTGAAGAGTCAATGATTGAAAATTCATCAAACTTTAGTTCAGGCCGGATGTATCGATGTGGGATGTCTTTCTCTTTCAAGCACTTGGAAGCTAGTTCCTGCACATTCTCTACAGGAAGTGAACCTCCACCAAGGTCCTTTCTGGAGTTGACCACCTCAGTTTTCATTGATCAATAATGTCTCAGATAGTAATCTCAACCTCTTATTCACAGATTTTTTTTTTGGCTGATGTAATGATGTTAACTGAGAAGAATGTTCAAAACATGTTGTTTGCCCGACCTATTGAGATTTTAGACCAAGGTTTTGTGTAATTAATCTGCCTTGCTTTTTTATTAACGACTGTGTGGAGAGGCTTCTTTTTGAGACTGAACATGTGTGGTATTAAAAGTTGAGAGGATTAAGGACTCGGGCTCACAATTTCCCGTCTTTCCATTGCAAGTTAAACACTGTATAACTATTTAGTATTTTGATGTAACTGTCCAGCATTTTGGTGTAATTAGCTAGCATCTCAGTGTAATCATTTTTCACGTGAAACAACGTCGTTTTCTGGACCAATTTTTAGCACTGTTGGTTCAATCTAGTTTGTTAATTCGTGACTCTTTTGATATGGACCGTGAACTTGTGCTAAATGGCACTTGTGAGACCATGGCCGAGAAAGTTGTTTTCCATTCTAGTTGGCTAAGCATATGAATCCGATAATTATTTATATTATATTTTCACAATTACCAAATTGTGTTACCAGAATTAATTAGAACTTACATATTTTCTAATTTTCCTATGTGATCTACGTTTTATAGTGTTATAAAGAAACCTTTTTTCCCTTTAATTAATTAAATTAGGTAAGATTCTCTTGAAAATCCTAATTTATGCAACAATCACTGTGTGTTCATATGTATATTTTAATAAAAGTAGTGCAATCATTAGTTCATGGCCTAATTTTGTTTTACTATTATCTTCTGATTTGCATTTTAGTACATATTAGAATTAAACTACTTGGGATGAGCACAACAGAAAGAAATCAGAGGATTCTTGAAAGTGATATCCTCTCCACAATGAATTTAATTTCATCTCCCATAATGAATCTCCTAGCGTTTGTTGTAAAACGCATCTTAAATTTTCTAGCTATGTTAAAAGGCTAGTGCTATTGTCAGAGCTAATATTTTCCTGTCAGAGCATATTTCTTTTAAATAGTCCAGTTTACCCTTTTGTTAGTCAAACACTTCATCTCTTAATCTTAAATAACAATTAATCTCTCTTCGTCTTCAATTTACAAGCGGTCTTCTAATTTGTCGGCCCACTCTCTATCTCATTTCAACCCTAGATTTTAGTCTTCTCATCCGCCTGGCTTTCCCTCATCTTTGTCTCGCTTCCCTAGCCCACCATCTCCGTTTACTTATTTCCACCGAATTCTTCTCCTCCTCCTCCTCCTCCTCCTCCCCTCCCCCCCAACCACATATGCCCTACTCAATAATCGACAGTAGAACTCTATTTCCCTCTCTTCTCTTGTACTCTACCTTGCAAACTGTCTCATAGCTTTCTTTGCCCATATTACCACTTCTATTCACTTTTTGTCATGTGATGGTGGTGGTGTGAAACCATGAATTGGTTTTTTGATTGAAGCTACAATGATGATGTTTATGGTATTAATTGTTTTCAGCGGTGGTTGTGGTGATTATAAGATTTTGATTGGATTTTTAATAATTCCAGTTCAAAATTTTTAATTTTGACATGCAATTATGATAAATAATATAGAGATTGAGTTAGTGATGAATTGTATTGTTGTGAGAGAGATTTTTTTAAGATTTTAGACCAAAGTTACATAGGAACATTTTTAATCAAATTCTTACTTCTTAGCCGGAGATAGGACGCCGGCCAATAATGAGATCTGCATTGATAAGGAATCTAAGAAGGATGGAGTCAAACTTTAAAGAATGAAAGATCAGTAGGACCCATAAACGTATTAGAAAGACATTGTTTTACTTGGTTGAGGGTAAATTTGACATTTAAGGTGATTTTGCTTTAGCAGGAAAATTAAAACTTTGGCAATAACACTAGCCATGTTAAAAATCTAACGCTCAGATTTTTGTAATTGAAAATTTACTATGTTAAATACACTAATAAAATAAAGACTTGAATTTAAAAAAAAACTAATGTCTTTCTTATTTATAACTTTACAGTTAGATAAACAGTTAATTCTAGAATATACAGTGCATATATTAAACAAAGTTTCTTTCACCATATCAATAATTACTATTAAGATGTATGAGCTATTAAGTTAAAGTACTCGAGTTGATACGTTTATTACTAAATCATAGAGTAAGTTTAACTTTAATCATAACTCCAAGTTTAAACCATGTTATTCAACAACAACTGTTCAAGAAAATAAAAATATGTAATTACATTAATATCGTGTTCATAATATAAGTTTAAAAAAAATTAGTATTTAAAAGATGTCATATTTTGTAATAAAGTTTACTTGCAAAGTACATGAGTTATTACTTGTAAGACTAAAAAACGAACAATCTAAACGAGGTTAAGATATGTGGAAAAAACTTGGAGGACAATTCAAAACTTCAAAAGTAAATTTGACTTCAAACACTTTTGAGAAAATTGAAGGCAACATCCCAACAATATATCCAAAGTACACCAGTACAATTAGATGATACCGTTTTTAGAATATTTTAAATTTATTAAAATTTGTTGAAGTACTTCGCATGACTTTTTGTTTTTCATAATGAAGAAAATTATTTCCTTTGTCCTTACTTTTGGATGTTGAAGTAATTGCACTATTATCACGATCTTTCGATCCACATATTGCTATGCAGAGATACAATTACTCAACTAAAAGCAAATGTAGTCTTTCAATATTTATAGTAGACTTCCCTGTGAAGATGTCTAATACATAGATCTTAAAGAACCAGAGTTTCAGATAATTTTCATTTAAATTTCCATAACCTCATGGCCTAAAGACAGTGATACACTCTCTATTTTGAAGAGAGAAAACAATAAAATTTATTGTCAAACATTCGTAAGGGAAAATACTACCAAAACAAAGAGTTACCACAAAATTAACAAGTTTTTGTAAAAAATTTTTTTTTGGGGTCAAAACTAACCATTTTTCTACAATAACTTTATCTAGCACTGTCGGCTAGGAGACTTTTCCTCAATTATTGATTCTCATGTGATCCAGCAGGCTTTGTTCCCCATTTTTGCGGCTGAAAAAGAGTCTTGTGAATTCCGCATTATCCATTGTTATATAATTTGCTCCTTTTTCTTTGATAAGAACAGGTAGTGGGCCAATTTTTGTTTCCATATTTGGACCATGGAATACAGCAACTGAAGTTCTTTCTTTCTGGAAATTAACGACTGCTCTGTGCTCAAGGCTTCTATATTCTCCGTTGGTCATTATCTGCATTCAAATTTTCATGAAGCCAATATCAACAAAAATTAATGCAAGTCCTAAAGATGCAGCAGCAGGGCTAGTCCTAAAGGCTGGAATTAGTTATAACCTCCATGACATCACCAATGTTGGTGATTATAGCTCCAGGAATGGGTTTAATAAGAACCCAATTACCATCTTTCTTGATCTGCAGGCCATCAACTTCATTGACTTGAACTAATAGGGTCACTCCTCTAATATCAGTGTGGGGTATGAGATGGATAACCTTGCCATCCGCTGGTGGGTAGTGCATCATTCTTATTGCTTGAGTTCCATCTTCATACATACTGTTGAGTATCTCTGGGTTCATCCCAAGATTCATGGCCATCACATTTATCAGAATCTTGCAAACCTTGTGCAGTTCAACTGAGAACTCATCACAGGTAGATCTGATAATGATATGATTCAGAAAGTTACAAAATTAATTAGCATTTTGAACTTGAAACAGAATTAACTAGTGGAGACAAAAAGTGTCATTGACAGATTAGTCGTTTTAGAGAAATTGCATCAAGATTAATTTACGTAAGAAATTCGATAATATACTGGCTAAATTTTAGTTGTATTAAGAAGCTTATTATTTACTGCATAAGTGAGAAAATATTCTAGTTTGCCGACCTGAAAGCTATCGGAGTATTGGGCCAGATCTCCATGTTTCTTCGAGAAACTGGTAATGAAAAGAGGAAGACCATTTCACCATACTCGAGCTTCATGTGCGGTGCAGCAATCGTTAGAAAATATCCTTCGTTACCATGTGCACAGGCCATCTTCTCATCTAATGACAGCTTAAAGAAGGCCTCTGTGAGAACCTTCATTTTCTCAACTGCTGTTGTTGCTTCATGATTAATTCATTGTTGCGTTATTGAAATATGGATATCGTTACTTATGAACTCAACTAGGATGGCTAATTCCAGTGTCCCAAAATGCTTCAAAATGAAAGTAAAACGCAAATCTTTTGTGTAAGAATTTTACCTAGAAAAAGTTGATAACGCATAAGTAAAGTATAACAGAACTTTCTTGATTTTGTCTATACCTGAAAGATGCCCCATTCTTTGCATGCATGATGAACTCTCCCCTTTTCATTTTGGTATTCTACATAACCAGTTGCAAGCTTGCCCATGTCAATCACTGGAATCTGTAAAGACTCGTCGACTGAAACCTCATGAGTACTCTCCATTGCTCAATAATGTCTCAGATATCAATCCCGGCCTTTTCTTATATACAAATTATCCCTTGTGTATTAGCATTTTTTTTTCACTTTTGATGGACAGTAACACACGACAAGTATTTTTTTCCTGTTGTTTGCCCGGTTTTGTGAGATATTAGTGAAACCTTTGTTTTGATTGATTAAAATAGTTGTATAAACCCATGTGGCCAACTTATACTACTAATTCTTTAGCAATGCATTAGTTGGGTTTTCTCAACAATTAGTCTCAGCATGGAGTAGATGATTTGTTTCACGCACCATATCCCGGAGACATGCCATGACTAGGCTAAACTGAGTCACAAAGTTCAAATGTTCAAAGTAATCTAACATAAACATACCAACCATCACATGAGTAAATAACTAAACATCAATGACAAGTAACTCCTCATACATCATAAACCTTCAAGCCTTCAGATACACAATTCCAGATGCCTAACACAATCACTAGAGTCTTGACATAACAAGTCATAGTACAAAACATAGTCTAAATAGGATAGGTACAAGCTTCCACTAGCTTACTATCATCCAATCATCTTGACTACTCCAAGTGCTAGTCCACCCTTCGTCTACAAAATCAGCAGTCACTGCATGTCACAAATGAAGGGGTGGGTGACAAAATCACTCAGTAAGTGGCAAAAGTATTATCTTGTAGCTTGAGAGTGTCATACTTATATTTTATTTCAAAACACATAGTAAATAGTTCATATAAGTACAAAAATAACTTGACAATTTCACACTCAATCACAGTCAAGTCTCATATCATCAAAGCCAATCAATGAGTTCAAACAAAGTCCTAGATATCCAGTCGTTATCTTTAACCCAGTTAACCCCGTCAGTCTGGTCATACTGACTACAACACGGCCATACTGACTATCATCCGGTCAGCACGATCATACTGACTATCGCCTAGTCAGCACGGTCACACATATAACATCACAATACCATACATACAATCACTTCATTGTTCAAACAATTCATTTGTATCACATATCTCAAATCATAGTAAAACAGGAACATAACCACAATCAAGCCATTTAATAAAACAAATACGATTTCAAAACAAATGAACTTTAGCAATTACCCGTTTTGAAAACCAAGGGATACATGTACCACTTACCTCGTCCAAGCTAACTTGATAATTTGCGAAGGGTTGACCACTGTCTTCACCTAAAACACACCATTAAACACTCAATTATACACTAATTCTACCAAAAAATAATAATCGAATCTTAAACTCGAACTTAGAACGTAAAACGAAACAAAACGGTCAAAAACTGGGGTGATCTGCGGGCCTGGGTCAAGTGTTCCGCGCCCTTGAATCAAACAGACGGACCCGCAGATCCCAGCAGAGCTGAGCGGCGGGTCCACAATGTCTAGCGCGGCGCGGCTGGCTTGAACCCAACCACGGCTCGCCTGATAGGAAGTTGCCGCGGATGGATCACTTTGAGCTGCAGCCACAGCTCAGCTCCTCTAACCCAAGGCTTACTGCGAGAAATTTGCAATTCAAGGCCACTCACCAACCGAAGCTTCACTCGACACAATCCAAATATTAATTTAGCTCCAAAATGGCGTAAAATGTCAAGAACATCACGTTATACTCAATATGCTTCATAATTCACAAACACATTTTCACAAATCACACATTAAACCCTCAAATGCTCTTTACCCAATATTCACCACAAACCAACCACTCAACTCACTCACCTTCACTACCAATACAAAATATAAGGTCATTAAGGCATAAACAATTCTAAACTTCCTTTAATTTGATATTGCATTAGGGAGAACCATTTTTTTTATTTGATTAACTAGTTATTTTATAAAACTCTTGTGTCAATCTAATTCAAATCATAATCAATTAGTAGTGATATGTCTATCTAACTTAAATAATAATCAATTGGCAGTGATATGTCTACCGGGAAAGTATTATTATCATTTATTTTAGGGATAATTACAGAAACCTCCCCTGAGGTTTCTGACAATTTCACTTGGCACCCCTCAATTTTCAAAAATTACACAAACCTCCCTTGCATTTACTATTTTGGTAACAAGACCTCCCCTTTTAATAAAAATTTTAATTAAAAACCCCATAATGCCCTTCTCAATCTACAAAAGAAAAAATAAAACAATATCATTTTCTTTACCACTTAAACCACTGTACCACCGTCGTTGCCACTAACTTAATGAACACCGCCACTAATAACCAAAAAACAATCCTATCAATGCCAGTACAACACTATCGACTAATTAGGAAAATAAAAAATAAAAAATCTATTGGGTTTTGACCATTTGAATTACTATCATATCATGCCAGTTCCATTTTCATTAGTTACCACCACCAAAAGAAACCGGATTATAAAGCCAAAATTTATAGAGATATTCCTTAGCCAGATATTGAAATCTAACCCAACTACATAAATCCTAAACAAACTCAAATAATTTGTCAAACCAAATGAGTTTTTCTATTTTTATGAACCTTTTTTGGTAAAAGATTGATTTCAAAGGGTATTATTGGAACTTTAGTTAACCAAGGGAGGTTTGTGTAATTTTTGAAAATTGAGGGGTGCCAGGTGAAATTGTCAGAAACCTCAGGGGAGGTTTCTGTAATTATCCCTTTATTTTATTTTTGTAAACTAGATGTGTGTTTCTGAATTGCTACCAATATTTGGGCAAGTTGCAAAAGCTACCAATATTTGGGCAAGTTGCAAAAGCAAATCATATGGTAAGTTGCAAAAGCAAGTCATATGTCTACAAGTTATATACAAAGTCAAGTGGCAAAAACAAATCATGCCTAGGTATATATAGAGTAATTTCTCATCTTGTGATGAAATGAGAAATTATCTCGAAAATATGGCAATTTAAGATAGGAATACAAGGATGTGCTTCGCATTCAATAAATGAGACCACTTTCATTTTTTCAATTGCTGCAACGTTTGAGAATTCCTCTATGAACATCTTCATTTTCTCAATTGTTGTTGTTGTTTCATAATTAACCAATTTTTGCAAGTTGAAATGGATGGCAATATTGACTGAATCCGAGATGACTCAATCGATAATTGGAACAACTCATGCAATACCAATATCGATATGGTAAATTAAGTAAAAACAAAAATGTCAGGTTATGTCTATAGCAAGGCCCCCTTTCAATTTTTGCTTATTTCTTTTAAGTTAGATTCATCAAAAATCAACTAATATTTTTAAACATAGGTGCTAAACAAGAAATGTTATAGCAACATTACACATAGAGTGCAGAAGAAAAGAGAACAATTATGGAATGCACAAAAACTTCTTTAGAGCAGCCCTTCGATGATGAGTGAAGAGAAGGAGTTGCTTGTTGAATATGCTGAGTTGAACCCAGTTGAAGAGAAGTTCTATAAGGCAAAGTCTAGGGTGGCATGGCTTAATATGGAATACTAAAACATTGCTTTCTTTCATAGGCATGTTCGGTCTCATAATGCTAAGAACATAATATAGGCTCTCTATAATGAGGCTAATGTCAAAGTAACTGATCATGGTGAGATGAAGAGCACTAGCAGTCAATTCTTCAAGAATCTTTTCAGTAAATCAAATACACTTCATGCAAATAGATAGCAAGATGGAGGCTCCAATCACAGATGAAGAGATTAGGAAAGCCATGTTTCAACTCAAAGAAGGCAATACTCCAGGACTAGATGGTTTTACAACAGAATTTTTCAAGCAGCATTGGGACACAATTGGGGATGAAATAACTCAAGCACTTCATTACTGCTTCAATAAAAGTGGGTGCGTGTAGGGGGTGTGTGTGTGTATATATTAGCCTCTAAATAGCACAATCATAACATTGGTTCTCAAAACTAGAAGTGCAATGTGGATGAAAGATTTTAGACCAATCTCTTGCTGCAGTACATTGTACAAATGTTACTCAGCAGTGTTAACAACTAGGCTAAAGCAAGTCCTTCCTGATTTAATTGGCCATCATCAGTAAGCTTTCATCAAAGGGAGAAACATAATAGAACGTTCTACTAATGCTTGAAATAGCTAGAGGATACAATAGAAAAGGGGATCAGTTAGAGCAATTCTCAATATTGACATTATGAAAGCATTTGACACTTAAGATGGGATTTTCTCTTCCATACTGTGAACCTGATAAGCTTCCCTCCAATTTTCATTGAGTGGGTAAAATTAAGTGTAGAAATTGGTCACTTCTCCATAAGTCTGAATGGTTTACTCATAAGCTATTCCCAAAGTGAGAGAGGACTTAGGCTAGGGGCCCTATTTCACCTTACCTTTTCCTTATTGCCATGGAAGTATTGTCTAAGTTGTTTGAATGGTACATTGCTCAACAAGACTTTTACTACCATGTAAAATACAAGGCACTAAAGATTACTCATCTAGCCTTTGTAGATGATCATTTCATCACCATAGAGCAACAGATAGGTTTTTTCAGCTCATAACCAGACCTTGACAAAATTTGTAGAGCTGTCTAGATTAAGGCCTAACCTCTCGAAGAGCTAGTTTTTCTTTGTAGGGATCAGTCAAGCAAAAGCACAGACACTTTGAGATCTAATACGGATACCTATTATGGAGCTACCAGTCAAATACTTAGGCCTATTACTAATCACATCAAGGCTGTCTTGTAGGGATTGCCAGCTAATTTTTGACAAAATTAGCAAAAAATACAAGGATGGGCAGCAAGAAAGCTTAGTTATGCTAGTAGAGTGTAACTTGTCAAAGTAGTCCTAAATGGAATACAATTGTATTGGTCTACTACCTTCATCATTCCAAAGGCAATAGCAAAAAAAATTGTTTCCATGATATCAAGCTTCATTTGGGCTTGGGAATTCAAACAACATTATGGGGCTAAAGTTGGATGGAAGGATATGTGCAAGCCCCACAAGGAAGGTGACTTGGTATGATCTAAAGTTATGGAATAAATGCCTTATACTCAAATTGCTATGGAACATCTGCAGCAATAAAGAGTCTCTTTACGTAAAATAGATCCACACTGTTAATCTAAAACACTCATCAATCTAGGGTGTTAAGATTCCAAATGACTGCACTTGGTCTTGGAGGAAAATACTCAAGCTAAGGCACCTTGCACAACCATTGGTCAAACACAATATTGGAGATGGGAAGCTAACTAACTTCTAGTATGACCAGTAGCATCCAATTGGACCACTACACCGGCATTTCAGTGAAAATGCTCTCACTTGCTTTGGAATAACCAAGGCAACTCAGTCTCCATGCGTGCACAAAATGATTGTTGGAAATGGCCACAAGGAAAGAAATTTATAAGAGAAGTCAGCATGCTACTGCAACAAGCACCTAATTATCTGGTTCCAATTAGTGGTACACATGATTCAATTGTATAGTTAGGAAACAAATCAGGTTTGTTCATAGTTAAGTCTGCTATGAAAAAATTAAGGCTAGCTGAATGCAAGGTAGATTGGAACTTAATAGCATGAGGTAAAGGAAATATCCCAAGATTTTCTTTCATCTTATGGTTGGCATGCAAGAATAGACTAACCACAAAAGATAGAATGAAAGCCTGGGTGTCACACCCCGCGCCCGGGTGTAACACGCCGCGTATTAGACTCACTCAATATGCAAGGCTCTAAAATAATCAAAGCAATTCTAAAACATAAACAATCATAAATATTAAAATACTCCAATTAATATAAAAATCCTCTAATAATAATATTTTAACATCCACAAAGTCACCAACTTCCTTAGCTTAAATAAATAACACTAAACATGAAATAAACTAATGTTATTGGCTCACCAACTAAATAATCCTTCAAATAAAATAAATAATCCCCTATTGCAAAGCTAAGTAACCTACTTGCCTAATTCGAACTAAAATCACCTGCAAAGTAAATAACATAAGTGGGGTGAGCAACCAACACGCTCAATTAGCAATTCCACATCTTTCTCACCAGTTTGGGCAGTTATGGTATATACATATATATATATATATATATATATTTATAATGCATGCATTCAATCTATCACACACTATCCATAATCACACGTAATAATAATACATAATACAATACAAAGTCGTGCCATATCAAACAAATCGTAGTTCATTACATACATGCTTGCTCATATATACACAGGCTCAGATTTTCAAAGTAGAAACCAGTGGTACTAGATATCTAGCCTAACTTTTCCCCAGTTAGGAGAGTCATAAACATGCGTGCATGGCCTGATTACTTACAATCAGGTAGGTATATCGAGAACTAGTTCTCTCTGGTGTACAAAGAATAATTAGAGCCAAATCATAACATGTCATGCATTCACACGTCACACATAGACATGCATATACATATAAATAACCGAACTGCCACGATATAAGAAGGAACTTTTGCAAATATTACATGCCCATTCTGAATTTCATATTACGAAAATATTCATGAAATGAATAAATATATACAAATAATAGATTTTTCAAAACATGAGAAAGAGTAGGAACTACTTACTTCGAAGTCCAAATCCAATCGTTCTAATTCAGATAATCTTGATCCCAAGAATAGTCACCACCTAATTACCATCGAAGGAAAATAAAAATTCCACCTTAATGATTATATCTATAAAATAATAAAACTTATAGACCTATTTTGCGAATAGTTCTAAAATCCCAAAATACTACTAGAACGTACTTAGTTTTATTTGACTACTTAATAAGAAAGCTTAATATATATTAATTAGCCCATAATGATTGACTTAAGAAACTATATAATAAATAGACAACTAGATTAATTAAACTAACCCAAAGAATTCAATTCAACTAGTCAATGGCCACCAATTGCTACTTATACTCCCTGCGAGATTACAAAGAAACAAAGCCTTCAATTTTTCCTTTCATTGGAGCCCACAATTGGTTGATAGATTCACTACCCATGCAAACGACAGTGGCCTTCTTGTTCTAAATTCGAATATGCATAAGATTATTACTTTTCTTTCCTTCTGGCACACCATGGTCCACAACTTTCCAATGGATTTGGGAAGTCAAAGACTTCCCGTTTCTTCCCAAGGCCGTGACCAATGGCCATGGCTTTGACAACCAGGATTCTTTTTTTTTTTTTTTTTTTCTACTAACGAAATCAAAGAGCCAAAAACAAATGCATGTTCAGCAGAATCATTGTTTAATTATTCCCTTGGCTAGCAAATTTCGTTTTGTCCACCAATGCTTATTACAATTTGCTCAAACAACCATAAATCTACTCCAATACCAAAATTTTCAAATCTGTGTCGTACGAATCCAAAAAGCCACAGCACCCTTTTTTTTTTTTTTTCAGCAAACACAAAACCAATTTATCAACCCTGTAAATCTACAATCACCTCCAATTAAAATTCTAAAATAAAGTATAATAATCAACCCCCTAAAATTCCTAAATCCCAAATATTCTACAAACCAATTCTAACTAAACCAATTGATAAAACTTGAAAACAAGAACTAGACTTACATTGACCGTTGTAGGGATCGTGAGAATAGTCTAAAACTTCTGGATCTGCAAAATCTTGGCTTCCCTCTTGATTTTGGCCTTGAAGAATGTAGAGAGTCAATTTGTGAAAAATAGACAAATAAACGTGTTTTCTTCTGCTGAATAGAAACGACTTCTTTATATTTATTTATTTATTTATTTTATTAGGGCCCCTTTATATTTCTCCAAAACTCTAAAAAGGCCCTAAAATATATTTTCCATATTTTGCACTTAAGCCCATGACATTGGGCACGGGTATTTCACTGGGGACTTAGCTCAGCAATTGTTGAGAGGAAGATACAATCATTTTGTTTCATTTTTAGAGGACAAGGCAACTTGGAGAGGGGAATTAAGATGAATGAGTAACAACTATAAAACCAACTCTTTCTCTGATAAGTTAAGGAGATTAATGTTTGCTTCAACTATGTATCACATTTGGAGGGTACGTAACCAATGCTTGCATCAAAAGAGAAGCATAAGTACCAACACTATAGTACAACAAGTGAGGGAATCATTGGGGGAAGCAACAAGCTCTTACAGGAAAGTCCCACTCAATTACCAAACTTGGAAATTGGTAATGGAGTGAGAACTGTCTCACAAGATCTTTGATTGCTAAAAGTCTTTTGGCTATGCTTTTGACTATTTTTGTACATGTAATGGATAGGATTTATATTAAACAATAGAATCAGTCATGTATAGATTCTGATACTGTAAAGATTACTTGGGGACTAATTAAGTCTTTTGTATATGGAAACCATTCTATCATCAATGAGACTTTCTCTTATTTTTCTCTTAAAAAAAAGAATATCGCACGAAATCAATTTTGTAGTTTAAAATCGAACACTTTTGCCTTCAAGACAAAATGCCAATTTTTGTCCAATCCTCCCTTTTTTTACAGGCAAAAATTACCAAATTTGAATAGTAAAAGATGAAGCACTATTTAAAAGCTAATTATCTTAGGATGTGGTATGGATATATAATTTTACACCCTTATCTTATGACCCAACAATGGCAAAATTCAGAAATTTTAGTGAAACAAGTAGAAAATTTTTTTTAAGGCCATGACATGCATTCATTCAATCAGTCTCAAATGTAGTTTTCACAAGGATCATGACTTGTAAAACTGCAAAGTAGGTTTGGAGTGCTCTCAAAGAGACATTCAAAGGCAATGACAAAAGAGGAAAATGCAAGTTTAAATCTCAGAAGAGAATTTCAACTATCAAGAATGAATGAGAAAGAGAATATAAAATAGTAATCTCATAGACTCTTGAAATATACCAATAAAATCAGATTGATTAGTGAGGAACTCCCACACAAAAGAGTCCTAGAAAAAGCCTTGCTGAGTTTACCAGAAAGATTGAAGTAAAAATTTCATCTCTTGAAGATTGAAGAGATATCTTTTCTAAATTACTTTACCAGAGTTGGTGAATACCTTGCAAGCTCAAGAATAAAGGAGGGTCATCACGGTAGAGGAAGTTATAGAAGGTCCTTTCCAAGCAGAAGTCAAAGAACCAAGCTCAACAAAGTGACAAAGGCATAAAGAATTGGAAACAAGAAAGAAGGTGAGATAGCAAAGACGGCCGAAGGAATGGAAAATTTCCTCCATGTTTACACTGCCCAAAAAAAAAAAAGAAAAAGAAAGAAAACTCACATTTACAAAAATTCGTCGGTTAGTCCTGACATTCAATGTCTTGCAATCAAATAGGACAAATGGAAAAGGTTTGCAAAAACAAACAAGGAGGACATTGAGCTCGAATAGTTGATCAACAAAAGGAGTAACTATTTGTAGCAACCTATATTGCAAGCAACAACTTTAATAAAGGTTGGCTTATTGAAGATTGCACATATCACATGACATATGATGAGTCCATATTTAAAGAAATTGACAGGTCTTTAAAGCTAGTTTTAGTTTGGGAGTTAAGTAGAGAAAAGAATAGGAGAAATTTCTTCTTTAAAGCTAGTTTTATTTTGGGAGTTAACTAGAGAAAATAACAGAAGAAAAAATCTTCAAGTTATGAAAGTTATGAAGAGGAGAGGAAAAAAGACTGAAAATGACCATAATAGTACCTTTCTTTTTTGTTTTTACTAAAATATTTATTGTTCATTGACTCTAATTTTAACCAACTAAATATTTTAAATGTTAGATCCTTTTAGTTCATTAACTTTAATATTAACCAATTAAATATTTTAATGTTAGTCAATTAAATCCTTCAACTCTATATTTGTGCTAACTTGGTCCTCAATGGTTGTGCCGCTTAAAAGTTTAACTTTTTTTCACCTTTAACCAATCTGAACAAAAGTAAAATGGGAAATTAATCTTTGTCAACCCTCCTTATACATTCCAAGCATAATTAATCCAAACTCAATTAATCAAACAAAAAATGAAAAGAAGGAAATCAATTCAAGGCCAAAAAAATTTGCAGACAAAAATGCCGTAGCAAAATTTATTAGAACAAAAAGGAGGGAAATTGCATTGAGGCAAAATTTTTTAAGACAAATAAGTCGTAGCAAAATTATTATGGTAGTAGTAGATAGAAAATTTCATTATAGAGACAAAATAAATAAATAAATAAATAAAGGAGTCAAAGCATGAAACAATCGCAAAGACAGGTGTGAATGGGGATTTCATCACAAAACAAAACATGACAATTTAAAAACTTTTTGTTATTTAGAAACAAATTATATATTAAATTAAAATATAATTTCTCACTTTAAAATCGATCGTGGGGTTGTTGCGCCAAAATAAACTTTAAACTAGGTTCATACCCTGCATGGAAAAATAGAATAATTCTTTTTATCATTGAAGAAACAAATATGTCAAAACTAATACATATCCCAAAAAATTACCTTGACTTGATTTAACTTTTATATACTGATGTTTAAAGAAGTATAAAGTTATTTACTATAGCCAAAGATTCTATATTAATACTACAGTTCCTTAACTTCTTTAATCAATATAAAAAAATATAGTTTGCCTTTATTCTCATTTCCCCTAGATATATAGGTATATAATGAATACAAAAGAATACCCTTTGTTTTTTTGTTTTAAGTACAAAAGTCACGCAGTCCTAATTTGGCACCTCACTGAGAAATGTCAACGATTTCTGCTGATGGGCACTCCAATTTTAAGTCTAAGGCTATAATCAGATTGCCTACATGTAGCATTTGCTCTTTTCAACGTTTACTTGATGGACTCTCAATTTGCTCTACACCAATAATTTGTGTTTTTTTTCTTTCAAACTTTTAGGTTGAATGACAAAAGAGGATATTTATCAAATTCTTGACATGAATAAAATAAAATAATAGTACTGTGATGATGTTCTTTGCACATATGCCTGTGTCCATGCACTTCCAGACATAATTGCAGTATCAGATCGTGAAATAACAAACTTTTGCGAATTCTCATGGATAGAATACTTCACCATCATTTTTCCTCTTGCAATTTTGTTGCTACAAATTGATGGCTTGCTTTGGCAAGACAGAAATCAATATCATCACTGACCAATCTACTCTCCTTGCCTTAAAAGGATCACATGTCATCAGATCCCTACCAAGTCCTGGAAGACTACTGGACTGTTAATGCTTCAGCTTGTGATTGGGTTGGAGTCATTTGTGGCAACCAACATCATAGGGTAACTGCTTTAAACATATCATTCATGGGCTTAACAGGCAGTAATCCTCCCCATTTGGGAAATTTATCTCTTCTTCTTTTCTTGGACTTTGTTGGGGAAATAATAAACTAGAACAATGGAAATTGAAAAACAAGAAGGGAAAGTTGTATTGAAAATGATAATGGAGAACTTTTGCTTCAAGTTATGCATAAAATATACTTTCCTTTAGGCAAACTTTGTCTCTGTTTGTGCAAATGAGCGAGATAAATTCCTTTCAGCATGAAATGAAGTGACCTTGTAGTTACTTTGCACTAGTGTTAACAAGCTTAAAAAAGTGCTTTGAGTTTTTAGAGTTTGCTTTTGCTTGATGAATGTTTTTCTGCAGCAAATTCTTCATCAAATGGTGTCACTTATAGGCTAAATATGTATATAGAAGAGGTTTTCCAGACATATCTCTTTGTTTAGTCGTGATATATCAGTTAGGTTTGACGTAAGAGACATATCTCTCAAAAAGGAAGTGACTTTCCAGAAAAAATACACATCTTTCAAATCCACGAAGTAGCCACTAGCTCCAGAGATGTGGATGGCTGAGGTCACAGCGGCTCTCTACTCTCTGGAGAGTAGTTCTTGATAGAAGCCGTGGAGGCGGCTACTCTCATGACATATTTTGTGAGAAGCCTTGGCACTCACCTGCGGCTTCTTTCTGCTTTCATTCATCAGTAAACTTTTAAAATAAGTCACTCAATCAAGCCTACTTTTTAATATTCTAACAGACCCAAGTGGCAACAATTTCCAAGGCAATCTCCCTCGGGAGTTGTCCCATTTACGACGCCTGAATATATGAATTCAAACTCAACAACTTAACTGGAGAGATTCCCTTATGGTTTGGATCCTTTCCAGAACTTCAATTTTGGTCTATTAGAAATAACAGCTTCACTGGCGTTATACCACATGCTCTTTCAAACATTTCGAAGCTCGACATGTTGGAAGAACTATCATTCAATCCTCTTCAAGGTAGGACTCCTGAAGTGGTAGGAGGTCTTCAATACCTGAGTGTACTAAATATGCAGCATAACCAACTTATAGGGCCTACACCATACTCCATTTTCAACATTTCCACATTGGAAATTATTGATCTCAGGAAATAACTTATCTGGTAATCTTCCTCCAGACATGCGCCACAATCTTCCAAGTCTCATAGGGCTTTACTTAACTTCAAATAAGTTAAATGGTGGATTACCATCAAATCTAACCGGCTGTTCTGTCATTCATCTATTGTCATTATCATCAAATGAATTTAGTAGACAGATACCAAGGGCATATGGATCCATGAAGATGCTTGAATGGCTGTATCTTGCCCGCAACAGTTTAAAAGGTATGACACTGATTTTTTGTATTTCCAGAACCGCTGTGAAATACCCAAAACCTTAGGGGTCTAAACTGTAATTTGGCAAAGTTGTGCTTTGCCTAAAAAGGGATTTCAGCCTTCTTTTCCTTCATTTCATTTTGTCTTCTCTCTCTCTCACGGTTTTCTCCTCTTTCTCTTCTCTTCTCCTTCTTGCTCTCTCTCTCTCTCTCTCTCTCTCTCTCTCTCTCTCTCTCTTTCTCTCTCTAGAAGAAGAGGAAACTTGAAGCTCAACCCAACATCCTACCAATTAAGGTATTCTTCTTCTCCCATTTTACTTTACTATATATGGGTTTTCCTTAAGATAATAGTTAAAGCAATTAGTGCATAATTAGAGGATTATATGGTTGCTTATGATGCTATGAGTTTGTGCTTTGTGGTAGGAGTGAGTGTGTGTGAGTTGGAGGGTTGATTTATGGTGGATTTGAGTGAAAAGTGTTGAGGGATTAATGTATGATTTTGGTGGTAAACTATGATTTGTGAAGTATATTGTGCATATATGATGTTTTCTTGGCTTATGGTACCATTTGAAGTTGGATTGAGTGTTTGGATTGTAATTTATGAGGGTTGAATGTTGGAAGATGGTGTTGCAGGTTGTTTCTGGGTTGTTTCTGGTGCCATCCGCGGCCCTATCCGCGCCGTGGATGGAACCGCGGATGTTGGGGCTTAGTCTCTGCCCCAATCCGCGGCGTGATCCGCGCCGCAGATCAGGCCACGGGTGCGAGCCGCGATCCGCGGCTAGTCACTGTTCACCCGCGGCTCGACCCGCTGTGGGGAGCCGCGGGTGATCTTTGTGATCCACGGGCGCGGATTACTCTTCTTTAGTTGGGTTTTGCTTTGTTTTGTGTGTATAAGTTTAGGATTTGGTTTTATACAAGATTTATGGATAGATTAAGGTTATGATCAAGTGCTTAATTATGTGTTTTAGGTGAAGACGGTGTTCGTTTATCTTTGGGTTAATTGATTAGCTTGGACCGAGGTAAGTAGTACTTGTATCCTTTATGCTTTTGAAAATGTATTTGTTACAATGAACTTTTCTAACTTATTTTGCATATGTTAAAGTGGCATGAGTATGTATATGTTGATGATTTCCCATGAATATGTAAATGTGGTCAAATGTGAATGAATGAATGTTTTGTGATTGAGCTCTAGTGTAGAGTAATTATTGACGAGACTAGTTCCTCAAATTGATGTTTGATATGAAATCTTTGACCGCGCTAACCGAAGAGTGTTAGCTTATTGTTTTGAACCGCGTTAACCGGGTTGTAGTTAACAACTGGATATCCAGGGTCAATGTGCTTTATTACTTGAGCTCTTTCTTTAGTATCTATATGAAATGTTATGTGGGCCACATTTATTTGAACGAATGGTGATTAAAGTAATGATCATTTGAATGATAAAAATACATATGTAAATGTAACATACTCAAGGCCAATAAAGTGATACCTGTGCTACTTATTGGGTGAGTTTTCACTCACCCCTTTTGTTTTTATACGTAGAGAATGATGATTTTGGATTCAAGGATTTGGATTAGCTATTGGAGCCTTTGCTTTAGAAGATGTGGAGTAAGGCTAGTAGTAGTAATATAGTTGTTTTGTTAGTCTTTGACATGTTAAATTAGGATATGTTTTGGGATTCTAGAATGTTAGAATCTTGGTTGTGTATTTCAAAGTTGAAAGTTATTATTTTGAGAATTGTAATATTTGGGATTAATGTCATCTTTAATTTGGATATTTGGGATCAATGTTTATCGTTATATGTTATTTGGGATAATTTTTTCGATGGTTTTGGATCTTTTGAGCCTTGTGTCTCAGCGTAGTCTAGGCACGGCGGTGCCACGTCCCGGGGCACGGGGCGTGACACGCTGAATCCAGGAATTAGCATTCTTTGAGTTAATCAACTTTAGTATGCCACTTGTTAGTAGTCAAATTGTCGTCTTTTTTGGTTTGAAATTGTTTCTCAAAGTTCTTTGTAATGGCAGAAGTTTTGTAAGTTTTAAGCTGCTCTATTAATACAATGTTTTACCAAGTATTCGGCAGTTTAATCACGTATCTCAGTTGCATATGTTCGCCTGACATCTATCCATGTTGCAATTCAACAATTGCAATTCCCCATGAGCTAGGTGATCTTCTTAGCCTGAAGATTCTAGGTCTTGATAGTAACCTGCTCATAGGTTCTATATCGACAGAAATTGGAAATCTAACTATGTTGGAGGAGCTGTCTCTTACCCTCAACAACCTGACAACTATGATGAGCTGACATAAACTGAAGTTGTTTTGAGCAACAACAGATTCTGTACTTTGTAGCTGATAAATCGAAGTAGTTATGAAGAATAACCTGAAGTTGTTGGCAGTCAGTGAAAGTGTGTCTAGTATCAAAACCGGAACTCATAATTGGTTTCTAAGTTGCATATTCTAATTTCTTGCATTACTTAAGACTTGCATTTTTTTTTGGCAGGTGCAAATTGGTAATCTTTATAATCTGAAGCTATTAGCTATGGATTATAACCAAGTTATAGGATCTATCCCAAGAGAAATCTGGAATCTAACTCAACTTCAGCAGCTTTATCTGGGACATAACATGTAATACCAAGGCCTTTTACTAAGGGCATTTTTGTAATTTTGCCAAGTTTGAGTGCATGTGGATGATTAGTTATAGTTAAGGGCCTTAGTTGCAATTTTGAGAAACTTTCATCCCAATTGTTTTAGGGCTTTCTTCCTTCTCTTTTTCTTTCCATTTCATCTCCTTTATTTCTCTCTATCTAATTTCCCTCCTTCTTACTCATTCTAGTGTTTTCTTCAAGAGAGAAGTGAAGGTGTAGATTTACAAGGGCAATCAAGTAAGAAAAGCTTAAGAAAGGTTACCTCATCCTCAACTCAAGGTATTTCTTCTCTTTGTTCTTTTTCCCTCTTAGATCCTTAACTTAGGAAGTAGGTTTTATGCTTTGAGTGCTAGTTAAGAAGATTTGATGTCGTATAGCCTAGTGATGATTTGTGTCTTATGGTGATTGAAGGTGAGAGTAGGTAAGTGTTAGATGTGTGTGTATTTAATGCTTGATATTAGATGAATCCTTGAAGATGTATGTGTTTGGATGGTTGAATGTAATGTATATCGGTTTCGTTTGTCTTTTGAGGTTGTTTTGGGAGTTGCTTTGGTGTTTGGTTAGTGTTTGATTGAAGATGTTTGAAGTTGGGATGTTTGGAGTTGGTTTTGGGTTGTTGCAGGGGTTGCAGAGTGTCTTTCTGGGCTCATCCGCAACGTCACCCGCGCCGTGGATGAGACCGCGGCTCGGAGGGAGCAACTCTCTGATCTCATCCGTGGCGTGGGCCGCGCCGCGGATGGGTTGCTCCCATCCTCTGACCTGAGCCGCGGTACCAGCCGCGGGACTGCGGCTGGTCACTGTTGGTGAGCCACAGCGTGAGCCGCGCCGCAGCTGACACCGCGGGTCACCCCAGTGACTTCCTTTTTTGCTCCGTTTTGTGTGTCATGTTAGATGTAAGTCTTAGTTTGGCCTTTTGATAGAATTAGCCATTGATCTAATGTTTGTTTTGTGTTATAGGTGAAGATATCGATCATTCCTTTTTGGATTACCTTAGTTAATTTGGATCGAGATAAGTGGAGTTTTGTACTCTTTGCTCTTTTGAAAATGAATTTGATGAACGATAAATATTTTGAATTGATTATTTGCTATATAAATGTATGGCTTGAGTGGGGTTAATTGCAATTGTTATAAAAATGATAATGTGGTCCTACTTGAATGAATGGTTTGATGAATGAATTGACTGAGTTCTTGAATGTGGTGTACTTTTGACGGGACTAGTTCCTTAATTATATGCCTAATGTTATTGGGACCGCACTAACTGGTTAAAGTTAGTTTTGGGGCCGTACCAACCTGGTTAAAGTTGATTTTGGAGCCGTGTTAACCGGTTAAAGTTAACAACTGGATATCCAGGGTCAATTGGAACCATTTGATAGAACTCATTGATTTGTTTATGAATATGTATGCTTTGGTAGAAAATGTGCTAGTGGCCATATTGCTTTTATGTTTATATTCTATAATGACTTGGCTCATGTAATGTATATGTATGGATAACACTCTTAAGCCACAGGGAGTACTCTCACCACTTACTGAGTGATTAGTTTTGCTCACCCCTTATTGTTTCATGCAGAGGACGATGCTTTTGAGGAAGTTGATTGGACCGACTCGTGGTATTAGAGCTGGAGATAGGATGTGATACATAGCAAAGATGTTATGTTAATTATCTTGGTATAGGACCTTTCATTTTTGGATATTTCGTGATCCTAGTGAAAGTGTATAGGATGATCTTCTATTTTGTTTGTGGATTATCTTTGTAATGTATCATATGACTTTGTATTTGAATCAGGTTCAATGAAATGGTTCTTTCGATCAGTTTAAGTATATTTTTGTTAGCCTTATGTCATAGCGTAGTCTTGGCATGGCGGGTGTTATATCCCGGGCACGGGGTGTAACATAACACCTTAAGAGGCATGATAACTGCCAAGCTACGCAAAGAAAAAGCTATATAAGTTTTGTTTTGTTAATGGAGATAGTAATTATCTGACTTCCTAATATATTTCCATTTGCTTCTAATCTTGTCAACATGACAAATAAAAAAGGTCGGTCCCATTCTGCAGCATCTTTTTTTAATTACAAAACTTGATAGTTCTGGTTCAACATATATGTCCTTAATTCATATTGAATTTGGCAGGTGTAATTCCACGAGACTGGTGATCTTCCAAACCTGATTTTGTTGAGTGTAGAAAATAACTAGATTATGAGCTCTATACCAAGAAATATTGGAAATTTAACTGCACTTCAAGAACTATACCTTGGTGTAAACAATTTAATGGTTAAGGCACTTGAGAATGGCAATGATGTGATAACTGAACATTCTTGGTCTAATAAACATGCTTTCCTTTGTAGACAATTGTTTCTTCAAGATTGTGAAAACATCCATTTCAGGAGTTCTACTGAGTTTATTTTAATCCAATGCTGCATATTTTGGCAGGTGTAGTGCCCAATGAGGTTGGCAACCTACAAACATTGGAGGTACGAACCTGAGATTTAACAGTTTAAAAGGTTTGATACCAACCAAGATCTTCAGCATCTCAACTTTAAGAGGGCTTTCACTTGTTTGCAACAGTCTACCAGGCAATCTTCCATCCAGTCAGGGTTTAGGTTTGCCTAATTTGGAAGCACTTCACCTGAGCATTAATAATCTCAGTGGACTAATGACTGAATCAATCTCAAAGTCTTCTAAACTCACTCATGTAGAGCTTCCTCGAAACAGACTCACTGGTCCAATTTCTAGTGTATTTGGAGAATCTACAGTTTCTTGAATACTTGGTGCTGTTTGATAATAATTTAACAAGTGAATCGTCATCTGAGGAGTTAAGCTTCATCATTGCCTTAACAAAATGCAGAAACCTGAGACAAATTTCAGTAGCTAATAACCCTTGTGTTCTTGCGGTCTCTATGAGAAACCTTTCTTCTTCTGTAGAAGAAATTTATGCAGGTGGCTGTAAAATAAAGGGCAAGATTCCAAAAACTGTTGGCAGTCTAAGCAATTTAATACATCTAGGCCTGCAAGAAAATTACATTTCTGGATCAATTCCAAGTACAGTCAATGGTTTGCAAAAGCTTCAGGATTATCTCTAGAACGTAACAATGTTATTGGAACTATTCCTGATACCTTTTGTGGTTTACAGTACTTAAATCTACTACATCTGATTGCAAATCAAATTTCAGGGTCAATTCCTGCATGTTTAAGCAATCTTACTTCTCTCAGGTATCATTATCTAGCCTCGAACAGAATAACTTCTTATGTGCCTGAAAATATGTGGAACCCCAAAGATCTCTTGGGAGTCAGTCCTGCATCAAATTTCTTGACTGGTTCTCTCCCTGCAGAAATTGAACTGTTGAAGGTTGCAACATGGATAGATTTGTCAATGAATCAATTTTCCAAAAATATTCGTAGTACCCTTGGAGCTTTAGCTTTAATTGCCTTTCTTTGGCATATAACAACTTTGAAGGTACCATTCCAGAGTCAATCAGTAGCATGTTAAGTTTGGAACATTTGTAGCTGTCACATAACAATCTCTCTGCAGGTTTGATCCCCAAGTCATTGGAGGCAATTTGATCTCTCAGCTATTGCAATGTCTCTTTCCATGGTTTACAAGGGGAAATTCTATCCAATGGTCCTTTCAAGAATTTCACAGGTGAATCGTTTATATTCAATGATGCATTCTGTGGATCATCTAGGTTTCATGTTCCAGCATGCCAGACTTCTTCAATGGACAGGTCAAGGACAAAGAAAGTGCTTAGAACAACATTGATCGAGCTGGGAATTTTACTGTAATCTGGGCATGTTTGTTTTGTTTCAATGTGTAAAGAAGGAGAAGGTTCAAATTGGAACAAATTTGTCCTTCTTAACTGCACAAGGAAGGATTTCATATTATGAACTCTTACATGCAACCAATGGTTATGATTAAAGCAACTTGAAATATGGAGTTTTGGATATGTTTACAAAGGGATTCCAACAAATGGAATGAGTGTGATCATAAAGGTGTTCAATTTGCAATTAGAATATTCATTCAATAGTCTAGACATAGAATGTGATATCTTGTGCAGTGTTAGGCACAGAAATCTGACCAAAGTCATTAGTATTTGCTCTATTGATGACTTCAAGGCATCATTACAGGATTACATGCCCGATGGGAGCTTATTCCTGTAATAATTGTTTAAACATCACGCAAAGAATGAATGTGATGATAGATGTGGCATGTGCACTGGAATACCTTCATCATGGTTACTCAATCCCCATTGTTCACTGTGATTTGAAGCCAAGTAACATCGTTTTAAATGAAGATATGGTTACCCATGTGACTGGTTTTGGTGTTGCAAAAATATTGAGTCATGGGGAGAGCACAGCATACACCAAGACTCTGGCAACATTCGGCTATATTAGACCTGGTAAAACTCGAATTACATCCAACTTTTTTTTTTATTTTTTTATTTTGTAGAAATTTAAGCTCAAAATTTTTGTGATAATCTATTCTCTCTTTAAAAGTATGGTGAGTCTTGGAGTCTTTGCACCTTATAGTGTTAGTTTTCAAATATGCCTAAAATACCCTCATATGCTATTTTCTCATATTAATTGTGTTATAATTGTAGTAGAGTTACAAACTCTTTACATTCCTTTGTGAATTTCATTGAATTTAATTTTTGTTGTTAATTAAAATAAAATAATTTCCCATACAAAAACCATTTACCTACCCTTCAATTCAATCCTCAAGAGACCAATAATACCAATAAACTTTAACATTTGTTCATAAGTTAGTTTTGACTTTTTAAAAACCAAAAGATGATGATTCGTAAAAATGCCACTATAGATTCTAAGAAAACAAGCAAAGTACTAAATTGTACTAAAGTACGTTAATAAAATATAACATAGCTTTAAATTTTATTAAATGATTACAGTATTATGTTTAACAAATAAGTTGTTTCCAAAAATAATATATTGAAATTTGGGCTATGAATAAGCACTCTACTAGCAAGTTCTTTTTTGTCTTTTTTTTTTAATACATCTATGTCAAGCTAAAGTTTTGGTGATTGATAAAATAATTCAAAAATAATATATTAAAATTTGGGTTATAAATAAGCACTCCGCTAGCAAGTTTATTTTATTTTATTTTATCCATGCCAAGCTAAAGTTTGGTGATTGATGAAATAATTCAAAAAATTGTATACATTTTTCAAACTTCAAATAACAAATTACATACTTATCTAAATGGTTCATAACTATTGACTTTAACAATCTATGAAGGATGAAAAAATTTTAGGTACATGTTTTTAATGTAAAATTTAAAATAAATAGAGCACTTATAACAAAAAAATAGTACAAGATGTATGATTTTACAAAACGAAAATGAGAAATAATTCAAAGAATACTATTAACGTTGACTCATAATTTTATTTGTGAAAGAACCCCTTTTATTTCATTTTTTGAACAAAACTTCTTCGATTAGACAAGGATTTAAAAAATATAAAAATACGTAACAAACATTTGTAAAGTCGATTTCATAAATGAATACAATAAGAACCTAAATGATATACTTGTACAAAAATGGAGTTTTCCAAATCAATGATATAAAACAATTTTACTTGATTGCAATGGATCTTTTTTCACATTAAAAAAAATGATTGCTTGCATCATTTAGAAGGCAACTAAGTTAATTTTGTCAAATTCTTTTTAAGTTTTTTTACAACCATGTTAAATGTCTAACACGCAAATGATTATAATTAAAAATTCACCGATCTAAACACAGTAATTGAATAAAGAACCTGGATTCTAAATGGGAAAAATATGTATCTTATTTATAACTATATAGTTAAATAAATAATTATTTTTAGAATCTAATATTACACATATTAAACAAAGTTTTTTTCACCAAATTAATAATTACTATTAAGATGTATGGGATTTCAAGTATCCATTTGAGTTGATATATTGATAGTACATTATAAAGTAAATAGGTTTTAAGTTTAATCATTAATATTTGTAGAGAAAGAACTTCAAAATATTTTTAACAACATCATTTTGTAAATAAAAAAATTTTAATATAAATTTTTAAGTATAATGATACTTGAACATAAAATAGATTTGATTTATCATAATGCCAGTTATATATTATCTGCAAAGCTTTGAATAAAAAATTTAAAAGTTTTAAGGTTATGACTTCAAATTCAAACCATAAATTTCAACAACAATTATTTTAAGAAAAGAATAATAGATAATCAATTTAGCATGGTATTCATAAAATTATATAAAGTTTTAGTATCCAAGAAGTATTATATTTTAAAATAAATTTACATTTACATTATCTTAGTTTAAAACTTGCACCTTCCAAACAGCTATGTATGCGTGTTTAAATAACCATTAACATGTTTAGAAAAAAGAAGATTTATCCTTTTTTTTTACTGTATACAAATTAATTAAATAAAAAATGCGACTTCATGCAATGTTAGAGAAAGAGTTGTCAATTAGATATTATCCCTTACTTAATTTCTTTTTATCTTTTATTTTTTAGACTATTGGTGCAATAAAATTTAGATCGAAAAAAGAATGTGACTCTGTCCAATGTACCTATGATGATCAAGAGTTACGAATTTTATTAAGTAAACTCTCCTAAAGTTTATCTTTTGTGTAGTTTTTGAAATTTATCTTTTTTTATTATTAATAAAATAAATTCAATAGAACAAAGATGTGACTTATTTAATATAAGAGGAAGAATTTTGAGTTCAGTCAAACATATTATTTCCTAAATTTTGAGAAGTAACTTACTCTGTGCACCCAAACACATTCAAAATAGCATCATCTCATATATTTTAAATTGTTTTAGGAAGGGAAATGTTTACTATTTTAAAAGAAGGCATAATTCATTTTTTTGGTGGTCCAAGAGAATGGGAATTCTTTAATTTAGAAATATTATGAAGTTCTCTTAATGTATCGAGAGGCATGTATATACGCTATTGAAAAAGCCTTTTAAAACCACTTAAAAATGAAGTATTCATATAATCATTGTATGTAAGTTAAGAATTGTTCTTTAATTTTTTGCAAAATACTTCCTAATTTTTCTCTGAGTGGTACAATTTTGAATTGACTGATTAAACATTTTATTCTTTTCTAGACTATATATTTTTCAAAAATTTTTTGGGCATACTCTTCAAAATAAAAATAAAATTCCCATACACTTATGATTCATCTCACGTATTATTACATTATTAAAAATATTTTATAATAATATCACACTGTCAAAACACATATCAAGGATTTTGAAGAGGATGTAGAAGTTAATCTAATATTTTTCAATTCATTCACTTTGTTTCTAATATATTTCTTTATAAAATAATTAAATTTCTCATAACCACAATTTTTTTTTAAAGAAAGAGGGCATCATATTCACGTGCAACACACGTGCTTCATTACTAGTATTGTTAAAATGGTTTCCACTACAGAGAATGGATTGGAAGACTACTATCAACCAGATGCGACATTTACAGCTATGGAATCATGCTGATGGAAAATCTCACAAGACTGAAGCCAAATGATGAAATGTTTTAGGAAACAAGTCTATGGAACTGGGTATATATTTGTATGCAAAATGCAGCATATCAGGTAATAGATGCAAAATTGCTGAAGCCAAGCGATCAGCACTTTTCCGAAAAGTTGGAGACTTGGAGTGCACAGCATCCGTCATGAGATTAGCTATAGCTTGCACAGAAGATTATCGCAGGGACAGAATAAATGCTATAGATGTTCTTGCAGCATTAAAGAAAATCAAAATCCAGCTTCTCCCATATTGTAAGGCAACCTAGAAAAATATCTAGGTATTGAAGTTTTACTGATTCACACAAATGTAGAATTGGTTTTCACCTTATGCTAACATGATGTCCTTCGTGGCTATCAAGAAAACAGGTTTTTCACTAGTTTTCAGCTAAATTTGCATGACCGAAAGGCCCTTATGAGTGATGATACACTTCTTTATTATTAGATAAATATGTAATTATTATTGCTTACTGATCTATCTTCATGCGATTCAGCAAGCTTTTGCCATCAAGTTTGTTGCTTAGCATCAGTTTTGTATAGTCCTGGCGTTCTAATGTCTTGTAATTTGCTCCATTTTCTTTGACAAGATCTGGTAGAGGGCCAATATTAGTCCTCAAATTTGGACTATGGAATGCAGCAATTGAAAGTCTTTCCTTCTGGAAATTCACAACAGCTCTATGCTCAATGCTGCTATAACCTCCGTTACTCATTATCTGCGTACAAAAAGGACCAACGCAAAATCAACTAAAAATTTGGGAGTCCAAAATATTCAGATACATGGCTGGTAAAAACTTGGAAAAAGAGGGTATTTGCATGATTGTCTTAGTTACCTCCATTGCATCACCAATATTAATGATGATGGCTCCAGGAATGGGCTTAACTGGCACCCATTTATTATTTTTCTTGATCTGCAGGCCTTCAACTTCATTGACTTGAACCAATAGGGTAAGTCCTCCTCCATCAGAGTGTGGTGTGAGACCGACAACCTTGTCTGCTTGCAAGCAAGGTGGATAGTAATTCATTCTTATTCCTTGTGTGCCATCCTGATACATGTTGTTAAATATCTCTGGGTTCACCCCAAGATTCACGGCCATCAGTTTAACGAGGCTTATACACACTTTGTGCAATTCAAGCGAGTACTCATCCAAGGTTGATCTGATATCACTCATAAAAATGGCAAATTAGCTTCTCCGGCTCGTGATGATTAAATTTGCACAAATTTCTATGGTTTTGTCACTTGAATTGTCCTTGCTAGCAGGACTATTACATATTAATTACCTACCTGAAAGTTGTTGGAGTGGTAGGCCAGAATCTCATGTTTCTTTGAGAAACTGGTAACGGAATGAGGTAGAGCATGTCGCCCCAGTCCAGCTTTTGATCCTCTGTTAGAACAAATGCTTGACCATAACCTTCAATATTATTTGGTAGCTGCGCACAGGCCATCTTCTGCTGTAATGGCAGCTTAAAAAAGTCCTCTGTCACCACCTTCATTTTCTCAATTACTGTGGTTGCCCCATGATTGACTAACTGTAACAAGATTGAATAATTGGACAGCATATACTAAATGTTCACTAAGTTAGAATAGTCAATTCAGCGGCAAATAGTATTTAATTCCTGTAAAAGAGCAAATTTTTGTATCAGAATTTTTACCTAGTAGAAAAAATGTCACTTAATTTCTTAATTTTACCTGAAAGAAGCCCCATTCTTTACAAGCCTGATGAAGTTTGGCCATTTCATCTTCGTATCCTAAATGATCAGTTGCAAGTTTGCTCATGTCGATCACTGGAATCTGTGAAGACTCATTGATTGAAAATTCATCTAGATTCATTTCGGGCCGGATGTATCGAGGTGGGATGTCCTTCTCTTTCAAGCACCCGGAGGCTAGTTCTTGCACATTCTCTACAGGAAGTGAACCACCACCAAGGTCCTTTCTGGTGTTGGCCACTTCAGTTTCCATTGATCAATGATGTCTCTGATATTAGCTGTTTTTGCTGTTGGAACAATATTAACTGACAGGAACGTTTAAAACATGTTCTTTGCCTGATCTGGTGAGATTTTAAAGCAAGCTTTTGGGTGATTGATCTGTTGCTTCTATGAAGAGGCTACTTTTTGAGATTGAACATGTTTGGTATTAAAAGTTGAGAGAAGGACACACTGGTACAGTTTTCTCGTGTTAGGTAGTTTTCCATTATAGTTGGCTAAGAATAGGAGGTCTCATATAATACGTATATTATATTTTCACAATTACCTATATGTTACCAAAATTATCTACGTTCTATAAGTTTTTTGTAAAGAAATCTATTTTCTTCCTCTGATTAATTGAATTAAGTAAAACTTTGATGAAACAAAAATTTACGCAACAATCAGTACGTATTCACATGTATACTTTAGTAATAATAGTTCAATCATTAATTTAAGGGCTTATCTTGTTTTGCTATTATCTTTTGTTTTGCATTTTAATACATGTTTCGATTAAAGTACTCTTGCTGAACATAAAGAGGATCCTTAAAAGTGATTTCACCTCCATAATGAATTTAATTTCACCTCCCATAATTAATTCTTAGCCTTCGTTGTCGAGGATACAACGGCAATTTCAGTCATTGAGGCAAGACTTTGAGGTTATTTCAAGTTTACTTTTGAGCAACTCAAGGTAAGTATAGAGTGAAAGAGAAAACTTATCTTATTTATAAATTGTTAAACTGGCTTAATTAAGAGGAATAGTGAATTAAATTTAAAAAATTAATTGAGTTAATTATTGGAATAGTGTAGAAACGATAGAGACATTGAAGAAATAAAGACTCCAACATCTCAAACAAAACAATCACGATTTTATATTGAAAAAAGAAAAGTTATGAAGTCACATACTGTGGCAATGATTAATTAATTCGTGGACCACGCTTTTCTTTCTTTAAAATAATGGCTATATTTGTATACCATTTTTAAAATTATTTACAAAAAATTTTGAGAGTCGTGTTCTGATTGAACCAAAAAAATTTCCAAAAAGTTAGAAAAATGTACTGTTCATTATTTTGAGATTTTGGTCTATCTTCACTTGGATTCACAAACGGACAAAAACATTTTTGGGTCAGACATGAAAACAAAGGGAGTAGAGAGTATCAAGCACTGCCACTAGATGCTAAAAAGGAAGCCGAGTCCAATAAATTTATTTTATAAATATGTCAAAAAGAGCCCCTTTCTTTTTTGTTCTAAAACCCTTTACCCTGGTTCTAAAACCCTTTACCCTTGAAAAGTATAAAATGTATTATGTACATTATCACGTGATATATTAAAATTAATAGTTTATCGATAATAGTAAGTAATACCTTATATTATTTAACTATATGATTGATTTTAATACACCACCTGATGTGCGTAATGCACTCGATACCCACTCCTTCATCCCTCCTCTCTCCAATCCCAAACCCCGTACAACCCCATACCCAGAATTCTGAGCAATTGGTATGCCAAATGTCCATTCAAAGTGTCATCCTTGAGGATCTGGGTCATTTACCCCAAAACCCCAAATCGACAAACTAACGGCAAGTTCAGCAGTCGCGACGGTTTTTTGCTCGGTGACTCCAATGCCGAAACTCCAAATCCCAAACACCGATACCCTTAGTAACTAATGTGTCGTCCTCACCATTTGGCGACGCTTCCTTGCTCGGTAACCGCAGCCTTCAACCTTCTTCACTCAAAAAACTGATCATCTATCATTGTTCTGGTACTCGAATAGTCGCCCGTCGATGTTCTGTGCGTGGTGAGTTGGAACTTAGTTCAAGATCACTCAGTGAATGTGTTGGTTTTTCAATGTTTGTAAGTGCAATCGGAGGGTGGTTTGGTCATCAATTTCCCTCATCCACTGCTTGTCGTCTACTGAGGTCGTTTTTAAGTTTGCGAAATCAATCTTGTAACATAACACCTATTATATCTTATTATGAATTAGATACACCATTTTACCAAATTTAACTGTACTGAACAACCTTTTGTAATGCAAATATATTTCATTTCTATATTCGTACAAATATTTACATTTTACAAAGTTTTTTAAACGTTTTTTTTTTTCCAAATAATTTTCACAATTCGAACAGTTTGCCTAAATAATTTTTTACAATCTAACTACTTTTTTATTAGTTTAAAAAGAAAATAATAATATTAGAATTATTATTCTTAATAATTTTCAAATAATGCCTTTCCGTTTCCCGGGGGGAAAACAATAATGATAGTTCGCTCTAAGACCCACCACCTTAAAAGAGGATGCCGATTGAGATGGACCTGGGAGCAAATCTGTACTTGGGCCACACATTTGTTTATAAGCTTGAGCCCATAATCACAACCATGGTACGACCTACTTCTTAATTTGCACAATGCTTAAAATCTTTACACATATGAACCACTCAATCTATCTGTTCTCTGTAAAAAAAAAAATTATGATGAGTTTTAAAGTATAAGTAGAATTTGGTCTTAATTTCTTTTATTCCAAATCTAACCATCTGATCAGTTCAATAGGTTAAAGGACCTTGTCCTATTTTGACAATTTACTTAATTTATAATTAAATAAATACAATGTATGAAAGACAAACGCTAGTTTTTATTTCCTTATTACCATTTTACAAAAATTAGGTTCGTTGTATTGCATATTTTATAATTAATTATGGAATATATTCACTAATCATTAAATCATTATTCCAAGAAATTATACTTTTATTTTTTTTATCCTTTTGCTTTTTTTAGCTTTTTGATTCATGTCAAATGAAAGTTTGGTGATTAATTAATTCAAACAATTGCAGATATAGATCTAGTTTCAAACAACATATTTTGAGTTGCCTAAACTCAAGTTTTGAATTTAACAATCTATGGAGGATGAAAAAAAATTAGCCACAAGTTTTCAAAGCAAAATTTAAAATAAGTATAGCACTAATAACTAAAAAAGTGCAAGCTATAGCAGTATTTTTCAAAATAAAAACGAACATCAATAATATAAACAATTTTAATTTGATTGTAGTAGATATTTCTTGACAAGAAAAAAAATAGATAGTTTGCGTGTATAAGAAGGCAACTGAGTTGATTTTGTAAAACACACTTTAAGTTTTTCTAACCATGTTAAAAATCTAACACTCAAATGATTATAATTGAAAATTTATTATGTTGAATATTCTAATTCAAAAAGAACTTGAATTTTAAGAAGAAAAAATATCTTTCTTATTCATAACTATATAGTTAAATAAATAGCTATTTTTTGAATCTATAGCTGCACATGTTAAACAAAGTTTCTTTCACCATATTAATAATTACTGTTAAGATGTATAAGCCATTAACTTATGGTACCCGAGTTGGTAAATTTTAATTTTAATCACCAACATATTTATAGAGAAAGAAAAATCACAATCTTTTGAGCAATATTGTTATGTTAACAAAAATTTTGTGATTTAAGTGTAATGATTGTTGACAAAATATCTTGCTATCAATGTTTGTATCATAGTGCCAGCTATGTACTATCTTTAAAACTTTTGAGAAAAAATTAAAAACTTTTGATGTTATGATTCCAAATTCAAACCAATATTATTCAACAATAACCGATCAAGAAAATAAAAATATATAATTACTTTAACATGGTGTTCAAAATAAAAATTTCAAGAAAAAAATTCAATATCTAAGAAATGTCAAATTTTATAATAACTTTTGCATGTGAGTTATTACTAGTGAGACTAAGAAAAGTAACAGTCTAAACGAAGTTAAGATTTGTAGGGAAAAAAACAAAACTTGAAGGGAAATTAAAATTTCAAAAGTATTTTAACTTCAAACACTCTTGAGGAAATTCGAGACAACATTCCAGCAATACATGCAAAGTGCACCAGCAAAATTAAATTACACCGTTTTTTGAATACGTTAAAATTATTAAAAATTGTTGAAGTATAAACCATTTTTACTAAAAATGGTTGAAGTACTTGCATCGCCCTTTGTTTTTCGTGTTGAAGAAAATTATTTCCTGTATCTTTACTTTTGGATGTTGAAGCAATAGCAGTAATTGATTATCGCGTTCTTTTGAGCCACAAATTGCTATGTGAAGATACAATTACTCAACAAAAGCAAATGTAAACTTCCAATATTTATAGTGAAGATGTCTAATACATAGATATTAAAGAAACAGAATCTCAGATAACTTTCATTTAAATTTCCATGGCCTCATGGCTTAATGATAGTAATACACTTCCATATTTTGAAGAGAGAAAACATTAAAATTTATTGTCGGTTGCTCATAAAGAAAAATAACATCCTGTGGAAATGTAGGGTTAAGAAAAATTAGTAAGTTTTTTATAAAAAAGGCAAGTTTTCTTTTTATTGAAACTAACTATTTCTTTTTACAATAACTTATCAATTTTTTGGGTTGACTATGGTAGCATTAATTGCTAGGAAATTTTGTGTCAATTATTTATTTTCATGTCATCCAGCAGCCTTTGTTCCCCAATTTTGCGGCTCAAAAACAGTCTTGTAAATTCCGCGTTATCCATTGTCATGTAATTTGCTCCTTTTTCTTTGATAAGATCAGGTAGAGGGCCAATTTTTGTTCCCATATTTGTTCCCATATTTGGACTATGCACAATGCTTCTCTATTCTCCATTAATCATCACTTGCATTCAAATTTTCATGAAGCCAACATCAACAAAAATTAATGCAAATCTTAAGAAAAGGTTTTAAGCCTTTCTTTCAGAAGCAGGGCATGAATTTTTTTTTTTTTTTCTCCTTTTGGCTTAAGAAAAGTTTTAGTTGTAACCTCCATGATACAACCAATGTTGACAATTATGGCTCCAGGAATGGATTTAACAAGACAACCAATTATCGTCTTTCTTGATCTGCAGGCCATCAACATTATTGACTTGAACTAACAGGGTCAGTCCTCTTAGATCAGTGTGGGAGTTGAGATGGATAACCTTGCCATCTCCTGGTGGGTAGCACATCATTCTTATTGTCTGGTTGCCGTCTTCATACATACTGTTGAGTATCTCTGGGTTCACCCCAAGATTCATGGCCATCACATTTATCAGAATCTTGCAAACCTTGTGCAGTTCAACTCAGAACTCATCACAGGTAGATCTGATAATGATATGATTCAGAAAGTCACAAAATTAATTACCATTTTGAACTTGAAACAGAATTAAGTAGTGGAGAAAAAAAGCGTCATTGACAGATTAGTTATTTTAGAGAAATTGCATCAAGATTAATTTATGTAAAAAATATCAAATTGATAATATAAGCTAAATTTTAGTTGCATAATGAAGCTTATTATTTACTGCACGAGTGAGAAAATATATATTCTACTTTGCTGACCTGAAAGCTGTTGGAGTATCAGGCCAGATTCTCACGTCTCTTTGAGAAACTGGTAATGAAGAGAGGAAGATCATTTCACCCCACTCGAGCTTTTTGTTCGATGCAGCGAGTGTTTGGGCATATCCTTCGGTACTATTTGGTAGTTGTGCATAGGCCATCTTCTGATCTAATGGCAGCTTAAAGAATTCCTCAGTGACCACCTTCATTTTCTCAACTGGTGTTGTTGCCCCATGATTGATTAACTGTTGCATAATTGAAATATGGATACCGTTACTAATGAATTTAACTAAGATGATTAATTCCAATGTCCAAAAATACTCCAAAACGAAGGAAAATTGCAAAATTTTTGTGCAGGAATTTTACCTAGAAAAAGTCAACGTTGCATCAATTGATGGGCATAACAGAATTTCAATGATGCATTAATTAATTTGAACAACAGAACATTCACGATCTTTATACCTGAAAGAAACCCCATTCTTTGCATGCCTGATGAACTCTTGCCTTTTCATTTTGGCATTCTACATGATCAGTTGCAAGCGTGCCCATGTCAATCACTGGAATCGGTAAAGATTTATCGACTGAAACCTCATGAGCGCTCTCCATTGCTCAATAATGTCTCAGATATCAATTTCAGCCTTTTCTTATATACAAACTATCCCTCGTGTATTAAGCCCCTTTTCACTTTTGATGAAGTAACTTACGAGTATTTATCTCATGTTGTTTGCCTGGTCTGGTGAAAAGTTAGTGCCACCTTTGTTTTGATTAATTAATATAGTTGGATAAACCCATGCGACCAACATATACTGCCAATTCCTTAGCAATTAACGCATCAGGTGGGTACAACTCACAAGGAGTAGATGACTTGTGAGATTTAATGTGTATGATATGGAATATTGGAAAGGATATGTCTGGTACGGATTTGGGGCTCACAATTTTCATTTGCTACAAGTTGATAAACGTGATTTGATGTGGCAAAATAGATGGCTGAAATGTTGTCACGTTGACAAAATTTGAATTGAAAAAATAGAAAAAAAAAAGACGGTAATTTTGAAGGAAAAATTAGTTACACCAAAATGCTGAGAAAATACATCAGAATGCTGAGGAGTTACATCGCTCCTAACTTATGAAAAATGGAAAAGGCCAAATTGTGAGGCCTCGTATCTGTCTGGTACAGAAGTTGATTATGCCACTGAAGGATGTGAAACTTGGTACTGTGTCTATTATAATGTCACGAACACTTACTGTCACACCCCGTGACCAGGTGTAACACGCCGCATATTAGACTTACCTAATACGCAAGGCTATTAAAATATTCAAAGCAAATCTAAATCACAATTAATATAAATTTGGAAAGACTTCAAATCACATTCGAATAATCCTCAAAATAAAAACATATAACATCTATTGGAATTATCAATTTCTCTTAGGTAAAATAAAAACATAAAACATAAACTAAAATTAATATTCTTGACCTACCAACTAAATAATCTCTAATAAAAATAAAATTCTCTATTGATAAGCCAACTGTCCCACTTGTCTATCCCGAACTATAGACACCTACAAAAACAAATAGTATAATGGAGTGAGCAACTAAATTACTCAGTAAGCAGTTCCGTTCCTTCTTAACCAGTTTGGGCAATTACATATATACATATACATATAGTACATGCATTCATTCAACCACGTATTATTCACACATCAATAATAATATATAATTACATAACAAGATCGTGGCATATCAAAGAAACATACTCAAAACATACATGATCATACATAAGTAGGCTCAAATTCATCAATGCAGGAACCAGTGGTACTAGATATCTAGCCTAACTTTTCCCCAGTTAGGAGGATCATAAGCATACATACATGTCCTGACTACTCACCGTCAGGGAGGTAGACGAGAACTAGCTCTCTCTGGTATACAAAGAATAATCAGAGCCAAAACATATATGACATACATTCACACATCATACACAAGCATGCATATACATATATATAGTCAAGGTGCCACAAATATATGAAAAATTATCACACATATAACCTGCCCAATCTGAATTTTATACTATAAAATATTTACATAAGAACTAATATTCATATACGAAGAAGTTTTCAAAACGTAAGAAATGTTGGGAACCACTTACTGTAAGGTCCAATACCAACCAACTAGCTCAAATAGTCTTGATCCGAGAAATAATCGCCACCTATTGACCAATCAAAGATATTACAATTCACTTAATAACTAAAAATACTAAAATATTAAAAGGCCTTAAAACTATTATAGAAAGAATTCTATAACTTCCAATTTAAATTAAAACATACTGTGACCTAAAATTGATTGGTCAAGTTCCCAAAATAATCCATAACAAAGTTGTAAACAACCTAAACAATAATCTGCAATTTCTAAACCATATAGAATAACATATGCCATGACCTACAATACATTGACAAAAATTTTCTTCAACCCAAAATAACGACAAAACAATTCATATTCCCTGGTTTTTACTTAGCACTAGTACTGTTATTACTTTTCTTTCCTTTGGCCCACTTGATTCCCAAATATTGATAACAAACGAAGTCAAAGACTTCTTATGACTGCCGTCCACCAATTTCCAGAAACTTGGGAAGCCAAAATCTTCCAATTGCTTCTTAAACCGTAGCTAACTTGATAACCTCACTTTTCATTATTTTAAAAATCAATCAATGAGCCAAAGTGTCTTATGTCCAAAGAATTCCACGCAGATAATCAGATCCATTGCTTAGAATATTTAACAAACAAAAGGCCAAACTAATGTAAGAATCCATGTGCAACAAATCAATATTTCCAATTACGCAGTTGGCCTTATCAGATTCGTTATCCTTCCAATGACGACTACCATCTGTAAAATTTAGTCTACTCCAATATCTTCCAAATTAAAGCCGTGCGAACCAAAAAGCTTTAGCAAATTTTTTTTTTTAAACGATAATTAAGCTTATAAAATTCAGCAACTCAACCCCCAATATTCCACAATCTACTCTTATTAAACCTAATTCTAAAAAAAATAAAACTATAAAATTAAAACCAATCTAACCTTGCTCGAAGTAGGAATCAGAGGAACGACCTTCAGTCTCCGGATCTGCAAAATCTTCAGCCACCTCTTGTTCTTGATCTTGGAGACAAAAAGAGGATCAAATTGGGAGAAAATAAAAAAAACGTCGTAACCTTCTGAAAAGAAAAGAAAAGAAACGTTTCTCCTCTTTTTTTTTTATTATTATAACTACCGTTATTACTACTAGTATTATTGTAGTTGAGTCCCTTATATCTTATTTAAATTTTACAAAGGCCCAAAAGTAAATCTTTCAAAAATTTGCAATTAAGCCCATACTTGGGCACGGGTATGTAATACCCAATATAAATAAAGGGCAAAAAGGTCATTTGACCTAAAAAAAAAAAAAAAAAGGGGAATGTCGGTGGGATTTTCCCATAAGAAGACTGCAGAATTTTCTGCAGAAAGAAAGGAAAGAAGCTGCGAGAAAGAAAGAAAAGAAAAGAGAGAAGAAAGAAAGAAAAGAAAAGAGAGAAGAAAGAAGAGAAAAGAGAGAAGAAGGAGAAGGAGGGGGAAGAAGAAAGAGGAGGTCCGGCCAGCAGGAGAGAGAGAGAGAGAGAGAGAGAGAGAGAGAGAGAGAGAGAGAGAGAGAGAGAGAGAGAGAGAGAGAGAGAGAGAGAGAGAGAGAAGAGAAGTAGGGAAGAAAAGAAGAAAAAAAAAAGAGGAAGAAAAAGGAAAAAAAATTTGGATTTAGCTAAATAAGGTAAATCTTTATGCTTAAATCTTGTTTATTAAATAGATTATGATAAGTATGTGATGTTTTTGGTAGAAATAATAGCATGCATGGAATAGAAATTGAGTAGATAGAATTTTAGAGTTTAAGAAATTTTAGGAAAATTTAGAGAAAAATGATTTCTTGGTATATCTAGAATTAATAGTTTTATTATGGTGTTAATTTCTAGTAAGAGGAGGAAAAAGTTGATTTGGGAAATTAAAGTTGAGATTTAATTATAGTTTAGGCCATGTAAGATGGGTAAGTGATTGAGTTAAGCCTTGGGGCTAGATTAAAGTTAGAGTATTATTTTTCTAATATATTTTTAGTGGTTAATTTTGATGGTTATGTTATATAATAGATTCAAGAGAGCAAGTGGCGGAGGAAGCCGCTTAAGAAGGAGACTCTACTACGAGATTTTGGTATATAGCCTAATTGAGATAAGTGTAATGCATATTATGAATCACTAGTACGATATCTTGCTTGCAAAGAATTTTGTAAATATTTTAAAGTATGGCATATGTTGACAAATGGATGTACTTTGAGAGAAATGCATACAAAGTGGTTTATTTTGTATACAAAGTGGTTTATTTAGAATATGAAAGTTTAAATGAGTTTGCAAAGTATTTAAAGGTGAATGATTTACGTTGAGTGTATAAGATAATACATTTGACGTTTTTTTCAAAGTATGTTTTTATATATTGTTAAAGTTTTAACATTAAAGAATGAGAAAGTGAAGGATTGTTTGTGGCAATGATTTTTGTCAAATAAAGTTGAAAGAATTTAGTTGTGAAAATGATTTGAAAGTAACTCTATGCAGAGCTGACTAAAACTAACAGGGTTATTGTTAGTCTGGGTGCACCTAGTATATACCGGCTAGGGAATGTCCGCAGTGATTCCCTCCCTTCGCGGGACAGATACCCTTCGGGGGATAGCCCTTCGGGGACAGAGTTACCCTTCGGGGAATAGTAGGTTCTGCATAGTTGTGACTTCGAGAAATAACAAAAGTTGTTTATGAAACTAAAAATGTGATTTTATTGAATGTTTTATGTCATATATGATGATTATACGGTTTTTCTGCCAAAAGTGTAATTTTGAGTAAATTGTTTAAAATATTTTACAATATGTATTATGCTTACTGAGTGTGAAAACTCACCCCTCGATATTTTTCAATATTTTGTAGAAAGTGCAGGAGTAGGATCAAAGCAAAGATTTGCATAGCCACAAACTTGGAAGGTACCACCCGGTTATTTTTGTTTATCCGGGTATAGGACATGGTTATTATTTGAAAATTGTGGCAATATGGTATATGACTAGTTTGATATATTGTAAATGTTATTTTTGGAATAGCTGCTCCGTTGGTTGTAAGTTATGAATGTTGAGATATTTATATGAAATATATGAAATTCTTGTGGGTATACCTCTTTATGATTGAAATGGATGATTGATGGCTTGTGAAGAGGTGATATGATGTATTGTGAATGTATTGAAATTGTTTGGGCTGGCTGAAATTTTTATGCAGGTATTTTTAAATTTTTGGGAAATGTCCAAATACAGAGGAGATGCTGCCGAAATTTTGGTAGATTTTAGAGGAAAGTTAGGCTTACGTGGTTTGGGGCGGTTTATTCCACCTCGAACTACGTGCCGGTCATGGCCTTTAGGTTCGGGTCGTGACAGGGTATTTCACTTACAGCTAATAACAAAAAAGAAATAAAAAAAATGGATTATTTGATCTCTTTGTGATCTGTGTTCTATTAATTTTTGATGAAAATATTTTGTTTTTCTCCAGAACATTAAACAAGAACTCTCCAGACAAAGATCAAACAATAATAGACAAAGTAATACAATAGAAACTGATCACTTAATGAACATCCAGTGATCAATAACATCTCAAATATCAATCCCAACTACTTATATATACTTTATAGAGACTGTCTCCATTACTCTGTGATTGTTTGTTGCTGCATCAACTGTAATCAACACCAAATTTCATCTCGTTATTATATTAACTTGTGACAGTTTAGTGACAGATTTTCTTGATGGCATTGCCCATCCAAACGGAGCCATGTTTCTTACGAAATCCCTCGGGCAAAACAGCAACGACAGTTCGCTTTAAGACCCGACCACCTCGAGAGAGGGATGCCGATTGAGATGGAGGTGGGAGCAAATCTATACCTTCCTGGGGCACACATTTGTTATAAGCTTGAGCCCATAATCACAATCATGGTACGGCCTACTTCTTAATGTGAACAATCCTTAAAATCTTTACGCATATGAATCAGTCAATCTATCTATTCTCTGTTAAAAAAAAAAATTATGATGAGTTTCAAAGTATAATTACGATTTGTTCTATTTTTTTTTTTTTACTCCAAATCTAACCATCTCATCAGAATTCAATAGCTTAAGGATTTTTTCCCATTTTGACAATTTACTTAATTTATAATTAAATAAATACAATGTACGAAAGACAAATACTAGTTTTTATTTAATTATTACCATTTTACAAAAATAGGTTCATTGTACTACACATTTTATAATTAATTATGGAATATATTCACCAATCATTAAGTCATTATTCCTAGAAATTATCATTTTATTTTTTTATCCTTCTGCTCTTTTTTTTTTAAAGCTTTTTGATTCATGTCAAATGAAAGTTTGGTGATTAATTAATTCAAACAATTGCATATATAGATCTAGTTTCAAACGACATATTTTGAGTTGCCTAAACAAGGTATGAGTTTTGAATTTAACAATCTATGGAGGATGAAAAAAAATTAGCTACAAGTTTTCAAAGCATAATTTAAAAAAAGTATAGCACTAACAACTAAAAAAGTACCAGCTGTAGCTGTATTTTTCAAAACAAAAACAAACGTCAATAATATAAACAATTTTAATTTAACTATAGTAGATATTTCTTCATAAGAAAGAAAAAAGATAGTTTGTGTGTATAAGAAGGCAACTAAGTTTATTTTGTAAAGCACACTTTAAGTTTTTCCAACCACTTTAGAAATCTAGCACTCAAATGATTATAATTGAAAATTTATTATGTTGAATATTCTAAGGAAATGAGGACTGAAATTCTAAAAAGAACAAATATCTTTCTTATTCATAAACTATAGCTATTTTTAGAATCTATAGCTTCACATGTTAAACAAAGTTTCTTTCACCATATTAATAAGGCCTAATTCCAAAATACCCCCTGTAATGTTGAGTAAGGAGTAAATTACCCCATGTGTTTAAGAAGTGCACGAATTACTCTCTACTTTAATAACAAATTGCCCCCTCATGTACATTTCATCTTTATAAGGACAAATTTACTCTCATAAATTTTTAATATTGCAAAATTTTTAATCTGTTATATAAAAACAAAATAAGGGCACTACTCAAGGATAATATTAATATTGCACTTTTATATAAAAAAAAATCAAAATCATGACTCCAGAATTGCAAAAATTTTCATTACAAAATATTTCTATAATTTGTATTCAAGATGTAGAAAAGTATGAAAAAATACATGAATAGTTTATTTTTGCCATGATGTACGATGAGCAATTGTAAAGTGAATATAAATTTGTAATTTTGTCAAATATATTTAAAATAGAATATCACGAAGTGCTAATAATGTTATTCTGTTAATAAAAATAATAAAAATATAGCAATTATAAACCTATGTTTCTAACCAAAATAATGTAAGACTAAGTTAATCTAGTAACAAAAGTAGCAATACTTTTTTTTTTTTTTTTTTGTAGTTCATGTGTTTAAGACTTCTTTCTCCTTTATCATTTTGTTCTACTCACTCATGGATGGTATAAAATTTTATGTTTTCATATGAAAAAGAGAAATTTGTCCAAATATTGTGAATAGAAAGGCACAAATGTCTTTTATCTATTAAAGAGGGTAATTTGTATGTTTCCTAAATACAAGGGGCGATTTGCCACTAATGCAATGTTATAGGGGGTATTTTGTGATTTAGCCTATTAACAATTGCTATTAAGATGTATGAGCCATTAAGTTGTAGTACTTGGGTTGGTAAATTTTAATTTTAATCACCAATATTTATAGAGGAAGAAAAATCACAATCTTTTGAACAATATTATCATGTTAATAAAAACTTATGATCTTTATGATTTAAATTTAATGATTGTAGACAAAATATCTTACTACCAATATTTGTATCACAGTACCAGCTATGTATTATCTTTAAAACTTCTGAGAAAAAAATTTAAAACTTTTGATGTTATGACTCCAAATTTAAATTTAATATTATTAGATAACAACTGTTCAAGAAAATAAAAATATATAATTACTTTAAAATGGTGTTCAGAATAAAATTTTCAAAAAAAAATTCAGTATCTACAAGATGTCAAATTTTGTAATGATTTTCACGTGAGTAAGACTAAGGAAAGAAAAAAAATCTAGAGGAAATTAAGATTTGTAGGGGAAAAAAACTTGAAGGGAAATTCAAAATTTCAAAAGTATTTTAACTTCAAACACTCTTGTGGAAATTCGAGGCAACATCCAACAATACTACAAAGTGCAACAGCAAAATTAGATTACATCGTTAAACTTATTAAATATTGTTGAAGTATAAACTCACTAAAAATTTGCATCGCCCTTTGTTTTTTGTGTTGAAGAAAATTATTTCCTGTGTCTTTACTTTTTTTTTTTATATATATATATCAAACATATACTATTACAATTAGGGAAAAAGAAATGGTGTTGGTGGGATTTGAATCCCCTGACCTCTGGAGTGGAGTCGTGGAGCTCTAACCGCTCAACTTTCTATTTGTTCCCATGTCTTTATTTTTGGATGTTGAATCAATTGCAGTAATTGATTATCGCGTTCTTTTGAGCCACATATTAATATGTAGAGATACATTTACTCAACCAAAAGCAAATGTAATCTTCCAATATCTATAATAGACTTGCATGTGAAGATGTCTAATACATAGATATTAAAGAAACAGAATCTCAGATAACTTTCATTTAAATTTCCATGGCCCCATGGCCTAATGACAGTAATACACTTCCATATTTTGAAGAGAGAAAACATTAAAATTTATTGTCAGTTGCTCATAAAGAAAAATAAAATACTGTGGAAATGTAGATTTACCAAAAAATCAGTAAGCTTTTTATAAAAAAGATAAGTTTTCTTTTTATTAAAACTAACTTATCAATTTTTTGGGTTGAGTATGGTAGCATTATTTGCTAGGAAATTTTGTGTCAATTATTTATTTTCACGTCATCCAGCATGCTTGGTCCCCAATTTTGCAGCTGAAAAATAGTCTTGTAAATTCCGCGTTATCCATTGTCATGTAATTTGCTCCTTTTTCTTGGATGAGATCCGGTAAAGGGCCAATTTTTGTTCCCATATCTGGACCATGAAATGCAGCAATTGAAAGCCTTTCTTTCTGGGAATTAACTATTGGTCTATGCGCAATGCTTCTATATTCTCCATTAGTCATCACCTGCGTTAAAATTTTCATGAAGCCAATATCAACAAAAATTAATGCAAGTCTTAAGAAAAGGTTTTAAGCCTTTCTTTCAGAAGCAGGGCTTGTCTTTTTTTTTTTTTTGGATAAATTACTATTAAGTCCCTGTAGTATCGTTTTCGACCACATAATTCCCCTTTAATTTTTATATGATCACATAAACCCCTTGTGGTGGCATGTTTAATTCACTTATCATTACGGAATATTCTGAATCGGCAGACCAAAATTTAGAATATTTTGTGATGGTGCATTGATTCCGTTCCTTTTTCACATTTCATAAAAACACGAGATTAGGTGGTCATATTAAAATCATAGGGAGATTATGTAGTCGAAAGCAACACCATAGAAGGTTAATAGTAATTTACCCTTTTTTTTTTGCCCTTTTGGCTTAAGAAAAGTTTTATTTGTAACCTCCATGATACAACCAATGTTGACAATTATGGCTCCAGGAATGGATTTAACAAGCAACCAATTATCGTCTTTCTTGATCTGCAGGCCATCAACTTCTTTGACTTGAACTAACAGGGTCAGTCCTCTTAGATCAGTGTGGGAGTTGAGATGGATAACCTTGCCATCTCCTGGTGGGTAGCACATCATTCTTATTGTCTGAGTGCCATCTTCATACATACTGTTGAGTATCTCTGGGTTCACCCCAAGATTCGTGGCCATCACATTTATCAGAATCTTGCAGACCTTGTGCAGTTCAACTGAGTACTCATCAAAGGTCTATCTGATAATGATATCATTCGGAAAGTCGCAAAATTTATAAGCATTTTTAACTTGAGACAAAAATAACTAGTGGAAAAAAAAATGACATAGACAAGATTAGCAGTTTTAGATAAACTGCGTCAAGATTAATTTACGTAAGAAATATCAAATTGATAATATAAGCTAAATTTTAGTTGCATAATGAAGCTCATTATTTATTGCACGAGTGAGAAAATATATATTCTACTTTGCTGACCTGAAAGCTGTTGGAGTATCAGGCCAGATTCTTACGTTTCTTTGAGAAACTGGTAATGAAGAGAGGAAGATCATTTCACCCCACTCGAGCTTTTTGTTCGGTGCAGCGAGTGTTTGAGCATATCCTTCGTTACTATTTGGTTGTTGTGCATAGGCCATCTTCTGATCTAATGGCAGCTTAAAGAATTCCTCAGTGACCACCTTCATTTTGTCAATTAATGTTGTTGCCCCATGATTGATTAACTGTTGCATAATTGATATATGGATATCGTTACTAATGAATTTAACAATATGATTAATTCCAGTGTCCAAAAATACTTCAAAATGAAGGTAAAATGCAAAATTTTTGTGTAGGAATTTTACCTAGCAAAAGTCGATATTGCATCAATCGATCGGCACAACAAAAATAATTTCATGATCTTTTTACCTGAAAGAAACCCCATTCTTTGCATGCCTGATGAACTTTTGCCTTTTCATTTTGGTATTCTACATGATATGTTGCAAGCTTACCCATGTTAATGACTGGAATCTGTTAAGACTCATCGATTGAAACCTCATGAGTGCTCTCCATTGCTCAATAATATCTCAGATATTAATCCCAGCCTTTCTTACATATAACCCATCCCTCGTGTATTACGCCTTTCTTGTCACTTTTGATGAACACTAACTTCTCATGTTGTTTGCCTAGTCTTGTGAGAAATTAGTGCAACCTTTGTTTTGATTGATTAATGTAGTTGTATAAACCCATGGCCAACTTATACTACAAATTCTTTAGCAATTAATGCATCAGTTGGGTACAACTAGCATTAGTTGAGATCTCTAGTGCTAAAGACTTTAGTGCCAATAATAATAAATGACACTTAACATTCATATTTTAATATCTATTCTGAAAGTTTAAAATTTACTAAATTTGAATGTAACATGTCAATTTATTGTGATTAGCATTGAATTGGTATTAGAGTCTTTGGCACTAAGGATCTCAAGTGCAACTAACATGGAGGGAGTGGATGACTTGTGAGATTGAATATCATGTGAAATAAAATGCTAGAAAGATGTGAAACAAAATGCTAGAAAGGATTAACTTGATAATTTTTTTTATTATGTCACAAACAATTACAGCTAATCATGAAAAGAAATAAAAATAAAAATATCCAAATTGAACCGCTACAATATAATGAACCATTAGCTTATTGGTCTACTAACACGCATGGAAGAAGTTGACCACGCTACTGGCTTCTTTTTTTTATTAACATGCATCGGTCTACTAAAAAAATGGTTCAGTAATATTGATTTTCTTTAACATGCATGGAAGATTGAAAAAGGTTGTCTGCTACTGGCTGCTAATTATATTAGTCAGTTGACCACGCTACTGGAAGGCTGCGAAACTTGATACTTTGTCTTTTATAATGTCACAAAAAATTACAGCTAATCACGAAAAAAGAAATAAAAATAAAAAAAATGAATTATTTGTTCACTTTGTGATCTGTTTCTATTTTTTTTTTTTTTGAGGGAAATATTTTGTTGTTCTCCAGAATATTAAATAAGAACTCTTCTGACAAAAATTAAACAACAATAATAGAGAAAGTAATACAACAGAAAGTGACCACAAAATTGATGAGTATCCAGTGCTCAATAGCGTCTCAATTATCAATCCCAACAACTTGTATATGCTTATAGAAACGGTCCTCGTTACTGTTTGTTCGTTTGGGGCTGCATTAACAATTTCTTACAATTATGAGGTTCATTCGAATATGAAATCCAAATCTTGAAAATACAACATTCCTGCCTTTTTTTTTTACTACCAAAGGCTTCGATACATTTCGCAATCGAGAAATATCTACTGGTACGGTTGTTAATCCGAGAACAATTAACAGATCTAGATTTACTGAATTATTCTAGAAAATTCGTTAGTAGAACGGAAAGAATTAGGGGAAGAAGAGCCTGCAGGGAATGAGTGGGAAGATCGAAAGGTTGGAAGAAGAAAGGATTTTTTGGTTAGACGTATGGAATTCACTGAGTATTTTATTTGTAATCAAGACCAAAATTCATCTGTTATTTGTATTAACTTGTGACAGTTTAGTGACAGATATTCTTGGTGGCATTACGCATCCGGAACAACTTCTATTGATTCTTTGATAATGTAGCGATTGCTAGAACTAGGCAGATGGAGAAATTACGTCTTGAGATTAAACGTGTTGTGGCATCAAAATTTTAGAAAATCATATATTAGCAAAATATGAGATTTGATATTGCGTTTATTTTATTTTCTCTTCCACTAAATCTTGCAAGAAACATGAAACAAATAAGAAATTTTCCATGAATTCGCATATATTTTGGAAGGAGAACCATTCCTTATTTGATTAGTTGGTTATTTTATAAAACTCTTGTTCAAATCTGACTTAAATAATAATCAATTGGCATGTCTATCTAACTTAAATAATAATCAACTGGGGCAATGTTATATGTCTACTAGGGAAGGTATTTTTATCATTTCTTTTACCTTTATAAACTAGACGCGTGTTTCTGAATTGCTACCAATATTTACAATATTTAAGGCAAGTTGCAAAACCAAATCATATGTCCACAAGTTACAGACAAAGGCAAGTTCAAAAGCAAATCATGTCTACAATTTACACACAAGGCGCCTGTAATACCCAAGACCTTGGGCGAAGGGTATTTGGGGATTTGGTATTGTGGGTGGAAGATGTAATTCCCAAAACTTTGAGGGACTCAATTGCAAATTGAGAAAATTGTGTTTTGGCTTAAAAAGGAAGACTTAGGGCATTTTTTTTCTTCTTTCTTCTTTCTCTCTCTCTCTCTCTCTCTCTCTCTCTCTCTCTCTCTCTCTCCTTATCAAGTTCTCTCCATTTTCTCTCTAGAATTAGAAGGTGAAGAAAATTCCATTTTCAAAGGGAAGCTAAAAGTGGAAATTGAGACTCCAACCCAACCTCTTAATCAAGGTAATTTTTCCCAAACCTTACTTCAATTTTCTTGGGTCTTGGTTATAATAGAAGTAGTGTGATTATTGGGTGACTAGAGGGAGTTTTGGGTTGTCCATGTTTTACTAGTTTTGGACCTTGTGTTGTTGATGTTTGTGTGTGTGAGTATGTGTGAGATGGTGGAATTGTGATGAGGGTGAGTTAGGGATTTGAGGGATTTTGAGTGATTATGACTTGGGTCTTTGGATTAGTGCTTGTTTTGAGCTTAATGTGGGTTGTTATTGACTTGCTTTGCTATTTTGAGTCTTGGATTGATGTTGGGATGGAATGGATGGAAGAATGGGGAGTGAAGGGTTGTTTTTGCAGAATTTCGTAGGTGAGCCGTGGGTGGTGTGTGCTGGGACGTGGCCAAGGCTCAATGAGCCTTCACCCGCAGCAAGTCTTTGCTTGACGAGCCGTGGGTGAGGCCATTGGAGCCACGGCCGTAGGCTCGAAGCAGACTTGGTTGCGTCTAGCTTCTACCCACCGAGCCGCGGGCAAAACTAGAGCCAGTTGCGGCCGTGGTTGGCAAGAAAGAGCCCGCGAATGGGCCTCTGGCCAACGATCTGCTGGTCAGCACTTGGTGATCCACGAGCACGGATCAGGTACCCCACCTGCGGATCACCCATCTTATGAGAGGTTTTTGTTTTATTTTGTGCTTTGAGTTTAGAGTTGAGTTTTAATTCTATTTTTTGGTAAGATTAGAGTGTGATTAAGTGTTTAATTGTGTGTTTTAGACGACGACGGTGATAGTTTCTTTGGATTAATTGATTAGCTTGGACTGAGGTAAGTGGTACCTATATCCTTTATACTTTTGAAAATGTATTGTCAAAATGATGTTTTGTAAACTATTTTGCATATGTTAAAGTGGCATGGGTATGCATATGTTAATGATTTGTCATGAATATGTAAATGTGATCAAATGTGAATGGATGAATGTTTTGTGATTGAGCTCTTGTGTAAGGTAATTATTGACGGGACTAGTTCCTTAAATTTGGTGGAGGAGATATAATCTTTGACCGTGCTAACCGGGAGTGTTAGCCTATTGTATTGAACCGTGTTAATCGGAGTTGTAGTTAACAACTGGATATCCAAGGTCAATGTGCTTTATTACTTGAGCTCTCTCTTTAGTATCTATATGAATTGTTATGTGGGCCACATTTATTTGTATGAATTATAATTAAAGTGATGATTATTTGAATGATATCATGTATATGTAAATGTAACATACTCAGGCCAATAAAGTGATACTTGTACTACTTACTAGGTGAGTTTTCACTCACCCTTTTGTTTTTATACGCAGAGAAGGATGATTTTGGAATCAAGGATTGAGTTTAACCCTTGGAGTTAGGATTGATGATGATGGATTGGCTAGTGGTATATGTGTATTATTGTTTAGAATCTGTTATAATGTATTTTGATACTGTAAGTATTGTAATTGAAGTATAATTGTAATGTTGGGTTTTTATGAAGATTTAATTGATGCTTATCTTTAAATGTATATCTTGGGATGAATTGATTAGATGCTTCAACCTTTTGAGCTTTGTGACTCAGCTTAGTCTGGTCACAGCGGTGACACGTCCTGAGGCACAGGGCGTGACATTTTATTAGTATCAGAGCTTAGATTTGAATTCTAGCAGAGCTTAAGTTGACCAATCTTAGAACCTAAGTCTAAATTATATTAGAATTTAAGTTTGAATCTTTTTAGAGCTTAAGTTTGAACTTTATTAGAGCTTAAGTTTAATTCTATTTGTAATGCTTTATGTATGAATAATTGTCTATTTTGGGTGGTTAGTGTGTACGTTGGACAGGATTATTGAGACTAGTTGATTCACACTTCGGGGTGGCCAACCTTAGTGTAGGTTGACTTAATTTTGAGGTCCGTGTTCGAGTACCTAGTATTGATGATTGAGGATTTCGTAGCTTCATATATGTGGGTTTAGCTGTACTTTGTTATGGATTGTTTTATTATTTGTAGCTTAGTGTTAGTAGTTTAGCTCTAACATAGCTTATATTTGCAGAATGGCACCTCCTAAGAAAGTCAAGGTATGTAATTGTTGCCATAAGGTCCACTTTGGGGAATGTAGGTAGAAGTCAGGAGCTTGTTTTAGTTGTGGAGAGATAGGGCATAAGGTAAGTACATGTCCAAATTATAAGCAAGATCAAGGCAACCACCAGTACGGACATAGCTCAAATGTTAGTAACAATCGATCCCAACCAACCTCTAAAGCCTATGTTTTGATTAAGAAGAACGCGAAGGGAGTGAAGGTGTGTAAAATTTGTTCTGGTATACACCCCGGTAAATGTAGATGGAAGACTGGAGCGTGTTTTGAGTGTGGCCAAATGAAACATAAAGTGAACAATTGCCCAAACAACAAGCAAGATGGGAGTGGTCATATGCTAGAAACTCAAGTCAATGCAAGTGACGATAATGTGCCGCCTAATTCCGAAGTTTGTGTGTTAGCTTAACAGGAAGTAGGTAGAGCGAAGGACGTGAGGACAGGTATAGTGACGGTAAAATTCATTTCGGACCTTCACCTTAATTGATTGTAAAGCATGTCACCCTAAGGTTTTAAGAAGTTGCACCAATGATAAATACATGCACTCTAGATGACTCATAGGGATTAGAGACTTTTTTAGGAAGGACTCTAGTTTCCAATCCTGAGTTTGAAGTGTATATCTTAGATTTGGACGGAAGGAAATTATGGCAATTAAACGGAAGGAATTTGGTGTTATATTAAATATGAGGTAATTATTTCGGTAATAGGTTGTGTGAATTTTAAAGGAAAGAGTGTTGACTTCCTTAGGTTTGGTATTAGGAAGAGAAAGTCGTACCAATTCTATTCGCTTGCAATCCTTAAATGCTATTGAGAGAATATGTGTGAGTACTTCTTGACCTAGGTATTAGATACCAACAACAATGAGGTAATATTAGAAAACATCCCGATTGTAAGTGAGTGTCTGAATGTGTTTTTCGAGGAACTACTGAGTTACCACTAAGAAGAAGAAATGAAATTTGAAGACCTTTCGATAGTGTACGGAGCTAAGTATGTGATAGAGAAAGTGACTCGAATTATTGAAGAACTACGACCGATTATCAGCTATCACCTAGAGAAGTCAAGAAAGTTGAAGATGCCTTGAGCTAGAAAAGTATAAGAACTATGACTTGTGATGTCCGTGAAGCTAATTGAAGAATTGAATTTAGAAATAGTGGTTTCGACTCTCATCGCTTGACATTACTTTGGTTATGAGGAATCGAAGAAAAACACAAATGAAGAGATAACGAATCGGTAGAGCTCAAGGATAGGTTTAGGAGCGAAAAGTTATCCAACTCTCAAGTAACACGAAGAGAGAAATTGCTAAGTACAGTGTCAAGTATCCTATAGTGCCAACGAATCAAAGCGAAATATCTATGACAAATTGGATTGTTAAAGCCTCTAGCGAAAATTGGGTTAAAAGTAGCATAGGTACGTACCACCCTAGACTGGATAGAAAGTTGGAGTACATCATTTCGACATTGAAGACAAGCTTCAACAATAGTTACCATGATAGCATCAACCTGGCATTTTTTTTAAAGTCTTATATGGAATGAAGTGTAGATCACCCTTATATGAGGATAAAATAGATGAGAAGGCTATATCAGAACCGGAAGTAGTACTAGCTACTATAAAGAAGATTTTGAGGTGAAAGAAAAAAATAAAACGGGTCAAAACATACAAAGAAGTTGAAAGAATTAAAGAGGAAAAACCATGGGAATATCAAGAAAAAGGACTAGGTACATCTCAAGACTTCACCGATAGATAGTGTAGAGAATTAAGGTACAAAAACGTGGACTACTAGAAAGTTTAGAGGAAGTTGAGAGTTAGAATTCAAATTAGGGAAGTAAATATCTATCTCTAGTCATATATCTAAGTATTCGTCTATGAAGACTCGACTAACGAGATAGTGCCTGTTTCGAGTTATTAATTATAAGGATGAAGTTTTGAGGAAGTAGACTTTTGCATAAGTCAAAGTGCAATGATCCAATTTTCGAGTCTGAGAAGGCATGTGAGAACTTGAAGAAGATACAATTGGAAGAAGAAATATTCAAGTTTTATTGTATGTAGATGGTAATTATGAATGAGGTACCGATTAGCGATACTAGAGACGTTGACTTAATAAGGAATGTAATAACGGAATCTCAGTTTTTCAAGCTTTTGTTCTTCGAGATAGCACGAAAATATAATGAGGTATGAAGTAATACTATGATTAGAGCAATATAAGAAAAGAAATCGCAAAGTACGTGTTAGGTATTTGTATGGTAATACCCAAATAAGGAAAAATATCAACTATAGATAGGATTATTCAGCTTTCGGCGATGCAAAAGGGGGAGAGTTCGAACATGTAAGCATGGATATCAAAGTTGGGCTACTAATAATTTGGGCAAAATAGTGATATTATTTGGATTACCGTAATTGCTTGAACACGGCACCTTTCAAAGCATGGTATGGGAAGAAGTGTAGGTTGTGGTTAAATTAGGATGATGTGGGTAAAAAGATGGGACCAAGACTCGTATAAGCTATCGGGGAGAAGATTTTAGTGATAGAGGAAAGAAAGAAAGTGGTTGAAAACGTATGAGGAAGTTAGGCTAACTTGTAAAGAAGACAGTTGAATTCTTGATAAAGAAAAAAAAAGGTATATCGCAAGACTTCAGCAATGAAGGATGTAATATCATTTGGGAGGAATGAGAAGTTAAGTGTAAGATAAATAGGGGACCAATTGGGATTCTAGAGAAAATAGTAGAGTTAGCTTATAAAGTGGAGTTGTCTTTGGCCTTATTTAAGTTCATAAATATTTTTGATTTTAGCCGTGTATTGAAGTACGAGTGAAATTGCTATTAAAGGAGACTTGACCGATAGGGAGGAATTTCTGTGGGTTATAGATCACGAAGCACAGTTTTGAGGGAAAGATGATCTAAAATGTTGAGGTGTAATGATCAATCGTAAGTATTTGAAAAATCAAGTGAAAGCTTAGAGAAGGAGATATTAGAAGAGCGTAAGATATTTTGGACTCCTAGCATACGTAAGTTTCGAGGAAGAAACTTTTTATAAGAGAGGAAAAATGTAATACCCAGGACCTTGGGGAAAGGGTATTGGGGGATTTGGTATTGTGGGTGGAAGATGTAATTCCCAAAACTTTGAGGGACTCAATTGCAAATTGGGGAAATTGGGTTTTGGCTTAAAAAGGAAGACTTAGGGCATTTTTTTTTCTTCTTTCTTCTTTCTCTCTCGCGGTCTCTCTCTCTCTCTCTCTCTCTCTCTCTCCCTATCAAGTTCTCTCCATTTTCTGTCTGGAATTAGAAGGTGAAGAAAATTCCATTTTCAAAAGGAAGCTAAAAGTGGAAATTAAGATTCCAACCCAACCTCTTAATCAAGGTAATTTTTTTCCAAACCTTACTTCAATTTTCTTGGATCTTGGTTATAATAGAAATAGTGTGATTATTGGGTGACTAGAGGGAGTTTTGGGTTGTCCATGTTTTACTAGTTTTGGACCTTGTGTTGTTGATGTTTGTGTGTGTGAGTATGTGTGAGATGGTGGAATTGTGATGAGGGTGAGTTAGGAATTTGAGGGATTTTGAGTGATTATGACTTGGATCTTTGGATTAGTGCTTGTTTTGAGCTTAATGGGGGTTGTTATTGACTTGCTTTGCTATTTTGAGTCTTGGATTGATGTTGGGACGGAATGGATGGAAGAATGGGGGAGTGAAGGGTTGTTTTTGCAGAATTTCGTAGGTGAGCCGTGGGTGGTGTGTGCTGGGACGTGGCCAAGACTCAATAAGCCTTCACCCGCAGCAAGTCTTTGCTTGACGAGCCGTGGGTGGGCCATTGGAGCCGCGGCCGAAGCAGACTTGGTCGCGTCTAGCTTCTACTCTCCGAGCCGTGGGCAAAGCTAGACCCAACCGCGAGAGCCCGCGGATCGGCCTCTGGCCAACAATTCGCAGGTCAGCATTTGGTGATTTGCGGGCGCAGATTAGGTACCCTACCCGCAGATCACCCATCTTATGAGGGGTTTTTGTTTTATTTTGTGTTTTGAGTCTAGAGTTGAGTTTTTATTCTGTTTTCTAGTAAGATTAGAGTGTGACTAAGTGTTTAATTATGTGTTTTAGTCGATGACGGTGATAGTTTCTTTGGATTAATTGATTAGCTTGGACCGAGGTAAATGGTTCATGTATCCTTTATACTTTTGAAAATGTATTTGTCAAATTGATGTTTTGTAAACTATTTTGCATATGTTAAAGTGGCATGGGTATGCATATGTTAATGATTTGCCATGAATATGTAAATGTGGTCAAATGTGAATGAATGAATGTTTTGTGATTGAGCTCTTGTGTAAGGTAATTATTGACGAGACTAGTTTCTTAAATTTGGTGGAGGAGATATAATCTTTGACCGCGCTAACCGAAGAGTGTTAGCCGATTGTATTGAATCGTGTTAACTGGGTTGTAGTTAACAACTGGATATTTAAGGTCAATGTGTTTTATTATTTGAGCTCTCTCTTTAGTATCTATATGAATTGTTATGTGGGCCACATTTATTTGTATGAATTATAATTAAAGTGATAATTATTTAAATGATATCATGTATATGTAAATGTAACATACTCAGGCCACTAAAATGATACTTGTACTACTTACTCGGTGAGTTTTCACTTACCCCTTTATTTTTATACGCAGAGAAGGATGATTTTGGAATCAAGAATTGAGTTTAGCTCTTGGAGCTAGGATTGATGATGATGGATTGGCTAGTGGTATATGTGTATTATCGTTTAGAATCTGTTATAATATATTTTGATACTGTAGTATTGTAATTGAAGTATAATTGTAACGTTGGGTTTTTATGAAGATTTGATTGATGTTTATTGTTAAATGTATATCTTCGGATGAATTGATTAGATACTTTGACCTTTTGAGTCTTGTGACTCAACTGAGCCTGATCACGGTGGTGCCATGTCTCGGGGCACGAGGCGTGACAGCGCCTCTTTTTCCAACCGTTAGAAATTTGGAGAAAGTTACAAAAGCTAATCATACCTACATGTTATATACAGAGTAATTTTTCGTCTTGTGATGAAATGGGAAATCAAATAATGCGGTTTTACACCAAAACCCCGAATCTTAAAACCGATGGCAAGCTCAGCAGTCGGCAACAGTTTTTTGCTTGGTGACTCCAACATCGGGACTCCAAATCACAAACATTGATACTCTTGGTAATTGGTGTGTCGCCCTCACCATTTGGTGACGCTTCCTTGCTCGGCAACCGCAGCCTTCAGCCTTCTTCGCTCAAAAACCGATCACCTGTCATTGTTCTTGGCAGCCGAATAGTCACCCGTTGATGTTCTAATCTTGGTAAGTTAGAGTTCAGTCGGAGATCACTCAGCGGATGTGTTGGTTTTCAATATTTGTAATTAAAATTGGACGGTGGTTCAGTCATCAGTTTCCCTCACCCAGTGCTTGTCCTCTACCTGATGTCGTTTTTAAGTTTGTGAAATCGATCTTCTAACGTAACAATACATCTTATTATGAATTAGATATACCATTTTATCAAATTTAATTATACTAAACCCTTGCATAATTCCAATATTTTCCATTTCGGTATTCGTACAAATAGTTATATTTTACAAATTTTTTTAAACGTTTTTTCAAATAATTTTTACAATCCAAACAGTTTTTTTTTTAAATAACTTCTTACAATCCAAACACTTTTTTATTATTTTAAAAAGTTAATAATAATATTAGAATAATTATTCCTAATAATTTTCAAATAATGCCTATCCAAACAGCGCCTATATTACTTACCAAATCCCTTGGGCAAAACAGCAATGATAGTTTGCTCTAAGTATCCACCACCTTAAGAGAGGGATGCCGATTGACATGGACTTGGGAGCAAAGCAAAGGTGTACTTGGGGCACACATTTGTCATAAGCTTGAGCCCATAATCACAATCATGGTATGGCCTACTTCTTAATGTGCACAATTCTTGAAATCTTTTAGTATCTGAAAAATGTCAAATTTTGTAATAATTTTTTCGTGCAAAGCATGTGAATTATTACTAGTGAGACTAAGAAAAGAAACAATCTAGACGAAGTTGAGATTTGTAGGGGGAAAAAAAACTTGAAGGGAAATTCAAAATTTCAAAAGTATTTTAACTTCAAACACTCTTGAGGAAATTCGAGGCAACATTCCAACAATACATGCAAAGTGCACCAGAAAAATTAGAGTACACCGTTTTTACAATAAGTTAAACTTATTAAAAATTGTTGAAGTATAAACTTACTAAAAACGTTTGAAGTACTTGCATCGCCCTTTGTTTTTCGTGTTGAAGAAAATTATTTCCTGTATCTTTACTTTTGGATGTTGAAGCAATTGCAGTAATTGATTATCGCGTTCTTTTGAGCCACAAATTGCTATGTAGAGATACAATTACTCAACAAAAGCAAATCTAATCTTCCAATATTTATAGTAGACTTGCATGCGAAGATGTCTAATACATAGATACTAAATAAACAGAATCTCAGATAACTTTCACTTAAATTTCCATGGCCTCATGGGCTAATGCTAGTGATACACTTCCATATTTTGAGGAAAGAAAACAAATAAAATTTATTGTCAATTACCCGTAAAGGAAAATAAAATACTGTGGAAACAAAGAGTTACCAAAAAATTAGTACGTTTTTATATTAAAAAAAATGGCAAGTTTCTTTTTAATTAAAACCAACCATTTTTTTTTTGTTACGATAACTTGTCAATTTTTTGAGTTGAGTATGGTAGCATTATCTGCTAGGAAATTTTTTGTCAATTATTTATTTTCATGTGATCCAGCAGGCATACTTCCCCAATTTTGCGGCTGAAAAACAGTCTTGTAAATTCCGTGCAATCCATTGTCATGTAATTTGCTTCTTTTTTGTCGATAAGATCAGGTAGGGGGCCAATTTTTGTTCTCAAATTCGGACCATGAAATGCAGCAATTGAAAACCTTTCTTTCTGGGAATCAACAATCGCTCTATGCACAATGCTTCTATATTCTCCGTTAGTCATTACCTGCATTCAAATTTTCATGAAGCCAATATAAACAAAAATTAATGCAAATCCTGAATATGCAGAGGAAGAAATATTTTTTTTTTTCATTTTTTGGATGAGTTAGCCATAACCTCCATGATATCACCAACGTTGACGATTATAGCTCCAGGAAGGGGTTTAACAAGCACCCAATTACCACCTTTATTGATCTGCAGGCCATCAACTTCATTGACTTGAACTAACAGGGTCAGTCCTCTTAGATCAGTGTGGGAGTTGAGAAGGATAACCTTGCCATCTCCTGGTGGGTAGCGCATCATTCTTATTGTCTGGGTGCCATCTTAATACGAACTGTTGAGTATCTCTGGGTTCACTCCAAGATTCGTGGCCATCACATTTATCAGAATCTTGCAGATCTTGTGCAGTTCAACTGAGTACTCATCAAAGGTCGATCTGTTAATGATATGATTCGGAAAGTCACAAAATTTATAATCATTTTCAAATTGAGACAAACTTAACTAGTAGAAAAAAAAAAAAGCCTAAATTCACTTTGCATCTCCTAAATTATACTAGATTCTCACTTTACATTCTAAATTATAATTTTGAATAGATTGCACATTGAATTGTTCAAAACATTCTATTTAAATCCAATCGTTAACTGCATCAACCAACTAACCGAAGTTAGTTGTGTGCGTGCGTATAACGATTGGACTTAAGTAGAATGTTTTGAACAGTTTAAGGTGCTGTCCAAAATTAACTATGTTAACAATTGGATTTAAAAGAACGTTGCATACACGCGCCTAAGTTTTGTTAGTTTGGTTGACGCCATTAACGATTGGATTTAAATGGAATGTTTTGGACAATTAAGGGTGCAGTCTGTCCAAAATCAAAGTTTAGGGTGCAAAGTGAGAATCCAGTATAAGTTAGGAGGTGCAAAGTGAATTTTGGCAAAAAAAATATATGTGCCATTGACAAGATTAGCCGTTTTAGATAAACTGCGTCAAGATTAATTTACGTAAGAAATATCAAATTGATAATATAAGCTAAATTTTAGTTGCATAATGAAGCTCATTATTTATTGCACGAGTGAGAAAATATATATTCTACTTTGCTGACCTGAAAGCTGTTGGAGTATCAGGCCAGATTCTTACGTTTCTTTGAGAAACTGGTAATGAAGAGAGGAAGATCATTTCACCCCACTCGAGCTTTTTGTTCGGCGCAGCGAGTGTTTGAGCATATCCTTCGTTACTATTTGGTAGTTGTGCACAGGCCATCTTCTGATCTAATGGCAGCTTGAAGAATTCCTCAATGACTACCTTCATTTTCTCAACTGGCGTTGTTGCCCCATGATTGATTAACTGTAACGAATTTAACTAAGATGATTAATTCCAGTGTCCAAAAATACTTCAAAATGAAGGTAAAATGCAAAATTTTTGTGTAGTAATTTTACCTAGCAAAAGTCGATATTGCACCAATTGATTGGCACAACAGAATTTTCTATAACGCATTAATTAATTGGAAAAACAGAACTTTCATGATCTTTTTACCTGAAATAAACCCCATTCTTTGCATGCTTGATGAACTCCTGCCTTTTCATTTTGGTATTCTACATGATCTGTTGCAAGCTTGCCCATGTCAATCACTGGAATCTGTAAAGACTCATCGACTGAAACCTCATGACTACTCTCCATCGCTCAATAATGTCTCTGATATCAACCCGCACCTTTTCTTTTGCACAAACAATCCCTAATCTGTTACCCTTTTATTTTTTCGCTTTTGATTAACAGTAAGTTGCAACAAATTTGATCTCATCTTGTTTGCCTGGTCTTGTGAGATATTAGCGCTGCCTTTGTCGCCTTTGTTTTGATTTATCAACGAGAAAATAAAACGTACTTTTGTATTAAATACAGTTAGACACTTTAAAAAAATTAGACACAGAATCTAATCCAAACTTATATTACTAATTCTTTAGCAACTTGGGTATAACTAACAAGGAGCATATGACTTGTGAGATTGAATATGTATCGTATAAAAGATTATAAAGGTTGTCTGCCACTAGCTGCTAATTATATTAGTCAGTGACCACGCTTTACAAGTAATCACGAAAAGGAAATAAAAATAAAAAATGAATTACCCTGTTCTCTTTGTAATATGTGCTCTATTAGGAAATATTTTGTGACTTTCTATTTACAATATTTTGAGGGAAATATTTTGTTTTTCTCCAGAATATTAAATAAGAGCTCTCTTCTGACAAAGATTAAACAACAATAATTGAGAAAGTCATACAATAGAAAGTGACCACCTAATTAATAAGTATCCAGTGCTCAATAACGTCTCAACTATCAATCCCAACAATTTGTATATGCTTATAGAAACGCTCCTCGTTACTCTTTGTTCGTTTGGGGCTGCATTAACAGTTTCTTACCATTACGAGGTTCATTCGAATATGAAATCCGATTTTAAAAATACAGCATTCCGCTTTTTTTTTTACTACTCAAGGCTTCGATCGCAATCGAGAAATATCTGCTGGTGCGGTTGTTATCCAAGAACAATTAAGAGATCTAGATTTACGAATTTTTCTAGAAAATTCATTAGCAAAATGGAAAGAATTAGAGGAAGAAGGGCTCACGGGGAACGAGTGGGAAGATCGAAAGGTTGGAAGAAGAAATGATTTTTTGGTTAGACGTATGAAATTTACTAAGCATTTTATTTGTAATCAAGACCAAAATTCATCTTGTTATTTGTATTAACTTGTGACGGTTTAGTGACAGATCTTCTTGGTGGCATTACCCATCCGGAACAACTTCTATTGATTCTTTGCTAATTTAGCGATTGCTAGAACTAGGTAGATGGAAAAATTATTCTTTGAGATTAAACGTGTCGTGGCATCAAAAATTTAGAAAATCATATATTAACAAAATATGAGATTTGATATTGAGTTTATTTTATTTTCTCTTCCACTAAATCTTGCAAGAAACATGAAAAAAAAAATTTCAATGAATTCGGATATATTTTTAGAGGGAGAACCATTCCTTATTTGATTAATTAGAGATTTTATAAAACTCTTGTTTGAATCCAACTTAAATAATAATCAATTGGCATGATATGTCTATCAAACTTAACGAATAATCAACAGGGGCAATGATATATGTGTACTAGAGAAGGTATTTTTATCATTTATTTTACCTTTATAAACCAGTAGCGTGTTTCTGAATTGCTATCAGTATTTGCAATATTTAAGGCAAGTTGCAAAACAAAATGCCATTTTTTTCCAATCCTCCAGTTTTTATAGGAAAATACTGCCAAATTTGAATAATAAAAAATGAAGCTCTATTAGAAACTAGTTATCTTTGGGATGTGGTACAACCAAGTCACACTGGCTTGCAGCCAACCACTTGCTGAAATATGTCAAAGGCGCTTCATCACAGGGTTGTTCTTCCCTTCCAACAACTCTTTGTGATTGCAGGCTTACTCGAATGCTGATTGGGCATCATGTCTTGATACTAGAAAATCTCTTACTGGATATTGTATTTTCCTTGGTGATGCTTTAGTTTCATGTGTAATACTAGGGACCTTTAGAGGGTATTCTTGTAATTGATGTTTTGGGGTGGAGTTTTATTTTCACAAGTGGAAGGACTTAAAGGATATTCCCTAAACTCTAAAATTTTTAACCAAGTAAGCTAGGGCAATTGTTCTCCCAATTCCTCTTCTATCTTTTATCTTCCAACCTCAATTAGCCCTAAACCTTTTCTCTTGTCTCTTTAATTCTTCTTTAAAGTGAGGTTGAAGTGCCTTCTTCTAGTAAGGGATCAAGGGGAGGAAGTGTAGTCTCATCTACCCAATCTTTCACCCAAGGTAAAATTTCTATGTGCTATTTCTTCTTTCTTGAGTAAATTACATTGTATGAAGTGTGATGTTTGATAGGCATATGAATTGTAGGGCTCTTATGCTTTGTTGAAGTTATTCTTGTGTTGTTGTGGGTGTATTGATAGAAGATGAATGGTGGTGAGAGTGGGATTAAGGAGAATTTGGTATGATTGTAATGTAGATTATCTTAGATGTATGTTTTGGGTTCCATGTGTTTTGTCTTGCTTTGTCTTGTCAAGTTTTGCCATTTTGAAGTTGTTTTAGTTGTTGGTTGAGCTCTGGAGGTGTTTGGTTGTGTTTGGAGGGAGTTTGGCCGTGCTGTGGTGTTGCAGGAGGTTGGGCCGCGGGCTGTTGGAGGCCAGCTGTGGCCACGACTGGGGCCAGGGCAATCATGGCTTGCCTGAGTAGAGTCTGCCCGTGGCCGCGGCGTTGTCCGCGCCGCGGCCAGGCTTGAGGATGCCGAGCCGTGGGCTGGGCTCAGTGAGCCGTGGCCGCGACTCATCTGGGCCTAACCGCAGCTCGGATGCAGTCTTCTGGTGTTGAGTTTGTCAGTGGCCGCCGCGTTTTCCGCGCCGCGGCCAAGCCCGCGGATGCCGAGCCGCGAGCCGGATTGGATGAGCAGCGGCCGCGGCTCATCTGGGGCCAAGACCGCGGCTCGGTTTCTGCTGAGTCCGCGGGTGAGCTTCCGGCCTTGGGCATGGATCGTTTGTTCAGTTTTCCTTTTTCTGTGCTTCGTTCAGCTTCCGTGTAAGGCCTTAGATTATGTTTTATTCTAGAATTAATGTTAGAATAGATCTATAATTAAGTGTTCTTTGTGTTATTAGGCGAGGGAGGCGGCTATCCTTACTCCGACTATTTGAATTAAGGCAGGATCGAGGTAAGTAATCTATGAATCCCTTGTTTATTCAAAATGAGCTCTAACTAGTACTAATACTCTAAATTGTTAATCATTGTTCTTTGACTTGAGTTGGGCTATTTTACGTTTTGTTATATGGAATAATTATACTAGGTAATGTGTTTGTTAAATTGATGTTTGAATGAGCTTTTGAGTAAAATGACCTATGACGGGACTAGTTCCTTAAAGTGATGTTAATGTTTGATATTTGACCGTGCTAACTAGGGATAGTTAGCTTTGTTTGACCGGACTGACCGGGTAGAGTCAGTAATTGACCGTGTTAACCGGGTTATAGTTAACAACTGGATATCCAGGGTCATTAGTCGGTTTGCTACTTGAGCTCGTTAGAAATGTTTGACCATTAATATATGCATTTGTGAAATGAAAGTGCTATACCTCGTATCTTATACGTGAAGTCATTTATTGCTATTTGTTGCATGAATCTATACATGTATAACCTCCTCAAGCCACAAGGTAATTCTTTACTACTTACTGGGTGACGTGTCACTCACTACTTATTTTGTATCGCAGCGGAGGAGACTTTTGATGAGGAAGGCTGGACCGACTCTTGGACCTTTTGAGTTAAGTTTAGTTGGAAGCTTTTGGCAATAGGATATATTTTGTAAAGAGTTCTTTTGTTCTATGAATGTATATCCCTATTCTTTTGTTTATGCTAGGGTACAGATGTAGCATCCCAATTCTTTTGTTATAGAAGAAATGAATGTACTGTAGATACTCATGTTTTGAATGAATGAAATAGATCGTTTGGTTATGATTGCTCTTTCCCTTAAGTTCAACTTGTTTTAGTAACGTGTGTTTTGGAAGTGGCCTTGTGTTCTAGCGTAGCCTAGGGCATGGCGAATGCCACATCCCGGACATGGGGCGTGACATCATGAAAGACCAAGACATAGTCAACCATTTCCAAATCCTCGGCGGAAGTAGAATATAGAAGTCTTGCTGCAACTATATGTGAACTACAATGGATCACTTATATCCTTACATATTTCAAAATCAATACTACTTTTCCTATTCCACTCTTGTGTGACAATAAAGCTGCCATACACATCACGGAGAATCATGTCTTCCATGAAAGGACAAAACATCTTGAAATAGACTGCCATTTGGTAAGAAACAGATACAAAGAAACGTTCATCATGCCACAGCATGTAAGCTCACAAAATCAGCTTGTTGATTTATTCACTAAGGCACTAGCAGCACCTCAATTTGATAATTTGTTGTGCAAGTGGGGCTTAGTAGACTATCACCAAGTGCCAACTTGAGCGGAGCATGTGGAAGTATCAAGAAGAAAGAATTGAGACTAGCAGGGCTCAAGATTGGAGAGTAAAGAACAACAGGCTCAAGCTTGAACTAACAGGGTCAGTCTTAGATCAGTGTGGGAGTTGAGATGGATAACCTTGCCATCTCCTGGTGGGTAGCACATCATTCTTGTTTTCTGGGTGCCATCTTCATACATACCGTTAAGTATCTCTGGGTTCACCCCAAGATTCGTGGTCATCACATTTATCAGAATCTTGCAGACCTTGTGCAGTTCAACTGAGTATTCATCAAAGGTCTATCTGATAATGATATGTTTCAGAAAGTCGCAAAATTTATAAGCATTTTCAACTTGAGACAAAAATAACTAGTAGAAAACAAAAATATGACATTGACAAGATTAGCAGTTTTAGATAAACTACATCAAGATTAATTTATGTAAGAAATATCAAATTGATAATATAACCTAAATTTTAGTTGCATAATGAAGCTAAATATTTACTGCACAAGTGAGAAAATATATATATTCTCGTTTGCCGACCTGAAAGCTGTTGGAGTATCAGGCCAGATTCTCACGTTTCTTTGAGAAACTGGTAAGGAAGAGATGAAGATCATTTCACCCCACTCGAGCTTTTAGTTCGGCGCAGCCGCGCAGCGAGTGTTTGAGCACATCCTTCGTTACTATTTGGCAATGTTTTAAAATTCGGACCGGTTAATGAACTGGAAGGGGGAAGGGTTCAAGGTCGAACCGGTCAGACCGGGGTTCAATGATTTTTTTTTCTTTTTTAATTTAATTTAATGTATAATATAAAACAAATACTAGATATACATCATCCTATTGAACTAGTCAACCCATTAATTGTTTAAATATATTCAACTATACAAATTAATAAATTTATTATATTCAACTATACAAATTAATAAATTTATTATATTCAAATTCACAACTTAATAAATTTATTATATTTGGTAAAAAATTTATGAAATATTCTATGTCTATAACAATTAAATTAACAAAGAAAATAGCATTACAAGTATAAAAAATATAATAACTATAAAATTTACCATTAAAATATGTTATTATATTTTTAAATATTTTAAATTACAATTTTGAATATTCTAAATTTTTAAATCATATTTGTTGCTTGCTTTCATATTCTCAACTTTTTTTAATACCGTCAAAACTTACTTTTCAATATAAAATTTAAATTTATTGTTAGTACCAAATAATACAATTAACTTTGTATATAGGGCAGTTCGAGTAAATGTAATTTCTTTTAAATAAAAAAAAATTTCTTTTGCCCTATTTTTTAAGGTAGGTTCGCATATCAAATGATTTTCAAATTTCAATTTGATTATCTTACTATTAGTTTAGATCTATTTAGTTTTTAAATTTTTTAGTTTTTTACGTTTTTTGTTACAACATCTAACGAGAGGTAATTTCTAACAATTTTGTATGAATCAAGAATTTCTTAAAAGAGCCTAAACTTTATTTAAAATTGGTTCTCAAGCTTTAACTTTAGACGTATTCTCTCCAAAAGAAATTTTATTTTTTACGTATCAGACTATTGAGTGAGTCAATTTGACTTTGTACAATAGTCTTAAAATAAAACTAACAAGTAAATCTATTTGCTTATTAGTTCTTAATTTAATCAATTATGTTCAATTTATACATTTTTTTTTAGTATGTCAAGAAAAGGTAGATATGTGATGCTATAATAATTGGAATCAATATATTGCATAGAAAAATATGATTTCAATAATCTGAACTGATTTTTAATTTTTTTAATAAAGGAAATAACTTTCGATTCACTTACTTTCAAGATGTCATAAGTGCTTATTATTGAATAATGATTAACCATAATTAAAAAATTTACACAAATGCCTTACAAAAATATCAATTTAAACTTTTAATTAGGAGAATGTTTTGGGCATATAAATGAATAATTAAATAATTTAGATAAAAAGACTAATCTTAATGGGAGAGTTTTTGTTTAAAGTAAATTTAAGATTTCTTTAACATAATGAATTTGGATGCCAAGATAAAAGGGTAAGAATTAATTAATTTCATTAAACATGATTTAAAAAAAAGAAACTAAAAAAAGTAAGAATCAATTAAATTCAATAAATGTGATTAATGAAAAAAAAGAAACTAAAAAAATAAGAATGAGTTAATTTTATCAAAAGGAAATAAAGAAACTAAAAATATAATAATCAATTAATTTATTAAAATGATTAAAGGAAAACTAAAGAAAGAATAAATAAAATATTTGCAACATAAAGAGCAACAACATGGACAGTGGCGTGATGGTTTCACTCTTGAAAGGCTTGGTGGGAGGTCTCAGCACTACAGTAGTCTTTTTTTAAAAAAAAGGCTAAAGTCAACGCAACAAAAGCTAAAGTCAAAAACCGGCAGTTTGTCAGTTCACCGGTTCGCCGGTTCAATCCGATTCACAGTGGTTTTAGAGTTATATAGTAAATTGTATAGAACCGGACCGGACACATAGCCGGTTTGCGGTTCAACCGGTTGAACCGGCCGGGCCGGTCCGGTCCGATTTTAAAAACATTGCTATTCGGTAGTTGTGCATTGGCCATCTTCTGATCTAATGGCAGCTTAAAGAATTCTTGAGTGACCACCTTCATTTTCTCAATTGGTGTTGTTGCCCCGTGATTTATTAACTGTTCCATAATTGAGATATGGATATTGTTACTAATGAAGTTAACTACGATGATTAATTCCAGTGTCCAAAAATACTTCAAAATGAAGGTAAAATGCAAAATTTTTGTGCAGGAATTTTACCTAGCAAAAGTCGATGTTGCATCAATTGATTGGCACAACAGAATTTCTATAATGCATTAATTAATTGGAACAACAGAACCTTCATGATCTTTTCACCTGAAAAAAACCCCATTCTTTGCATGCCTGATGAACTCTTGCCTTTTCGTTTTGGCATTCTACATGATCGCCTGATGAACTCTTGCCTTTTCGTTTTGGCATTCTACATGATCTGTTGCAAGCTTGCCCATATCAATGACTGGAATCTGTAAAGACTCATTGATTGAAACCTCATGAGTGCTTTCCATTGCTCAATAATATATCAGATATCGATCCCAGCCTTAACTTGTATACAACCTATCCCTCGGGTATTATCCTTTTTTCACTTTTGGTGAACAGTAACTTACAAGTACTTATCCCATGTTGTTTGCCTGGTCTTGTGAAAAATTAGTGCCATGTTTGTTTTGATTGACTAATATAGTGGTATAAATCGGAATGGGTCTCATAATTTCCATTTGAAACAAGTTTACGGCCCAGATTAAATGGGTTAACAATGAATGGCTAAGATTGGACCAACATAATCAAATTTGAATCTAAAAAAAAGATGTCATTTTGGAATGAAAAATTGTTACAAATTTTAACTTATCAATTATATATTTTTATTTATCAATTACTTTGCCTCCAACTTGTCTAAAATGGCACGGCTAACTTGCGAGACTTGTGCGCAAATAAACCCATGTGTCCAACTCTTATTACTAATTCTTTAGCAATGCATCAGTTGGGTTTTTCCAACAACTTACATGGAGTAGATGACCTGTCAGATTGAATATGTATGGTATGGACGATTAAAAAGGATTAATATGATACAGATTGCTAATCAATATTAGTCACTTGACCACGCCAATGGAAGGATGCGAAACTTGATAATGTCTCTATTATGATGTCACAAACAATTACAGCTAATCACGAAAAGGAAATAAAAATTAAAAAAATGGATTATTTGTTCTCTTTGTGATCTGCGTTCTATTATTTTTTGATGGAAACATATTGTTTTTCTCCAGAATATTATATGAGAATTTTCTTGAGAAAGATTAAACATCAATAAGCAACAAAGTAATGCCTTAGAAAGTGGCCACCTAATGAGTATCAAGTGCTCAATAAAGTCTGAAATATCAATCCCAGCTACTGATGTATACTTATACTATTAAAAATGGTCTCCATCACTCTTTCTTGGTTTGGCGTTGCATTAATACTATCCAAGACTAATCCATCTTGTTATAATCCGTATTAACTTGTGACTGTTTAGTGGCTTATTTTCTTGGTACCCATCCCAACCAACTTCTACTGATTATTTGATAATTTTAACAATGCCTAGAATTATAGATGGAGAAGCTATTTTTGAAATTAAATGTGTGTGTGGCATTAAAATTTGAGAAAATGATATATTAGCAAAATATGAAATTTGATATTGCATTTATTTTATTTTCATATCCACTGTCTTGCCAAGAAACATAAAAAAAAAAATTTCATAAATTCTATATTTTTTGATGGAGAACTTCTTATCTGATTAATTAGTTATTTCATAAAACTTTTGTATCAATTTAATTTAAATAATAATCAATTAGTAGTTATATTTCTCTAACTTAAATAATAATCAATTGGCAGTGATATGTCCACTGAGGAGGTATTATAATCATCTATGTCTATCTAAATCAAACAATAATCAATTGGTAGTGATATGTCTATTGGGGAAGGTATAATTTGACCCTGGTAAACTAGATGCATATTTCTGAATTGCTACCAATAATTTAGGCAAGTTGCAAAAGCAAATGATGCCAAAAACACACACACATGTAGTAATTTCTTATCTTGTGATGAAATGGGAAATGAAATATGATGGTTTTAAATTGGGGTTGCTGGAATGTTCATTGTAGTAAATCTGACAACCTTCATTTTCTCAATTGCTGCAACTTTGAGAATTCCTTTATGACCACTCTCATTTTGCCAATTACTCTTGTTGCCCTGTAATTAACCAAAATTGTTGCAAGTTGAAATGGTTTGCAATATTAACCGAGTCCAAGATGACTCGACTGATTCATAATTAGAACAACTCATGCCATTCTAAAGTCAATATCGACATGGTGAATTAAATAAAAACAAAAATGTCAGGCTATGTCTATAGCAAGGTTCTCTCTCAATTTTTGCTTATTTCTTTCAAGTTGAATTCATAAAAAATCAACTAATATTTTTAAATATTAGATATTTCTTGTTACTAAAATGAATAGGTTACATTAAATTTTAAATTTTTAATCATATCGACAATGTCATGACATTATATTTGGATCATATTTGACATATTAATGATATATTTTTGGGTTGTGTAACTTAGGAGGTTTCATGGACCGAGCTCGGTCTATGAACAAAAATTTTGACCCAAACCAATTCTAACAGTTCGTTAGTCCACATGTAGCGCTACCCGGCTTTTTGGCTACTTGCAAAACCGATTAAAATAGGCCGAGTACCCAACCCGATCCACCATCATTCACCAGTATTTTAAAATAAAAAATAAAACAAGAAAAGTTGTAAACCATCATTAAATAACTAATAATACAAGTATCAATGATATTAAAGTTAAATTACATCATAAAATTGTAATTCTCAAAGCAACAAAAAAAAAAACTAAATAAACAGATAGTCACTTTTTTCAAACTTCATCCTCACATTTCAATTAGCCATAAAAAAAATACTTCATAAATAGTCAAATGAACATCCAAATAATAAAATAAATAATCAGATGTTCAATAATCAAGAATGAAATATATGTACAAATTAGTATTAACAATAAAATAAATCAAAAAAATGAAACAATGAATTAGTAAACAATACCACGTACAAAAATGACAAAACTACCCTCACTATGGACCGGGTCGAGTACTCGCCAGCTCACATTCCTGACCCGCTTAATTTATGAACTAACCTGTTCTCCTAACTGATGCCAGCAACCGGTTCGATTACCCCTTTTTTCGGTTCGGGACGGATTGATTTTCTCGATTTTTTAATTTTTTGATTTTTTTAACAACCCTAGTGTGATGTCCATTGCTAATTTTTTTTTATTGAATAATGCTAGATAGCTTCAACAATTAGGATTTATTTTCATATTTTTAATCTTAGTTTCTTTGCCTAGTTCAGCTTATTTTGATACTAAGTTTTATTTGTTGAAATTCCTTAAGAAGAATCATGATTTACTATTTATCATTTTCTATAAATAGGATGTTAATTAATAAAAATATAAGACAATTTCAATCTTCATTTTTAGAGTATCTTTCTTGAGTTTTTTTTTTTTATCAATCACTGTTGTATTACATGTTTATTGCCTCACATAAGTGGGGTCAGGCTCCCAATAGTGTGCTGGATGAAGTCCTAGACTGTTTGGCATACACAATTTGGGGGTATGGCTTCCAAAAATTACCTAAATCCCCCCCCTCCTCGAAAACCTTAGGTCCTGGGATTTGATCCTAGGACGTGCAGCAGGGGGAGACCTTACCACTATCTTTCTAGAGTTTTTCTTTGCTTAAAATTCCAACAAATTTTTATGAGGAGTCTATTACTCTTAAGAGCTCATGTCGTTTGGGGATGAGTGAATCTGGTGCGAAATCAATTTTGTAGTTTAAAATTGAACACTTTTGCCTTCAAGAAGAGCGCATATCATTTGGGGAAGAGTGAATCTAGTGCGAAATTGATTTTGTAGTTTAAAATTGAACACTTTTGCCTTGAAGACAAAATGCCAAATTTTGTCCTATCCTCCTGTTTTCAAAGGAAAAAACTATCAAATTTGAGTGAAAAAAAATGAAGCCCTATTTAGAGGCTAATTATCTTTAGGATGTGGTATATACATATAATTTTACACCATTAGCTTATGATCCAACAATGGCAAAATTCAGAAATTTTAGAGAAAGAAGTAGAATAAGATCCAAGGCCACAACGTGTATTCATTCATTCAATCCAAGATGTATTTTTCAGAAGGATCATGACTTGTAAAATTGCAAAGTAGGCTTGGAGTGCACTTAAAAAGACATTCCAAGGCAAAGAGGAAAAATGAAAGTTTTAAATCTCATAAGAGAATTTCAACTACTAAGAAAAATGAGAACAAGAATATAAAATAGCAATCTAATAGACTCTTGAAGTTACCAATAAAATCAGATTGATTAGTGAAGAATTCCCAGACAAAAGAGTCCTAGAAAAAGCCTTGTTGATTTTTCCTTGAAGTAAAAATTTGAAGAAGAAATGTAGAAAAAATGAAAACAGAATTTTGGAGGAACAATTGGAAATTTTCATTGAACTCACTCAAAACGTTTCCGTACATTTAGCTTAAATTCAAAACATTAAGGAATTAAAAAATGCCAAGTGTAAAGATTGAGTATATCCTATATAATAACTAATTTTATCCTAATCTACTTTTCTTAGAGAACATGTAATTCAGTTGAGCCATTTCTTCTTTCTTGCTCCAGAGAGCAGCTCCACTCCATGTGCTACTGATGTCAGACATCAGCTATGAAATTCATGGGCTTCCAACATTCTTGGACTTGACTTCCAATATTCTTGGACCTTCTTTTGTCCTCAAAGAACTAATATGGGCTTTTCTTCTAGCAACCTTTCTAGCCCATAATTGTTTATACTTCTACATCCCCTCCTCAAGTTGAGCTTGGTGAAAATCAAGCAAACTTAACTTGCATAATGAGTTGTTAAACTGTGTTGCTCCCAGTGCTTTTTCAAACAAATCTGCTAGTTGATGTTGTGAGCTCACATTGTACTTATTCCTTGCAAGGCGACAATCAATTTCTAAGTGTTTCATCCTCTCATGAAACACTGGATTCTCTGTTATGTGAACAGTAGCTTTGCTATCACACCAAAGAGGTATAGGAAGTGATACATTAATCCTGAATTCTGCAAGTATATATGTGACCCATTGTAATTCACATACTGTAGCTGCCATACTTCTATATTCAGCCACTGCTGAGGATCTAGAAATTATCGTCTTGTTCTTGGTTTTCTAGGAGATTAATGCATTCCCAAGATAGATACAGTAGCCTGTTAAGGATCTTCTTGTATCCAACCAAGATGCTCAATCAGCATCAAAATAGCCCTTTAGAGTGAAATCATTGTTAGATGAGAAAAATAATCCAAGTGAAGGTGATCCTTTTATATATTTCACCAGAGTAAAGCTGCCTTCCTTTGCTGCTATGTAGGTGCCTGAACAAACTAACTCAACTATTGCACTGCATAGGTGATGTTTGGCCTAGTGAAGTTTAGATATAAAAGTCTTCCAAATATTCTTCTGTATGGTTCTGGATCATCAATGTATCCATTTTGTCATATGTTAACTTTGTTCCTCGAACTATTGGTGTCTTCAATGGTTTTGCACCTAATAAGCCAACATCATTGACTATGTCCAGTGCATACTTCCTTTGGTTCACATAAATACCTTGTTTTGTCCTGGCAATTTCCAAACCAAGGAAATATCTTGCTTCTCCCATATCATTGATTGTAAAGAGTTAATGTAGATAAGTCTTCAATGCTTCTATTTCCTTCATGTCATTTCCAGCTAGCAACATATCATCTACATAGATTAACACAGCAATACAACCTGATTTTCCATGTCTAACAAATAAACAATTGTCTAGAACATGAGTGACCTGGCAACTTGTAACAAGTGCCTGTGTTTTCTCTCAACCACCCTATTCTGCTATGGGGTATAGACACAAGTTTTTTTATATTCTATTCCTTCTTTTCTCAGCAAATTTTGACATTCCAAACCTGTAAACTCTGTCCCATTGTCTGTTCTAATGGCTTTAACTCTTTTTTCAAACTAATTCTCCACCATCACAATAAAATCTCTCAAAGTGGGCACCACCTGTGTCTTATGGGGAAGCATAAAGGTCCAAGTACTACAATTGTAGTCATCCACAATGGTTAACATGTAAGGTGTACAAGTGAGAGAGTTTACTTTATAGGGTCCCCAAAGGTCTATGTGTAAAAACTGAAATGGTTTGGTAGTCTGTGTTTTACAGATAGGAAACTGCAATCTTGGTTGTTTTGCTTTGTGACAAGTCTCACGTTCTTGCAAAGGACTAGATTGCATGTTGTTTATGTAAGGTTTTAGGAAATTAAGGTGTTGTAAAGCTATAGCAGAAGGATGTCGAAACCTTTTCTACCATTCATGAATAATATCATCTGAATTCTCATTCAAATAACTCAAATTAGTACAAGAAAACTTGTCTTCCCCACACATTCTTTGTGTTTCTACCTGATTACAGGTATTGATATTCATATCTAAGAAACTATCATTATCTAGTAAATAAAGCCTTCCTGCAAGCCTACCAATTGCAAGTGTCTTCTTGGTACATAGGTCCTATAGCAAGCAATGCGTGGGGAAAAAAATCATTTTGATCTTGGTTGTTTTTGCATGCTTGGATACAGATATGAAATTATATTGGAAATCAGGTGCACAAAATACTTTAGTGAGGCTTATGGTATGGTGTAATTTTGTGTTTCCTATATGTTTTACTTGTTTAAAGGAACCATCAGGTAAGTATACAGGCATGAAGTCAAGTACTAGTTTTGAGCTTTAGATTAAACTCAGACTAGAACACATGTGACTGCTGGTACCATGTCTAATATCTAGGAACCAGGTCTCATATTGTCCAAAATTGTAAAAACATAAGGATACGAGTGCATACCTGCAAAGTCTGCAACATGAGCAAAATTCACCTGATTTTTCAGATCCGCTGGCATATTTCCTTTCCATAACTTCATGAGCTCCTACTTCACTATTGCAGATATATTTGCTGTTTGAGAACCTTCTTTTGAACCTTCAGCTCCATACTGAATCTCCACATCTAAGGGTGATTCTGCAACATTCACTACCTGCTTGTTTTTTTCACTCTTTTGTTCTTTCATGTTCTTATACCAGTCATGTTACATATGGATTTTGAAACAATTGTCCTGGGAGTGTCTATCCATATTACAATGCTTACATTGCAGATGTTCTTTGCCTTCTTGTCTTCTACCTCTTTCTCTACTAATTCTGCCATTTCTACCTCTTCCTGAGCCTCTTCCTCTCATACCTAATCCTTTAGTTAGCATTGCCATATTATCATTTCTCTCTGGAAATATACTGTGTATATCCCTTTGCTTCTTAACATTTTGTATCATAGAATAAGCCTTGTTCACAGAAGGTAATGGATCCATTACTAATATCTAGTTTCTCACGTGATCAAAGCCATCATTCAGACCCATTAAAAATTACATTAACCTGTTAAAAGAAGCAAGTTCTGCTATATCTTTTGCAGCTTCACAATTACATATTGGAGCTGGCATTAGACAAGATAACTCATCCCATAATTTCTTAAGTCTAATGTAATATTTCTCTATCTTATCTGACCTCTTTGTTATACTACTTATTTATGTTTGAATTTGATAGAGTAAGAGTCCATTACATTCTCCATACCTTTTATCTGGTTCTTTCCACAGCTCTCTAGCTATGCTTGTATAGATGAAGGCTTTCACAATTTCCTTGGAAATCGAATTCAGAATCCAAGACCTCACTATGCAGTCTACCCTTTCCCACTGCTCAGCTTTTGGTGATGTCTCTGATCTTGTACAGGTACCATTGATGAACCCCAGCTTGAGTTTAGTACCCAAGGATATCTTGATTGATCTACTCTAGCTAAGGTAATTTCCTTCTTCATTATACTGATTCATTAGCTGTCCAGAGCCATGAATATCAATAAGTTCTGCCATCTCTTTCTAAATCTTTAGAGTTTCCTTCAGCTCTCAACTGATCAAAACCTCATGGCTCTAATACCATGAAGAAGAAATGCAGAAAAAAACAAAATAGAATTTTGGAGGAACAATAGGAAATTTTCATTGAACTCACTCAAAAACGTTTTTGTACATTTAGCTTAAATACAAAACATTAAGGAATTAAAAAATGCCAAGTGTAAAGATTGAGTATATCCTATACAATAACTAATTTTATCCTAATCTACTTTTCTTGGAGAACATGCAATTTGGTTGAGCCATTTCTTCTTTCTTGCTCCAGAGAGCAGCTTCACTCCACGATTAGCTCCACTCCATGTGCTGCTGATGTCAGAAGATATGAAATTCATGGACTTCCAACATTCTTGGACTTGACTTCCAATATTCTTGGACCTTCTTTTATCCTCAAAGAACTGGTCTGGGCTTTTCTTCCAGCAACCTTTCTAGCCCATTATTGTTTATACTTCTACAAAATTTCATCTCTTGAAGATTCAAGAGATATTTTTCCCAATTTACTTTACCAGAGTTTGTAAATACCTTGCAAGCATAATAATAAAGAAGAGTCATCAGGACAGATGAAGTTACAGAAGGTACTATTCAAGCACAAGTCAAAGAACCAAGCTCAACAAGGTGACAAAGGCAAAAAGAATTGGAACAAGAAAGAAGGTGAGAGTAGCAAAGATGGTAGAAAGAATGGAAAATTTCCTCCATGTTTACACTGCACAAAAAAAAAAAAACTCACATTTATAAAAATTTCATTGGTTCTAGCAATTATCACATGGCATATGATGAGTTCATATTCTTTAAAGCTAGTTTTAGTTTGGGAGTTAAGTAGAGAAAAGAATAGGAGAAATTTCTTCTTTAAAGCTAGTTTTAGTTTGGGAGTTAACTAAAGAAAATAACAGAAGAAAAAAATTTTAAGTTATGAAAATTATGAAGAGAAGAGGAAAGAAGAGAAAAATAGCCATAATAGTATCTTCATTTTTTTAACTAAAATATTTATAATTCACTAGCTCTAATTTTAAGCAATTATAAATTTTAAATGACAGATCCTTTTAGTTCATTAACTTTAATATTAACCAATTAAATATTTTAATGATAATCAATTAAATCCTTTAACTACATATTTATGCTAACTTGGTCCTTAATGGTTGTGCCGCTTAAAAGTTAACTTTTTTTGCCTTTAACCAATCTGAACAAAAGTAAAATGGGAAATTAATCTTTGTCAACCCTCCTCATGCACTCCAAACACAATTAGTCCAAACTCAATTAATTGAACAAAAATAGAAAAGGAGGGCAATCAATTCAAGGCCCAAAAACTTTGCAGACAAAAATGTCGTAGTAAAATGTATTAGACCAAAAAGGAGGGAAATTGGATCGAGGCAAAATTTTTGCAGACAAATAAGTTCTAGCAAAATTATTATGGTAATAAAAGATAGAAAATTTCAGTGTAGAGACAAAAAAAAAGGGGGGGGTCAAAGCATGAAAAAATCACGAAGAAAGGTGTGAATGGGGATTTTGTCACAAAACATAACATGACAGTTTAAAAACTTATTGTTATTTAGAAACAATATTATATATTGAATTAAAATATAATTTCTCACTTTAAAATCGACTGTGGTGTTGTTGTGCCAAAATAAAATTTAAACTAGGTTCATACCCTGCATGGAAAAATAGAATAATTCTTTTTATCATAGAAGAAACAAATATGTCAAAATTAATTCATATCCCAAAAAATTACCTTGAATTGATTTATCTTTTATATACTGATATTTAAAGAAATATAAAGCTATTTAGTGTAGCCCAAGATTCTATATTAATACTACATATCCTCAACTTCTTTAATCAATATAAAAAATATATAGTTTGCCTTTATTCTCATTTCCCCTATATATAGGTGTATGACATTACAAAAGAATACCCTTTGTTTTTTGTTTTAAGTGCAAAAGTCAAGCAATCCTAATTTGGCACCTCACTGAGAAATGTCAGCAATTTCTGTTGATGGGCACTAAAAAATTTCTAAATGGATCTGGTCCATGACCCTACCTATGAACCTTGTGATTTAAAATAAAGCAGTTACATCATTTTACATCATTTTCTTATATTAGCATGCATCACTTTACTTATTTGATGCTCTTTTAAACCACAAGGTTCACAGATAGAGTCATAGACCCGATTCACCTAAGAATCTTCCATGGTCACTCCAATTTTATGTCTAAGGCTATAATGAGATTGCCTACATGTAGCATTTGCTCTTTTCAACGTTTACTTGATGGACTCTCAATTTGGTCTCCACTAATAATTTGTGATTTTTTTTTTCAATCTCTAAGGTTGAATGACAAAAGGGATGATTATCAAATTCTTGACATAAATAAAGTAAAATAAAATAATAGTGCTGTGATGATGTTGTTTTTGTAACATGCATGTATGCCTGTGTCCATGCACATCTAGATATCATTGCGGTATCAGATTATGAAATAACAAACCTTTGCAAATTGTCATGGATAGAATACTTCACTATTACTTTCCTCTTGCAATTTTGTTGCTTCAAGTTTTGATGGTTTGCTTAGCCAAGACAGAAACAAATATTATCACTGATCAATCTGCTCTTCTTGCTTTAAAAGAGCACATATCATCAGACCCCCACCAAGTCCTGGAAGACTACTGGACTGCTAATGCTTCAGTCTGTGATTGGATTGGAGTCACTTGTGGCATCCAGCATCATACGGTAACGCTCTAAACAAATTGTAACACCAAGGCCCTCCTTGAGGGGCATTTTTGTAATTTGTCATAGTAGGAGGGAAGAGTAGTGATTAGTAGAAGGATGAGGGACTTATATACAATTTGAAAGTAAAGTAACCTAGTTGAATTAGGGCTTTTACTTTCTTTCTTTTTACACTCATTTTCAAACCTCCCTCTCTATTCCAATTTCCACCTTTTTCACCTTTCTAATTGATCCTATTTCCTTGAAAAAGAAGGAGGAGAGTTGGACTTGCAAGGACAAGCAAGTGGTGGAGAAGTAGAAGGTGTTGCTTAACCTCCAATTCAAGGTAGTTATCCGTTTCCTTTCTTGTATCTTTGATTAGGATTGGTAGATACGCTTTAAGTCCCTAGATAGGAGGATTTAGTGTTGTTATGTCTTAAGGATTGTGTATTAGATGGTGATTATGGTGTGTGAATATGTAAGTGTTGGAGGATTGTGCTTTAATGATTGATACATGATGAGTCATCGGAGGAATCTATGTTTGAATGGTAGTAATGTGATGTTCCTTGGCTTCTTGTGCCATTTTGAAGTTGTTTTGGTGATTAATTTGTGTTGGATGGAGTTGGGAATGTTAGACTCAGTTTTGGATTGTTGCAGGGTTACAGATCACATTTTTCTGGGCTCATCCATGGTATCACCCACCTAACGGATGAGGCCGCGCCTCATTGGGGGTATCTTTTTGGAGCCATCCGCTACGTCAGCCACACCGCAAATGACACCACGAATGGGATGCCTCCAGTTTCTACCCTGAGCCGTAGTACTAGCCACACCGCGGTTGGGACCTCGACTGGTCATTATTGGTGAGTCGTAGCGTGAGCCACTAGTCACAACAGTTTTTCCCCTTTTGCTTCGTTTTGCATGTTAAGTTAGATGTAAGCCTTAGCTTTGACTTCTTGATAGAATTAGCGATTGATTGAGTGTTTGTTTTGTATTTTAGGCAAAGGCATCGACCGTTCATTCTCGGATTATCTTAGTTAATTTGGATCAAGGTAAATGGGAATTGTACTCCTTGACCTTTTGAAAATGAGATTCAAGAAATGTCAAATATTTTAAAATGTTATTTTGCTATATAAATTGCATGGCTTAAGTGTGGTTAATTGCTTTTCCTTGTGAAAGTGATAATGTGGCATAAATGAATGTTTGATTTGATGAATGAATTGAGTATGTTCTGGATTGTGGTAATCCTTTTACGGGACTAGTTCCTTAATCGTATGACTGATGTCTTTGGGACAGTACTAACTAGTTAAATTTAGTTTTGGGACCGCACCAACAGGTTAAAGTTAGTTTGGAACCATGTTAATCGGTAATAGTTGACAACTAGATATTCAGGGTCAATTGGAACCATTTGATAGAACTCATTTATTTGTTTAGTGAAATGTATGTTTTTGGTTAAAGTATGCTTTTGGCCATATTATTTTGTATCCATATTCGATAATGACGTTGTTTATGAAATGTATGTAGTAGTGTAACACTCTTAAGCCACAAGGAGTACTTTTACCACTTACTGAGCGCCTTGTTTCGCTCACCCCTTATTTGTTATATGCAGAAGATAATGCTTTTGTGGAAGAAGATTAGACTAACTTAATGTATTAGTTTCTGGAGATAGGAGTGTGATACATAACAACGAATCTAAATTATTGGTTTTGTATTGATTGTTTTCACTTAGAGTTTTTTTGTAGTCTTAGTTAAAAATATATAGGATAAACTCTTTATTTTGTATAAGAGTATCTTTGTAATATATCACATCACTTTGTATTTGAGTTAAGTTCAATGAAATGGTTATTTTGGATGGTTTAAGCTGTTTGTTTTGCTAGCCTTATGTCATAACTTAGTTTTGGTATGGCCAGTGTTAGACTCTGGGCACGGGGTGTGACACAAATCATTCATGGGCTTAACAGGCAGTAATCCACCCCATTTGGGGAATTTATCTCTTCTTGTCTTCTTGGACCTTGTTGGGGAAATAATAAACTAGAACAATGGAATTGAAAAACAAGAAGGAAAAAGTTGTATTGAAAATGATAATGGAAAACATTTGCTTCAAGTTATGTATAAAATACACTTTTCTTTAGGCAAAATTTGTCCTCTATTTGTGTAAATGAGCAATACAAATTCCGTTCAGGATGAAATGAAAAAAGTGTTTTGAGTTTTTAGAGTTTGTTTTTGCTTGATGAATGTTTTTCTGCATTAAATTGTGTTACTTATAGGCTAAATATGTATATAGAAGAGGTTTTCCAGACGTATCTCTTCGTTTAGTCGTGATACATCAGTTAGGTTTGAGCCAGGAGACACATCTCTCCAAAAGGAAGTGACTTTTCAGAAAAAAAATTTTCGTATTTTTCAGTCAAGGGCAAGATTCCAAAAACTGTTGGCAGCCTACGCAATTTAATACATCTAGGTCTGCAAGAGAATTACATTTCTGGATCAATTCCAAGTACAGTCAAAGGCTTGCAAAAGCTTCTGGATTATCTCTAGAAAGTAAAATGCTAGGGGAACTATTCCTGATACCTTTAATGGCTTATAGTGAACCTACTACATCTGATTGGAAATCAAATTTCAGGGTCAATTCCTACATGTTTAAGCAATCTTACTTCTCTCAGGTATCTTTATCTAGCCTCGAACAGAATAACTTCTAATGTGCCTGAAAGTTTGTGGAACCTCAAAGATCTCTTGGGAGTCGGTCTTGCATCAAATTTCGTGACTATCTATCTCCCTGCAGAAATTGGACTGTTGAAGGTTGCAACATGGATAGATTTGTCAATGAATCAATTTTTCAACAATATTCCTAGTACCGTTGGAGCTTTTGAAAACTTGAATTACCTTTCTAGGGCATATAACAATTTTGAAGGTTCCATTCCGGAGTCAATCAGTAGCATGTTAAGTTTGGAACATTTGGACCTATCACATAACAACAATCTCTCTGCAGGTTTGATTCCCAGGTCATTGGAGGCACTTCGATCTCTCAGCTATTTCAATATCTCTTTCCATGGTTGACAAGGGGATTCCATCCAATGGTCCTTTCAAGAATTTCACAAGTGAATCGTTTATCTTTAATGATGCATTCTGTGGATCATCTAGGTTTCATGTTCCAGCATGCCAGACTCCTTCAATGGACAGGTCAAGGACAAAGAAAGTGCTTAGAACAACATTGATCGAGCTGGGAATTTCAGCAGTAATTGCTGCTGTAGTCTTGGAATGTTTGTTTTTTTCAATGTGTAAAGAAGGTGAAGGTTCAAATTTGGAACAAATTTGTTCTTCTTAACTGCACAAGGAAGGATTTTATATTATGAACTCTTACATGCAACCAATGGTTATGATGAAAGCAACTTGGAATATGGAGTTTTGGATATGTTTACAATGGGACTCCAGCAAATGGAATGAGTGTGATCATAAAGGTGTTCGATTTGCAATTAGAATATTCATTCAATAGTCTCGACATAGAATGTGAAATCTTGTGCAGTGCTAGGCACAGAAATCTGACCAAAGTCATTAGTATTTGTCTGATGATGACTTCAAGGCATCATTACAGGATTACATGCCCAATGGGAGCCTATTCCGGTAATAATTGCTTAGACATCACTCAAAAAATGAATGTGAAGATAGATGTGGCATGTGTACTGGAATACCTTCATCATGATTACTCAATTCCCATTGCTCACCGTGATTTGAAGCCAAGTAACATCCTTTTAAGTGAAGATATGGTTACCCATGTGACTGATTTTGGGGTCGCAAAAATATTGAGTGATGGGGAGAGCACTGCATGCACCAAGACTCTGGCAACATTCGGCTAGTTCCTACCTTTTTTTTTATTTTGTTTCTTAGAAATTTAAGCTCAAATTTTTGTGCTAATATTGTTAAAATGGTTTCCACTACAAAGAATGGATTGGAAGACTACTATTAACCAGATGCGACATTTACAGCTATGGAATCATGCTGATGGAGGTTCTCACAAGACTGAAGCCAAATGATGAAATGTTTTTGGAAATAAGTCTGAGGAATTGGGTATATATTTGTATGCCAAATGCAGCATCTCAGGTAATAGATGCAAAATTGCTGTAGCCAAGCGAACAGCACTTTTCCGAAAAGTTGGAGACTTGGAGTGCACAGCATCCGTCATGAGATTAGCTATAGCTTGCACAGAAGATTATCGCAGGGACAGAATAAATGCTGTAGATGTTCTTGCAGCATTAAAGAAAATCAAAATCCAGCTTCTCCCATATTGTAAGGCAACCTAGAAAAATATCTAAATTTTGAAATTTTACTGATTCTCACAAATGTAGAATTGGTTTTCACCTTATGCTAACATGATGTCCTTCGTGGCTATCAAGAAAACAGGTTTTTCAGTAGTTTTCAGCTAAATTTGCATGACCTAAAGGCCCTTATGAGTGATGATACACTTCGTTATTATTAGATAAATATGTAATTATTATTGCTTACTGATCTATCTTCATGCGATTCAGCAAGCTTTTGCCATCAAGTTTGTTGCTTAGCATCAGTTTTGTATAGTCCTGGCGTTCTAATGTCTTGTAATTTGCTCCATTTTCTTTGACAATATCTGGTAGAGGGCCAATATTAGTCCGCAAATTTGGACTATGGAATGCAGCAATTGAAAGTCTTTCCTTCTGGAAATTCACAACAGCTCTATGCTCAATGCTGCTATAACCTCCGTTACTCATTATCTGCGTACAAAAAGGACCAACGCAAAATCTACTAAAAATTTGGGAGTCCAAAATATTCAGATACATGGCTGGTAAAACTTGGAAAAAGAGGGCATTTGCATGATTTTCTTAGTTACCTCCATTGCATCACCAATATTTATGATGATCGCTCCAGGAATGGGCTTAACTGGCACCCATTTATTATTTTTCTTGATCTGCAGGCCTTCAACTTCATTGACTTGAACCAATAGGGTAAGTCCTCCTCCATCAGAGTGTGGTGTGAGACCGACAACCTTGTCTGCTTGCAAGCAAGGTGGATAGTAATTCATTCTTGTTCCTTGTGTGCCATCCTGATACACGTTGTCAAATATCTCTGGGTTCACCCCAAGATTCACGGCCATCAGTTTAACAAGGCTTATACAGACTTTGTGCAATTCAAGTGAGTACTCGTCCAAGGTTGATCTGATATCATCATAAAAATTGCAAATTAGCTTCTCCGGCTCGTGATTAAATTTGTCACAAATTTCTATGCTTTTGTCACTTAAATTGTCCTTGCTAGAAGGACTATTACATATTAATTACCTACCTGAAAGCTGTTGGAGTGGTAGGCCAGAATCTCATGTTTCTTTGAGAAACTGGTAGCAGAATGAGGTAGAGCATGTCCCCCCAGTCCAGCTTTTGATCCTCTGTCAGAACAAATGCTTGACCATAACCTTCAATATTATTTGGTAGTTGTGCACAGGCCATTTTCTGCTTTAATGGCAGCTTAAAAAATTCCTTGGTCACCGCCTTCATTTTCTCAATTACTATGGTTGCCCGATGATTGACTAACTGGAACAAGAGCATAGGACAATATACTAATTGTTTCTTACTTAGAATATTTAATTCATTGGCAAATAGTATTAAATTCCTCCAAAAGAGCAAATTTTGGTATCAGAATTGTTACCAAGTAGAAAAAAGTTTCCTTTTCAGAACAAAGTTTCTTGAATTTACCTGAAAGAAGCCCCATTCTTTACAAGCCTGATGAAGTTTGGCCATTTCATTTTCATATCCTAAATGATCAGTTGCAAGTTTGCTCATGTCGATCACTGGAATCTGTGAAGACTCATTGATTGAAAATTCATCAAGCTTCATTTCAGGCCGGATGTATCGATGTTGGATATCTGTCTCTTTCAAGCACTTGGAAGCTAGATCTTGCACATTCGCTACAGGAAGTGTACCTCCACCAAGGTCCTTTCTAGATTTGACCACCTCAGTTTCCATTTACCAGTTATGTCTCAGATAATAATCTCAACCACTTATTCTCAGCTTTTTTCTGTTTTCGTGTTTATATTAACTGAGAAGAATGTTTAAAACGTGTTGTTTGCCTGATCTATTGAGGTTTTAGAGCAAGCTTTTGTGCCTTGGTGTAAGTCAATGCCTTGCCCATGTGTCAATGACAAGATCTGTTTGAGATTGAACACATGTTGTATTGGAAATTGAGAGAATTACCCACTGGCACAGCTTTGGGTTGTTAGGTAGTTTTCCATTCTAATTGGCAAAGAATATGAAATCTGATATTATGTATATTATTATGTTAATAATGCAACATTGCTTTTTGGTAAAAGATTGCGAGCCACAGTAAAAGTTGTTGGCCACATTTCTTGACTAAATGGTCAGCAAGCTCTTGTCTTATATATCTATAGTACAGGAAGTAGTACTAAGCAGCTTGACCAAAAGAAATGCACTCCAGATTTGAGCATGATCTGCACCGGATTCTCAAGCTTCAATGCATTAAATGAGAAGAGGAAAATTTTAGCTGCTTATCGGTTGTTCACTAGTACAAATAGGGAGCTCGTTTGCCATTCTTCGGCATCCCATTTTTCTCATACAAGAATAAGCAGAGCCCAATTAAAGTTGAAGCTCTTAGAGTGTTAGTAGAGTTTTGTGAATTTAAGCAAATGCCTCTAGAGTAAGGCTCTGATAAAATTAAAGCAGATATTCTCAAGAGTGAGGTTCAAATTTAGTGGTGCCTAGTGTGAGTTTCTTTTGTCACTGTTATTATTATATACACTTTGAGTGTAATAAAATTGTTCGTTTGCCTCCATTATTAGTGGATTTAATTCATTAATTCGGTATTAGAGCCCACCACATTCCAACATATTATATTTTCACAATCACCTAATTGTCTTACCAGAATTGAGAACTTACATATTTTATAATCTTCCTTGTGATCTATATTTTATAATGTTATAAAGAAATCTTTTTCCCCTTTAGTTAATTGAATTAGGTAAGACTCTCATGGTAATTCAATTAGGTAAGCCTTTCTTGAAAAAACTAAGTTACGCAACAATCAGTATGTATTCATACGTATATCTATATCTATATATATATAAAATCACGAATGACCTTAAGTGATTTAACATTTAACATTTAATGTAATTCCTAATATACCCTTATTTATCAAGTCGTTGCTACATTCAAAAAAGGATATTATTGGAAACATAAAAGGTTACACTAATCAAATCCTAATCAAATTCAACCATCCTCTCAAAGTCTTTTAAGCATTTTACAATTACAAATTTAAATTTAACAGTTTAAAAATATATATTTATTGGTTAGAATAAATATTTATATTTTTAAAATAGATAGATGAAGAAAACCCATAGGAATTTATACAAGAAACACAAAGAAAAATAATAGAGAAAATTCAATATTTTCTTATGCCAAAAAACATGAGGAAGAGGCTGCCAAAAGTCTTAAAAAAATGCAAAACCAAAACTTACAAACATAAAGCCATACGGCTTTTTCTTAAAACCAACAAAAACCAACTTCTACCTAGTGCAAGATATAATCCCATACAAACTACCACTTAAACTACTATGCACCCGATTAAACTAAGCAATAGAATTTATGACACATCACACTAACTAAAACAAGTAATTAAACTATGCAATGCTCGGTTTAACTTTCCTATAATGTAAAAGCAACCTTGACTAATGTGGTGTTTTAACATTTAATAAATTTCTTAAAGCACCTTTATTTTTCAAATCGTAGTCACATTATATTAACGAAAACATAAAAAAGTTAAGTTAATTAATTTTTAATCCAATTAAACAGTCTTTTAAAGGTGTTATAAAGCCTTTTATAATTAAAATTTAAATTGGATAGCTTATAAAAATGTGATAGGTTAATATAAAAATTACTTTTCTCTTTTTATTTTCAAAATATTTTTAATTACTCATTCTAAAAATTTAAATTTCATACTCTACAAAAAGAAGTTGAATCAAAAAATAGCAAAAAAGGAAAAAATAGTAACCAAAAAATTGAAAGAGAAATAATTTTTTTCAAATATTTTGCAATAAGAATTAATTAATTTTATTATTCAATTCTTAAGTATTTTAGAGTTTTAGCATTTAATGTATTTTCTAAAATAGCATTATTTAGTCATAATCACATTAAGACTAGATATTAACGAAAACATAAAGAATATGATTAATAAAGTTCTAAGTCCTTCAAAAGTTGCTCAAGCCTTGTATAATACAATTTAAATTAAATTTAAATTAATAGAAAATACAAAAAAGTATGGGTAAGATAAAAGTGGACAAGATTTTTCCTCAAGAATAAAATTGGAAAAAATATCTAATGCAAGACTAAAAAACTACCTACTTCACATGAGTTTTAACATCTAATTACTGTAATAATGAAACTTTATATTGCCTAAAGAAATATTCTATTTGTATATGGTATTAACAATACAACGGCAAATTCAAAATTAAAAGTTATAAAAGAAGGAGCCAGTTGGGCATGTAGTGGGATAGAATTAGGAAACTTTTCTCCTTTTTGTTTTTTGAAAAATCATTTTTATGTTTATATCAATTATTTTTTTACACATACATGACTAAACTTGACCCATTTTTAGATTTAAAGTTGGCATATAGAATGCTTGCTCTTTGTTAGAAATAAAAAAACAAGAAACAAATTATGTTATTAGTAACAAAACCCAATAATAATAGGAGTATAAAATTAAATGGAGGCAAGTCACACTCTTGCTATTACACATGCAAACAACAAATTATACATTTAATTATAAAATAAACTAAGAATAATTATTTAGACCAATTGTTTAGCACGAATGACCTTTGTGATTTAGTATTTTAGCATTTAATTTTTTTCTTTTAATATTATGGCAATTGCATTAGAAAAGGGACATTAATAGAAATATGAAGAGCTAGAATAATTAAATCCTATTGAAACTTAACAATTGTTCAAAAGTCTTTTTGAATCTTACAATAAAAATTTTAATTCCAATCAAATTAACAAAAAACATAAGAAGGAAACCATTTAATATTTTTCTATTTATATTTTCTTTTTTCACTTTAATGATGATGCACATAATATCACATTTCATAATTAGATGGGACCATTTCCTTAATTTATCTTTCAAACTAAAATACAATTAATATATTATTCTTCGACATTACAGAATAAATCAATTTGATTATCTGTGTAAATCAAGTAGTTTACATATTATTAAGAATGAAATGCAATATTTTTCTACTTTAAAATGCCACAAGCATATGTAGCGTAGTGCCAAGAAAGATGAAAAATTATTAAATTCAACTAACCCACACTAATTTAAAAATCACAATACAAAAATAGTTATGCAAAGTTCTAAACTTCTTGAATCTTATTAAAGATTGAATTCAAAAGATGTAGTAGTTAGTTTAGAGAGTAAATTTAAAATCATAAAGTAATAAAGAAAATTAATTTATTATGCATTGATCAACGAAAACTTTCAGCTATAATTCTGAATTTATAAAAAAGAAAAAAATGCCTTTTGAGAATATATAAGATGTCAATCCTATTTTTTATCCTAATTTAAGCTAAATTAATGTAAAAAAAATGTATATAACTATTATACCTTTCAATTCATTTAACAATATCACTTTGTTCTCTTTTTTACTATGATTTGGTTTGTTTAGTTTCAAACAATAAACTTTAATGAACGCTTTACCAAAATAAAAAGTAGCATATACCATGGGCTGGGTTTGTCAATTAATCTTGATTGAAAGAACCTGGATAATATTTAAACTAGAGATAAAAGACGTGACCATATTGCATGTATTTAGAATCTAGATAAACTATTTCATTATATTATCTATCGTTTGAGAAATATCCTCATTTCCATTTTGTATTCACATCAAGTACACTTATTCTAAGGAATTACTACAAAACCTAAAAGTGTTACAAAAAATTAATATATATAATAGGATTTACGAATTACTTATTTGAAAAATTTTTGATACTCTTATTTATTTTAAATTGGCCTGCCATATTTTCTATTTTTATCCAATCTACCATATATATAAAAGTGATGATAACTTTATTACATGAGCTTACCAAATAGGGATATTTTACAATCTAAATTGATAATATAAGTAATTAATTTAGACAATTATAAGTTTAACAATTCCAATTTTTAAGTAATAAATCATTTCAAAAGTAATACTTGCTTATTGCATATAAACATATTGATGCCATTGTGCAAAATTATTAAGTTAGCTAAGTTATTATCATTTGTTTGAGTTGAATATTATGCAATAAAAGTATATGGTTGTATTTTTTACATATTATGTGCAATCTTGCGATGACTCATGTTATTCAATTGAAATCTTTTTTACTATCTTAATTCTATCTTTATTATAACTGTTATCTTCTTTCCACATAATTGATAATACTTTTCTCCTTCTTCTATCCTATAGCGATAAAAAAGTAATTTATACACCTAAACACTCTAAAATATATGTTATGCTTATTTATTTGCCTTAACTAATCCTTCAAAATAAAAAGATAGTTATACAATAAAACTACAATTCTATATTTATATTATGAACTTAAAAATTGATACCTTTTGTATTACTTTTTTACACATATATTAAAAGGTAATAGTTAAATTCTTTTTTCAACATATATTTTTTTAAGGACGGAGCTCAACAGTGTATTGTTATAAAAAATAAAATTTATATGGTATGATACCTCTAAAGGACACATTTTTATTTGTTTGTAATGAAGTACTTTTTAGTATGTAATTTTTTAAAATTTGACTCATTTTAATGATCTTAAACAATTTATAAGTAGATTTTATAAAATTCTTATTTTATGAGTTAGTATTGTTAAATAGTTGTATTTTTTTTAGATACTAAAATAATTGATGACTTGGTAAAATCAATTAGAGTTATTAGACAAACTCACAAATTTATAATAAGTATATTTAAATTTTCAATATCAATTAAAATATCATATATTATGAGAATGATGAGTTTTGAAGCTTGTTAATAAGTCTTGCAAAATTATCATATTTTATATGTATTGTAACAATTAATGTTCTACCTATTATAGGAGTCCTATAAATAAAATATGCATAACATACATGAATTTTTAAACAACACATTTTTTTGTTTTTAATGCAAATGCTCACACTTATTATAGTTTTACATTTGGATAGTTTTTGAATTAACTTTACTTCTTGAGTAAATAACATTTGAGAGTTAACCAGTACCTTAATGCACTTGTTAGATAAACCCATCTATTTTTCTTTTGTCAAAACCTTTTGCATTCAATTAATTACTTTATGTATTATCAAAATGTAAGTATTTTAACATTAATTAGAATTTTGATGCTAATTAACTTTCATATTAAAAAGTCGTATATATTTATCCAACTATCTCGATTGAATTGTTAAGAATATTTATTTGAATTAAAAATGCAACATTCAAAATCTCGAGCTATATTAAAGAAAAAATTATATTTTTTTAATCATAAAGAAGTTTTAATGATTAAAGATGTTATGCAATGTTGCTATAGCATGATGACCCATTAGCTAGAATGCATTTTGACATTATTAAAATTTAAATTCTTAATGACTCTTTATATTGGGAATAACTTCTTGGAATTTAATTTAAGTCTCTTGAAATCTTCTCTTAGTTAATTTTTTGGGTACATTTTTAAAGTAATTCCCTTAGATAAATTTTAGCAAGATTTACATTTGACTTTTGGTGTTAGGTTTTTAAGATTTTTCTATGTTACTGCCCTGAGGTGATTAGAAAATAGAAAAATAAGAAAATTTCTTGAATAAGAATTATTATAACCAAATATTTCATCTAAATTTTAAATTCAATTATACTACTCACATCTTTTGTCTTTAGTTTATGTATTGTCCAGTTCATTCCTATCAAGATTAATTAATAAGACTTTCTTACATCTCGATCCACGGTAAGGTAGTACAATAGTAGTTAGTTTACATATAAGATTTAATATGTTAAAATTATTGTTTTCTAAATTCAATAAATAAAATCATAGTAAAAAAGGGAAACAAAGTAACAGTGCAAATGAATTTAAGATATAGTCACCTAGACTTTTGTTTTTTTTTTCATAAATTTGATATTATAGATGAATATTTTGTTGATCACTGCATGACTAATAATGTTTTTTTTTACATCTTTATGATTCTAAATTTACACTATAAACTAACTATTACATCATTTAAAATTAAATTTTAATAAGATTCAAAAGTTTAGAGTTTTGATTAATTAATCTTGTTGGCCATTAGAGATATTTTTCTATTCTATTCAAATTCTTTAAAAAAAAAGAAAAGAATAAGTTAAGCTATGAAAAATAGATGTGAAACTAATAAAGTAAAGATAGTACTACTTCGGTATTTGAATATTTCTAAACGACAATTGTAATAATGAAATGTAGGTTCTTAATAATAATGCTCATCCTCTTTTTGCTTTTTAAGGATATAGTTAACTTAAACTCACATAATTTTTAAATATGATTTTAAAAAATTTGAAAACCAAAATTACTATCTATTTTTCTCTTTTTTCCATTTTATATATTATTTATTAAACTAAACTAAACGTGCAAAGCACGTGCTCAATTCCTAGTATTCCCTTAAGTGAATTAATATTTAACATTTAATGTATTTCCTAACATACCCTTATTTATCAAGTCGTAGCCACATTCAAAAAAGGATATTATTGGAAACATAAAAAGTTACACTAATCAAATCCTAATCAAATTCAACCATCCCCTCAAAGTCATTTAAACCTTTTACAGTTACAAATTTAAATTTAATAGTTTAAAAGTATATATTTATTGGTGATATTATAGTAATGAAAACATAAAAAAGTTAAGTTAATTAAATTTTAATCAAATTAAACGCCTTTTAAAGGCGTTATAAGCCTTTTACAATTTAAAATTTGAATTGGATAGTTTATGAAAATGTAATAGGTTAATATAAAAATTACTTTTCTCTTTTATTTCATACTCTACAAAAAGAAGTTGAATAGAAAAAAGCAAAAAAGGAAAAAAAATAATAACCAAAATTTTGAAAGAGAAATAATTTTTTTAATATTTTTCAATAATATTAATTAATTTTAATATTCAATTCTTATGTATTTTAGAGTTTTAGCATTTAATGTATTTTCTAAAATAGCATTATTTTAGTCATAATCACATTAAGAATAGATATTAACAAAAACATAAAGAATAAGATTAATAAAGTTCTAAGTACTTCAAAAGTTGCTCAAGTCTTTTATAATATAATTTAAATTAATTAATTAATAGAAAATACAAAAAATGTAAGGATAAGCATAAAAGTGGACAAAATTTTTCCTCACAAATGAAATTGGAAAAAATATCTAATGCAAGACTGAAAAACTACCTACTTCACATGAATTTTAATATTTAATTACTGTAATAATGAAACTTTATATTGCCTAAAGAAATATTCTATTTGTATATGGTATTAACAATACAATGGGAAATTCAAAATTAAAAGTCATAAAAGAAGAGCCAGTTGGGTATGTAGTGGGATAGAATTAGGGAACTTTTCTCCTTTTTATTTTTTGAAAAATCATTTTTATGTTTATATCAATTATTTGTTTACACATATATGACTAAACTTGACCCATTTTTAGATTTAAAGCTGACATATAGAATGCTTGCTCTTCGTTAGAAATTAAAAAAAAAAAGAAAACAAATAAGAAGAAACAAATTACGTTATTAGTAACAAAACCCATTAATAATAGGAGTATAAAATTAAATGGAGGCAATCACACTCTTGCTATTATGCATGTAAACAACAAATTATACATTTAGTTATAAAATAAACTAAGAATAAGTATTTAGACCAATTGTTTAGCACGAATGACCTTTGTGCTTTAGTATTTTAACATTTATTTTTTTCCTTTTCAAAAATAATCTTATTTTTTTATATCGCAATTGCATTAGAAAAGGGACATTAATAGAAATATAAGGAGCTAGAATAATTAAATCCTATTGAAACTTAACATTTGTTCAAAAGTCTTTTAAATCTTACAATAAAATTTTAATTCCAATCGAATTAATAAAAACATTAGAAGGAAACCATTTAATATTTTTCTATTTATATTTTCTTTTTCACTTTAATGATGATGCACATAAATCACGTTTTGCAATTAGGTGGGACCATTTCTTTAATTTATCTTTCAAACTAAATAAAAATTAATATATTATTCTTCGACATTACAGAATAAATTAATTTGATTATCTGTGTAAATCAAGAGTTTACATATTATTAAGAATGAAATGCAATATTTTTCTACTTTAAAACGCCACAAGCATATGTAGCGTAGTGCCAAGAAAGATGAAAAATTATTAAAGATTGAATTCAAAGATGTAGTAGTTAGTTTAGAGAGTAAATTTAAAATCATAAAGTTATAAAGAAAATTAATTTATTATGCATTAATCAACAAAACATTCAGCTATAATTCTGAATTTTTTTAAAAAAATGCCTTTTCAAAAGATATAAGATGTCAATCCTATTTTTTATCCTAATTTAAGCTAAATATAATGTAAAAAAATGTCTATCACTATTATACCTTTCAATTCATTGAACAATATCACTTTGTTCTCTTTTTTACTATGATTTGAGGGGCAACAGAGCTTTGTCAATTAATCTTGATTGAAAGAACCAGGATAATATTTAAACTAGAGATAAAATACGTAGCCATATTGCTTGTATTTGGAATCTAGATAAACTATTTAATTATATTATCTAGCGTTTGAGAAATATCCTTATTTCTATTTTGTATTCACATCAAGCAAACTTATTCCAAGGAATTACTACAAAACCTAAAAGTGTTAAAAAAAATTAATATATATAATAGGATTTGTGAATTACTTATTTTAAAAATTTTTGATACTCTTATTTGTTTTAAATTGACCTATATTATTTTCTATTTTTATCTAATCTACCATATATATAAAAGTGATGATAACTGTATTACATGAGCTTACCAAATAGAGATATTTTACAATCTAAATTGATAATATAAGTACTTAGTTTAGGCAATTATAAGTTTAACAATTCCAATTTTTGAGTAGTGAATCATTCCAAAAGTAGTACTTGCTTATTGCATATAAACATATTGATGCCATTGTGCAAAATTATTAATTGATAATACTTTCTCCTTCTTCTATCCTATAGCCATAAAAAAGTAATTTATACACCTAAACACTCTTAAATATATGTTATGCTTTATTTATTTGCCTTAACTAATCCTACAAAATAAAATGATAATTATACAATAAAGTACAATTCTATATTTATATTATGAACTTAAAAATTGGTACCTTTTGTATTACTGTTTTACACATATATCAAAAAGTTATAAGTTAAATTCTTTTTTCAACATATATTTTTTTAACGACAGAGCTTAGACATGTATTATTATAAAAAATAAAATTTATATGGTATGATACCTCTAAAAGGCACATTTTTATTTGTTTATAATGAAGTACTTTTTAGTATGTGATTTTTTAAAATTTGGCTCATTTTAATGATCTTAAAAAATTTATAAGTAGAGTTTATAAAATTCTTATTTTATGAGTTAGTATTATTAAATAGTTGGCCTTTTTTAGATACTAAAATAGTTGATGACTTGGTAAAATCAATTAGAGTTATTTGCCAAACTCACAAATTTATAATAAGTATATTTGACTTTTCAATATCAATTAAAATATCATATATTATGAGAATGATGAGTTTTGAAGTTTGTTAATCAGGCTTGCAAAATTATCATATTTTATACAGTATTGTAACAATCAATATTCTGCCTATTATAGGAGTCCTATAAATAAAATATACATAACATATATGAATTTTTAAACCACACGTTTCTTTTTGTTTATAATGCACATACTCACACTTATTATAGTTTTACATTTAGACAGTTTTCGAATTAAGCTTACTTCTTGAGTAAATAACATTTGAGAGGTAACCAGTACCTTAATGCACTTGTTATATAAACTCATCTATTTTTCTTTTGTCCAGACCTTTTGCATTCAATTAATTACTTTATATATCATCAAAATATAAATATTTTAACATTAATTAGGGTTCTGATGCTAATTAACTTTCATATTAAAAGGTCATAGATATTTATCGAACTATCTCGATTGAATTGTTAAGAACATTTATTTGAATTAAAAATGCAACATTGAAAATCTTGAGTTGTATTAAAGAAAAAATTATATTTTTTTATCTAAAGAAGTTTTAATGATTAAAGATTTTAGGCAATATTGCTATGCATGATGACCCATTTGCTAGAATGAATTTTGACATTATTAAAATTTAAATTCTTAGTAACTCTTTATACTGGGAATAGGTTCTTGGAATTTAATTTAAGTCTCTTGAAATCTTCTCTTAGTTAATTTTTTGGTACATTTTTAAAGTAATTCCCAGAGATAAATTTTAGTAAGATTTACATTTGACTCTTTGTGTTAGGTTTTTTAGATTTTTCTATGTTACTGCCCTGAGGTGATTACAAAATAGAAAAATAAGGAAATTTCTTGAATAAGAATTATTATAACCTAATAGTTCATCTAAATTCTAAATCCAATTATTCTACTCATATCTTTTGTCTTTAGTATATGTATTGTCCAATTCATTCTAATCAAGATTAATTAATAAGACTTTCTTACCTCTCAATCCACGGTAAGGTAGTAAAATAGTAGTTAGTTTACATATAAGATTTAATAAGTTAAAATTATTTTTTTCTAAATATAATAAATGAAATTATAGTAAAAAAAGAAACAAAGTAACAGTGTAAATGAATTTAAGATACAATCACCTAGACTTTTTTTTTTCATAAATTCAATATTATAGATGAATATTTTGTTGATCATTGCACAACTAATAATTTTTTTACATCTTTATGATTCTAAATTTACACTGTAAACTAACTATTACATCATTTAAAATTAAATTTTAATAAGATTCAAAAGTTCAGAATTTTGATTCATTAATTTTGTTGGCCATTAGAGATATTTTTCTATTCTATTCAAATTCTTTATAAAAAAAAGAAAAGAATATGTTAAGCTATGAAAAATAGATGTGAAACAAATAAAGTAAAGATAGTACTACTTACGTATTTGAATATTTCTAAATGACAATTGTAATAATGAAATGTAGGTTCTTAATAATAATGCTCATCCTCTATTTGCTTTTTAAGGATGTAGTTAACTTAAGCTCACATAATTTTTTAAATATGATTTTAAAAAATATGGAAACCCAAATTACTATTTATTTTTCTCTTTTTTCCTGTTTTATATATTATTTATTAAACTAAACTGTGCAAAGCACGTGCTCAATTCCTAGTTTTACTAAAAATAGTGCAATAATTAATTTATGGTCTTATCCTGTTTTACTAGTATCTTCTGTTTTGCATTTTAATACATATTAGAACAAAAATATTGTCATGCCCTATGCCCTGGGACATTACACCACCATAACTAGGCTACGCTGAGTCACAAGGCTCAAATGGTCAAAGCATCTAATATAATATCCCCAAATATCACATTAATGATAAACATTAGTCTAAATTTTTTTCATAAATACCCAACATGTTAATTGGAACTTCAATTACAAAAACTAAAGTTTCAAAGCATATTCTCACAGATTCTAAAGCATACTACAAGTATGCAACAAACCAAGCCATCGTTATCACTCCTAGCTCCAAGAGCTAATCCATATCGTTGACCCTAAAACCATCCTTCTGTACATATAAAAACAAAAGGGTGAGTGAAAACTCACCCAGTAAGTAGTAGAAGTATCACTTTATTGGCTTGAGTATGTTACATTTATATATATATATGATATCATTCAAATAATCATAACTTTAATTGTAATTTATACAAATAAATGTGGCCCCACATATCATTGCATATAGATACTAAAGAGATAGCTCAAGTGATAAAGCACATTGACTCTAGATATCCAGTTGTTAACTACAATCCGGTTAACACAGTTTAATACAACAAGCTAACTCTCCTCGGTTAGCATGATCAAAGATTATATCTTCTCCACCAAATTTAAGGAACTAGTCCTGTCAATAATTACTCTACACTAGAACTCAATCACAAAACATTCATTCATTTACATTTGGCCACATTTACATATCCATGGCAAATCATTAATATATTCATACTCATGCCACATTAACATATGCAAAATAGTTTATAAAACATCATTGTGAAAAATACATTTTCAAAAATATAAAGGATACATATACTACTTACCTCAGTCTAAGTTACATCAAATAGTCCAAGGAGAAACCTTCACCTTCGTTGCCTAAAACACACCATTAAACACAAAATCATAAGCTAATTCTATTGAGAAATCATACATATAATTTAACTCTAACCTTAAGACACAAGACAAAGCAAAACCCTTAGAAGAAGGCTATCTGCAACACTACCCGCGGACCCATCCGTGACGCAGCTAAACTAATTTGTGACGAGGATAGACACTACGAATACGAGCGACCTACTGGAATTCATCTACGAACTCAGCTCTCTATCCGCGAACCTATCCGCGATGCGGATAGACGCTGTGTATACGAACAACCAACTAGACTTCTCATGCGATTCCAGCTCTTCATCATCCAAACTCCAACCCATCCAAACCCAACTTCAAATCAACACCCAAAAAGTCATAAAACGGCAATAACAAGGCTAAGCAACTCACATTAAGTTCAAAACTCTCGCAAATCATAAACACAAACCATAATCATACATAATCGCTTAAAACCCAAAGTCTTCTTTCATCATAATCCATCAACACACACACCCACACTCCATAATCACACAAAATACACACCAATAGAGCATAAACAACCCAACTCACCCAGCAACCATCAAATTTACCCACCAAAAATCACAAACCAAGAACCAAAGCTTCAACTACTCATGCTTACACATGCCAAATAGGAAACCCACAACTAATCTTAAGCATAATCACCATTAATGATATCAAACGAAACCATCAAACCATAACTCATCTTATTCCATTATAAATTGCACTCTAATAACTCATAAATACAACCATTAGGCAAAACCAAAAAAATTAGAATGAGATTTTCAAGAGGTTACCTTAAATGGTAGGGAGTTGGGTTGAAGCTCCAAACTTCCTCTTTCTTCTAGAGAGTGAAATTGAGAGAGAGAGAGAGAGAGAGAGAGAGAGAGAGAGAGAGAGAGAGAGAGAGAGAGAGAGAGAGAGCAAGGAAGAGATAAAGATGGAAGAACGAGAGAAAAACGTGAGGGAGAAAGAGAGAAATGAAAAGGAAATGGAAGAAAAAATAAAAAAAAGAAGGCCTTAATTCTTTTTAGACAAGAACACAAATTTTGGCCAAATTGCAATTTAGGCCCCCAAGGTTCTGGGTATCACAAATACTTTGGTAGAACACAACAGAGAGAAATCAGAGGGATCTTGAAGGTGATTTCACCCTCACAATTAATTTAATTTTACCTCTTATAGTAAATCTCCTATCCTTGTTTGTCGAGGATACAATGACAGCCTATGCTGAAGCAAGAGTTCAAGCTTATTGAAAAGCTTATTGTAAGATAATCCAGTATCAAAGACAGAAGTGAAAACTCATATATTATATGTTGAACTCTATACTCTTATTTATAAATTGTTAATATGGCAAATAGTGAATTAAATTTAAAGAAAAAGTAATTGAGTTGGTTATAGAAATAGGATAGGAAACGACATTAGAGATCTTAAAACAAAGACTTCACCAACTTAAGAAAAATAAATCACAATTTTACATTGAAAAAAAGAAAAATATGTAGTCACCTACCTTGTTAATGATTGATTTGCTGACCACGCTTTCCCTACTCAAAACAATGTTTCTTGCCAAATCCCTTCCTTAGATCGGGGTTACTCTAGGATCTACCCCTCTATAGAAAGGGATGCTGATTAAGGAGTCGGGAGCCAAACCTATACTTTTCTTGGCATACGTTCGTTATAAGCTTGGACTAGAGATGGTAAATAGGCTAGATGGATAGGATAGGCAAGATTTGAATGGAATTTAATTGGAATTATAAAATATGAGTCATACACAAATAGTTCCATATTGGTCATTAGATCAATATGAACAGGACTAAAATATGTTAGACCTATTTTGATACCGTCGAAATACCCAATAGTAATTTCTTTTGATAACAAAATAAATAAAATTTTAGATATACTTGTAATTTTGAGTCATTTAAATAATATTTGACGATCAAATATTTAAACTTATAATTTAAATTATTTAAAATATATATAAATAATGAGTTGTCATACTCATGGGAATTCCAAGTAAATCTCATGTATAGCATATTTGGATGGGTAATCTTAAGTTTTATTTTTTAAGTGGTATTGTTGGGCATTACTTCCAATTAGGCCGCTGCAAATCCTCTGTCTTTAAAATTCTCTTTGTCTCTTCTATCCCTAATATATACAATATTACTTTATGGTCTTTTTGAAAATTTACAGATTTCGAAGATGATTCTGGTAAATGTATATACAAATTAATACGTGTGGCAGCTGTATAAATTCGAGATACAAGGGACAGAGGGAATTTTAAAAACAGAGGATTTGAATCACAATTAGGCCCATCCCATATTTTTCTTAATAATAAAGTGTAGAACTTCATTGCTTTAAATCTTCGTTTATAGCAGTAACAATACATTTAGGAAAATCCATGAACAAAATCCTGACATTCTTCTTTTCCCACCCGCATTAAATCAAATTTTGAGCTTTAAACTTCCTTTGCATTGAATGTCAAGTTCAAATTTATATTTTTATAATTTTATCTTAACTTTTTCTTAATTTTTGACCTAACGAAACTGATACATCGCAATTGATGTGAAACAATATTCTCCGCGACCATCACTAATACGGCAACATCGAACCATGCATTGAATCACTGGGTGATACTTTACTAGGAAAGCTAATTGCAGTATCTAGTATTGCAATGACAATAAAAGAGCAAATAATTGTCTAAGAAGTTTTGCTATCTAAAGTTTATTGTGGTGCAAATTAACAATAAAATTACGAGAAAATAAAGCACACAAAAATTAACATGATTCAGCCAATTTAGTTTACTTCCACGGTCAGGGAGAATTCTTATTCTTTGAGAAAATTGTTTTTAGTGTACATTATAGAACTCCTGTATCTATATATTTATAACTCGTAAATCGGCTGGTCGGACCTCACCCTCACCTTCCGCCACTAACCTCAAATTTCTTTTCCTATTTTTTGGTTCATAAATAGGGTTGCACTACAAAATTTAAGGCACTCAACAATTATGATGAATTTAATTTGCGGTATGATCTACTATTAAACAATGTTCTTGATTTTACCTGAAAGGATCCTTTACAAGCCTGAAGAAGTTTCCATTTCATTTTGGTGTCCTAGATGATCAGTTGCAATGTTGCTCGTGTTGATCACAGGCACCTGAGAAGAATCATTGATTGAAACTTCATCAAGCTTCATTGCAGTCCGGATGCATGTATCGATGTTTGGATGTCTTTCTCTTCCAAGCAACTAGAAGCTAATTCTATAGCACATTCTCCACAATAAGCGAACCACAAATGGCCTTTCTGGCATTGACCATCTCAGTTTCCAATGATCAATAATGTCTCAATATCAATCCCGACCTCTTATTTACTGCCATTTCATATCTTTACCATTTTTCGCGTTTAAATAAAGAGGTAACCGAGGGAAATATCTATCGATCTCATATTCTTTGCCTGATCCTGTGAGATTTTAGTGCTAATGCTTTTGTGATCGGTAAGTTGATGCTGTTATGGTCCTCTTGGCGGACATCTAGTGATTTTGTGATAACACTGCAATTTGCATTTGTTTATAAGTACATGCCTAGATGGAGAAAATTGTGTAATATTAAATTTGAGGAAAGGACAAACTTGCCAGCTTCAGCCACAGTGTAGGACAACACCAAATGCTAAAATACCTCTTCGTAGCCATTAATTAACCACTCCCCCCCCCCCCCCCCCCCCCCCCCAAAAAAAAAAAAAAAAAAAGGAGAAAATTAGTGCCTTCTCATTTAGATTTGCATGACCTGATGGTCCTAATGATACACTTCTTTATTCTCAAGATGGAAAGAAAGAAAGTTCATTTCAAACAGTTGTAATTATTTTCTCACTTATTTATTCTCATGTATTCCAGCAAGCTTTTGCCATCTAGTTTCCTGGTTACAACCAGTCTTATGTAGTCCTCTTGGTCTAATGTCTTATAATTTGCTCCATTTTCATTCACAAAATCGGGTAGAGGACCAATTTTTGTGGTGTTGTTTGGACTGTGGAATGCAGCAATTGAAAGTCTTTCTTTCTGGAAATCCACAACAGCTCTATGCTCAATGCTGCTATATTCCCCGTTACTCATGATCTGCATTCAAATTTATCAAGCCAATTTTAACTCAAAAGCAAGTCCTAAGTATTAAAGAAGGGCTGTTCTTTAATGATTGGATTAGTTACCTCCATGACATCACCAATGTTGATAATAATGGCTCCAGGAATGGGTTTAATGGGCACCCATTTATTGTTTTTCCTTATTTGGAGTCCTTGAATATCATTCACTTGAACTAATAAGGTCAGTCCTGTTGCATCAGAGTGAGGAGCGATGCCAATAACCTTGTCTGCTTGCAAGCAAGGTGGGTAGTAATTCATTCTGATTCCTTGCGTGCCATCCTCATACATGCTGCTCAGTTTTTTAGTATCCACCCCAAGATTCACAGCCATGAGTTTAAAGAGGCTTATGCAGACCTTATGCAATTCAAGTGAGTATTCATCCAAGGTTGATCTGGAAAGATTCAGCAAATTGCAAATTAACATCTCATGAAGAACAAGGTTGGCTTTTAGAAAAATTTTATCGAGATTTATTGAGATAATATTATAATAGAGTGGCGTATGATGCTAATTCATTGCAGCAAAAGTTGGAAAATATTGCAACACTATTTTTGTTGTCTACCTGAAAGATGTTGGAATGTTAGGCCAGAATCTCAACTCTCTTTGAGGAACTGGTAAGGAGTAAAGGAAGAGCATGTCACCCCAATCAAGCTTTTGATCCTCTGATATGACAAATGCTTGACCATATCCTTGAAGACTATTTGGTAATTGTGCATAAGCCATCTTCTGCTGTAATGGCTGCTTAAAGAATTCCTCTATGACCACTTTCATTTTCTCGATTGCTGTTGTTGCTTCATGATTATTTAACTGTTGCAAGATTGAATCATCATTATGTGTAAGTAGAAAGCACAATCCAAATATTACAGTAATACTGCACAAGAGCAAAATTCTTGAGTGCACATTTCATCTGGGAAAAGTCTACGATGATTTTATTTCAACATTTTTTTTTAATTTTACCTGAAAGAAGCCCCATTCTTTGCATGCCTGGTGAAGTTCTGCCATTTCATTTTGGTACTCTATATGGTCAGTTGCAAGCTTGCTCATATCAATAACTGGAATTTGTGAGGATTCATCAATTGAAACTTCATCAGGATTAAGTTCAGGCCTGATGTATCGACATGGGATGTCTTTCAAGTTATCGGAAGCTAGTTCTTGCACATTCTCAACAGGGAGTGAACCACCAAATTCCTTCCTGGCATTGACCACCTCAGTCTCCATTGCTCGATAATGTCTTGGAGTTGGACCTCAACTCCTGACCTCTTGCATTTATATAAAGCAAATCCTTTCTTCACTGTTGTTCCTTGCCTCAGAGTATCAGTCTGGAATTATTTGACTCATGTTGTTTGTCTGATCTAGGGAGATGTTAGTGCTAGCTTTTTTGGGATTGATATGTTGTATTTTGGTTTTGATCCAAGTGGCCAACTTCAATTAGTTATTGGAAAATGCACCAGCTTAGGAGACAACATTGGCATCTATGGAAAAGATGAATAAGCCATTTGGCTGGATTGAGATTTTGTAGAATTTAAAATCAGAAAACGACTTCTTCCCGTAAAACTTTCCAATTTGGTCATAAAGGAATTATTTTTTCCATTTGGATCAATTTGACTGAAAGATTCTCTTGCACAAATAGACAGTTCACGGTTGCATCATCAAGTTGTGTGAACTTACATTTGGCACTGTTATAGACACTTGGATTCTTCTAATTTTGGCATGCAAACTAGACGGCAGACAGACAAGACATAAAAGGCAAATTAAAGTATTTACACTTGATCCCCCAAAATTTTTGCATGAAAATGAACTTCAGACCAACTGCAAAATGAAATTTTACCATGTCAAGATTCACTATGGAAATGACTGCATTAAAATGATAGAACTAGTAATCATGGTTCGCTTTTGCAATGATATGTATTGATATTTGAGTCATAAATTCTGTTCTTTTTCAATTGATGTATGAGTTAACAAACCTACAGTTCTTCCTGATTTCACCCTTGTCTCCAGTAAGCACATTGATATTACCCATCTTGATAATTGAGTTTACAAATGAATCAAAGAAATATTCTTGATTGGAGGCATAAGCAAATACATGCTTTCTTATTTCCCATCGAAGATCTTGGTCTACAAGCACATTGTCCGATATTAGCAATCCTCTCCCTTCTATAATGTTAATGAAGTAGTGGTTGTCGAACCTAGCTGGTGTCATGAGATCAAGTGCTGCTAATGCATTATCCCTCCCTGATCTCGGGCATAAGGATTGTAATGCACTGAGGTATTCAGCATCTCTCTCATGATAACCATATTTTTCTTCAGAATTGTAGTCATAGATCCTTTGCCTGAAACTCACACACCTTGCTTTTCCCAAAGTATGGCTGCCTGCTTAGGATAAAAACTTAAAGATAATGAACTCTCGTGAACGTAGTTACCAATGCTGATAAAGGACAAAAAGAAAAACAGCGAAATAAGCTACAAAAGCAGTACTAATGGCTTCATATTTTTGGAGTGACATTTCACAATTAGAAATCTCCATTTCCTGAGCACAATCGCTTTTTGTCAGTTTCTACTTTTCTTTTTCTTTTGTTTTCTTGGGGCAACTACACTCTGGTGGGATTCAGTATGAGTGAACATCAGGTCCGGCATTACTGCGAGAACGTTGCTACTGTTTTCCGGGGATTTTAGATGGAATTCAATGATAGTCCTGATAGTGGGATAAAATATTCCATCTGTTACCTGATAAAGCAACCAAGTCTCCAGTGTCAAGACCCTGTTGATGGAAATTGGCGATGAGAATGTCTAGAGTGGAGTTTGGTGTAGGAATAAATTCGTTGGCACCATTGAAGCTTGCAGTAAGAGAGTCTTTCCTACCTAATTGGACATCCCATGTAGGCCCTCCTCTCTTAGAAAAACGTCATGGAAGAATAATTTTGGAAATTAGTATGATCAAGTAGTCGCCATTGCAACATGAAAGAACAGATCATAAACAATCAGGTGGTTGAAATTTAATTGGATTTGAAAAATTATTGGTTGATAAACAATCTTGTTCTGTAATTGTAATTATTTCATGCAATATGCTATACAAAATGCGCTGAAATCCTCAAAATTTTGTCATTTGTTTTATGTTAATGAGTTCCTTCAACCAAGTAACACTTCAAAATCCTCTTTTCTAAAATATACATCTGAGATTTAAATGCAGAGTTCATGCGCCAAGAAAACATTGAAGAAGTGTATAAAAAAAAAAAAAAGTCAAGTTGTTGCAGTGAAACAAAATGCAGCCTTGACAATAGATCTGTCTAATACTTTTCTGCTTCCTTGCAAATTTTCCAGGAAATTTTTCCACTTTCAGGATTTTCCTAGTATCAGTTCAAGTTGTCTGTAACATCTATCAGCCACTTTATTCTTTTTTCATGTATAATGAAAAAGACATGCATTTTTAACTTTAGTCGTGGATTTTCCTTCTGAACTGTGCATTTTGAATGCATCATCTCAGAATCCACCAGTATTCTTCTTTAATGCATGTAATCAAAAGATGAGTGCAATTATGAATTAAAAAGAAGAAAAAAGTACCAAGACAACTGAATCCCGAGCGGCAATGGTTAAAATATCAGCACATGAAACAGTAGCAGGACAGGCCTCTTCCACTATGTACTTTATTTCATCTATGACTTCAAATCCTCGCAGAGAATCCAAGTTAGGCCCTGCTTGTTTTTCACTTAAAACATTTCCAAAATCATCAAGTAAAACTGATGCATCACATCCCTACAAAGATCACGATTCAACAAGATTAAAACAAAAATATGTAATCACAGTGCTCAAATTAGGCCACTGTTACAAACTGGCAATACTCTTTTCTTCTACTTCAATTGGAGTAATATATGTAACCATCTTGCTTCGAATGTTGGCATCATTCTATGGCCTTAGATGATACATGGAATCTGGAAGTAGAAAAACTTTAAAAATTCATGCATGCTGATTTTGGTTTCCTGTACTAACGCGATGAAATTTGGGGAAATTTTTACTTTTCAGCTGACAACTCAACTAGCATGGTTAATGACCCAGAACCTTACTAATTAATATCATATTCACTGTTAGCATACAGTAAAAGTTAAACCCTCAAATTTAGCATCAATGATCGCAACTGAACAGTATTTCATTTTCTTTGAAGAAATGACTTGAAAAGATGTGGATGCAAGTTTAGAATCATCCTACAGGAAACTGCATGTAGAGATTCTTGCCATATTGTTGTCATCTATGACTAATGCCGATAGCATTTTCACTAGTTAGAAAATATTATATCAGCATGCACCACTCCAAAGTTAATTGGGACTTGTTACCGGTGAATGCAAATTTAGGAGAAAGATAATTAATTATTGCCTATGCAATGTGAGAGAAAAGGAAGAGGCTAAACCATGACAAAACAGTCATGAAAGTGCAACCGTAGGAGCGAGGCAGACATCCGAGGATCTTTGAGCACAGCAATTTCAACAATGCGTTGTACCATCTCTTCCAAATTGGGGCATGTTTCTTTGTAGTAGTCAAGAACAAGAGGAACATCACATCTTGAATTTCTTATGCCATGATTTGTCAAAACAAGAACAAACAATAGAACTTGAATAGACTTCATTGTGGCTCTTAAACTTACCCTTGTGAATAAGATGGTACAGAAATGAAAGCCAATGAGGAGTTCTAACAGAAGCATCTCTCTATGAATAGGTACAGAAAAGTTGACAAAATCCGGGTTTTTATCGAACATGGTTGCTGTCTTCATTTGGTTTTCAAAACCAACTTATCTTTCATTAAATTCCTTGGGCTATTACCGTTTCAAGAGTAGATGGACCTAACTAAAGCTAAATTGTCTGTTTTATTTCGTAGCTAAGTAAGAGGAAGAATTATAAATATAGGGTGGCTGTGCCTTTACAGAAATTTTATGAGGAGGAGGATCAACTAACGGTAGAAATATTAACAAGTCAAAAAGGGTAAAAAAATCAACAAAAATTATTTTGCTTGACTTCAAAGAGTAGATCCATAAGCTGAAAGCAGTGACTGTTTCTTAGATAAGATCAAATCCTTGAATTTAACAATCAGTTGGAATCAATGAATTCTGAACCAGAAGAGATCAGTTCAAGTTGGGTATTACACTATTACTTAGCGTGATTTTTTTAAAACAGAAATTAAAAAATATTCAACCTTGAAAAAGATTTAAAAAGAAATAACCGAAGCATACTTGATTCAATCCATAATCCTGTTGACAGGCGGACTGAAATTCGGTTGGATCTCAATGGATTTTACCTATGCTGCCTAAAGAGATTGTGAAACAGTTAAAACTGAAATGGAGCTGTATTTCTTTAAAATGAGTAAAATTCTTTAATAAAGGAAGCTAGACAAAAATTTTGTGTAACAAGTGATGCTAATGTAATTCGAATTCAATTGCTAAATTTCCCAACTTCTAAAAAGACAAGTGAGTTCCAGAGATCAAGAAAATTAGGACAAGATTTTAAATGGATGAGAATTCTGAATTTATTATTCTCGTGTAAAGTCTAGCTAAAGCTAAACATTTTACTATATCTATCTATTCTTTATTTAAAAGTATGGTTAGTCTTAGTAAGTTTAGAATCTTTGCACCTTTTTGTTAGTTTTAAAATATGCCTAAAATGTCCTTCTACAATATGCTTTTGTGTTATAATGAAATTTATTACTTTGTAATTGAGTGCTTTTATTATATAATGAAAATGAATTGATTGTATTGTAATTGAGGTAGAGTTACAAAATCCTTTGATTTACATTACCTTGGTATAAGAAGTTGAATAGCCACGATTTGCCTTTTTTGTTAAATGATGTACAGTCTTGCTTATACATACAATGATGACACAATAATGGGTGTCCGGTCATGTAAACAATTTTGAGGTTATGACCTTAATAGACATTGTCGTAAAAGGATACTTTGTCATGCTAATATATTTTGTGAAGAAAATGATGGATGATTCAAGTATATTGAGTGCTGTAATGAAATTTATTGTGTTGTAATTGAGATGGAGTTACAAAATCCTTTAATTTCCATTATGCTTGTAATTAATTTACAAAATCCTACAATTCCTCATACTATACCATTTAACGAGAAATACTTAAGTGGACGGGGTCACAGGTGAGGCCGTGGACCTTGTGGTCCAGAATCGTCCACATCAGCAATGGAGTAGGCCACGAGTGGGCCATGGCTAATGTAGATGATCCTTAACCATAGAATTCACAGTCTCACCCGTGGACCAAGTCCACCTAAGTTTTTTTCCCATTTAACTATCATTTCACTTGACCCTCAAATATATCAAATATCATATATCAATCTCTTACTAACACCAATAGCAAAAATTGCTTCTACTTCATTTTAATTGCCATCAAATAGTTTAAAAGGTACTTATAATGGTGGTGTCAGGTGATTATATCAACTACATTTCAATCACTTACAATGTTTCATAATTTGTTTCCGTTTGTAAGTCACACATAGCCATGGATTGGTGTCGGGTGATTATATCTACTCCATTGCCGGAGATACTAAAACTTTTTTCGACTTGGCTAACTGATTATTTGTTATGGTAAAAATCTAGGATCAACTGAGAAAATTAAAATCAACAACAAGAAATGCTTTTGCTCAGAAGTGCAATAGTCATCTTTATAATATTGAATTATGTCTACTAATTCCATACCATGTAGAAAAGGAAAAAAGAAAAAAGAAATTGCAAATAGTCCATATACTTGCACGTGTGAAATATGAAATGAAATTTAACAGGACAAGGAGCATTCAAAATTCTACCAGAAAATTGTTGCCGCGAGATATGGAGTACAAATTTCTCATCAAACTTGAAAGGATTGCACAAGCCTCAAATGGAAACACATCAATGGTTCCAATTGCATTTGAAGAACTTCCAAACAAAGTTCAAGAAGAAAAGACTACTCCAGTGTCAAAATCAAAGTCAAGAAATCCAACGAAAAAGAATGCCTCCAACCAACATAATCAAGAAAGCGTGACAAAAGGCAAAGATTCAGATCTAATTGAAATTGAAGATGACACTCCAATACAAGCATTCAAAAACAAAAAAAGACAACCAAGAAAGGATACATCCAAGCACAACATAGAACCTACAAAGAAGATAATAATTGAGCAAAATTAGAATATTACTTATTACTAATTCATGTCTTTCTTTTAAAAAACATTGTCACTATTTTATGTCATTAAATTTTTGTTATATTAATTAACCATTGATTTAGTTTTCATATTGTTTTTCGTTTTAGATACTTCAATTATTTTTCACACCCTATTTTTCACACCCACGTGCAACGCACGTAAAGTATTACTAGTAATATTAAAAAGCTGATACAATCTTAGTTCACAAAATAATCTTTTCTCACAATTCCTGGTTAACAGCTTATATCCATCCTCTGTTCTTTCTACATTCCTCATGGAGATTTTTAGTAAATTAGTAAGCACAGAACAAATTTAACCAAATAAAGAGGTGCAGCAAGCCAAACTGTGGGATAATAGCTAACGGGAGTTCATAATATCTTCTAACATCCAATTTGGCAGTTGATAAAAGAGTTTCCTCAAAAGGGACAGGAGGAAAGACAAAATTTCAACATCTACACAAGAAAACCCTTTCCCACCCCCAGGCATAAAGAAACAATCCAATTTTCTCACATCAACTGAAACTCAGAAAACTGGCAAGATATGATGCATTCCAACTGAACTAAAAACAGGCTTTTTTTTTTTTTTTTAAAACTAAAAACAGGCTTATGTGGTTCTTCATGCTATTTATATGACATGAAAAAACTCCCCTCCCCTTTGATTTGTGGATTTCAACTGAGCAACTAGCAAAACATAATACATAAACAAGCTCCAAAATTTGTAGCTGTTGGTGTTGACTCCAATTGATCAGTGCTCTCCCAAATTTGTAGCTGTTGGTGTTGACTCCAATTGATCAGTGCTAGTGCGTTCTATGATCTTTGAAATGCAAACTGATCTGATTGTTACTTGGAAGTAGATCTCTGAGCTGCATCCAATAGGAAAATACTGGTTGTTTGTATGAGCCTCATGATCTTCTACTTTTACTGAACTCGTGTTAAATTTGTTGAAGCTGTATACCCCTCTTGAAAAGGAAACAGTAAACAGTACCATTTAGCAATAATATCTAAAACAAGGACAAGATATGAAATCATGCAGTTCAATATACAACAAAGAGTATATTTCATTCAAAAAGTATTAGTAAAAAAAGGATTAAACTCAAACCAACACACAACTATGAATATTAATAATCGTCTTCTACAGGATTCTATCACTGACACAATCAAAACTTGCAACTGGATTCATTTTCTAAGAAAAAGCAAAAGAAACAAATTAGAAATAGAAATGCAAAATGTATTAGATGTACCTATTATATTGCTTGAATGTTATCAGTGTGCTAGATTTCGAATTCACCACCTTCGTCCAAAAAGATCTCAGGATGTACTGCTGCACTGGATTTTAGAGCTTTATGGAGCTTGCAATGATCAAATATTTCAACTTCAAGCAAGAACATTGAACTGACAGGCCGATGATCGGATAGCCTAATCTCCGTTCTCTTATAAGAAAGCTGCTTTATGCCTTTTCCCAGCCACAGGATGCGATCACACCTGCAGGATATCCAAGTCTCTTCAAACTGGTCTCTAAAATTTGCATGCGCTGGTGATGTGCTTTTTGTTCAAATTATCGTAAAGCTAACTATAGGGAATAAAAAAGGTGTAATTAAAAGAAAATGACTGCAAGTAAAAAGCTGGTTCCTGTTCTATATGATGAGAATAAAATGTATGGCTACTCCATTTATTTTCTTCAGACAAATAGAAGCAAGAATAATTCCAAGCATCTTCTGTAAAAGACCTTTCCGCAATTTGAAATCAAATCTAATGGCCAAGTACACAAGGATCTATTAACTTCTATCGGAAGCTGATTCAATTTGGAGCTCTCTCCTGCCTATCACTAACTACACAAAAGAATGTGAAAAAATCTAAAATTATGATTTATAACAAGAGATGATGGAATACTTTAGTTTGGCATCTACCACTGTTATTGTTATATTTGTCTTTACTATATTAATCACTTCCCTTCATCCCAAAGATCCACAATTTAGCCAGTTCACAAGATCACACTTACCATGCTGGTGATCTCTTCTTCTCTCCTTCTTTTGGATTTTCACCAACGTATCTATCAGAATTGAATTCATACTTATAAGTTGGAGCAAAATTTATCACTCCTTCCTTCCATCCATCAAACACATGCCCACTTCGTAGCTCTTTGCTTAGCTGCCACAATGATAGTGCCACATTAAGCTTCTTCTCATTCTAGATTATATGCAAAAGTAAACATAAAATAAGACTAGCCAAATGATGGAAAATAGAAAATGAAAACACAGAGTGACATCCTGAGCTTGAACAACATAAAATAGAGAAGCAGCTTCAAGGGGAAAACATGGGAAGTAGAAGAACCAGAATAAGAAAGAAAGAAACTGCAAATATCGGATAAAGGACAATGAAGCAAAAAATTCTCAATGTTGATTCCCAAATGAAATGATGTCATTGTAGTAAAAAAATAGCAGATTTCAATACAAGTCAGCACATATAGGCTAACTGGACTGCCAGACAACTACAGAACTCATGATACGGTTCCAAGATTAAACAAGTTAGACTCCTGCATCGATGATTGAAGCAGAAGCAAAATAGGTCCAGGTTTATATATCTGCACATCATTTTCACTTCCTACCCAATTCTCATGAACTGGCAGTGCAAATCATGACAAAACAGCAATGGGGAGTCCAAGAAACTTCCCCTCTAGATCCATTTACTCTGGGCTAGAGCAACAGAGTGTCAATTTTATACGCACACAATGGCAATATCCTCACAAATAGACTTGATAGAAGAAGAGCTTTCGTGCAAGTACCCTGATAGTATGGAATAAGAATCGGGTGGTGGTGGTCTCCAACATGTCTAATGCGAGCCTACTTTCAATTTTATAGGTTTCTCAAACAATAAAAGAAGAGTTCACAATTGGGCTGTCATTGATCCATATATCAAGAAACTGCACCTATCATTTTTCTTGTTTATTTATCAGAAAGCCTAGCCTTTCTTCAGAAAGATGACATTTAAAGCAAAAGCTCAAGCAAAAATGTTCTGATTCTTCACCATTTGTGTTAAAATGTCCCTTGAGGATGAAAATTAACTCTATCAAAAGATACTAGTTAAACATGTATTCAACCCTGTGACCCAGGTAAATCTATACTTTTAAATCCAGAATAAAAATATCTTCCTGTAACCTAGGCAAAGCTACAAGCAAGAACCAAACTATAAGAATACAAAACTAGGGGACGTAAACTCACCTGGTCATTGTTAAGAAGTTCATTCCACTTCTTATTAGCAACAAGCTTTCGAACTTCTTCATCAAACATACTGATTCGATAGTTCAAATCCCCAAACCAGAATATTTGACTGCATAGAGAAACATCAGGTTTAAGCTCAGGTATTACGGACAAAAGAGGCAAAGAAAATTGCAAGATATAATATCCAGAATTTGGAAAGTTTCAGGTGGCTTAAGTTTCGTAGTCTGATAGAAACCTGTTCATTTTTATTTTACAGTGTCTATTGGAGAACTTATATTTCAACGTCATGTTTGGCTCTTCCAACCAGCAAAAGAAGCTTTAGCTATAAAAATTTTCTGCCAATGCTATGACAAGGTGCTTTTTCATGGTTACAACTTTCAAAAAGATTCATCTTATGCAAATTAGACACCAACTTCTAGTTAGTCTAGATTGGAAAAGTGATAGGAGTACTATTTTCAAAGATAGAAAGTTTTCTCTAAAAGCTATCCCACAGTTAAAAGTTTCAACGTTATCATAATGCAATTCTAATATTCGTTGTCCTTTTTCTATCATAAATGAAATGAAACCTTTCTTAAGTACTTACTCGTGAGATGGAATTGTCTGAGGTTGATCAATTTCAAAGACAGAAGAGAACTGAGTTCTCCTTATAATTTCATGTACATTGGCATTACGTCTATGCTCAGCTCCATCTTTTTGTCCAGAGGTCAAATGGGAGCAGACAAAGCACAGTCGTGACTGGAAAAGTGACATGCTCACGGAAATAGATCCCTGTGTTAAAAGCAAACATTAGTGATATTTTGAATAATGTCAAAGGTTACAATGACATCCTGATTCTAGTTGTCTTCTTGTTATAGGGTTCAGAAATAAGATCACAAAAACAAAAAGCAAATGGGTACCAAATTCCTGGTGCATGCATTTAAGGGAATACTTTCTCATCAAATGGCACAGACTTGAACATTCAGAGAGAGGCAGTAGCAAAATGTAATACAATTGGCCACTGCTTGCGGTAGTATGTGTGAAACCTTACAAAGATTTATGTCATTTGTTGATTTAGTGAAAGTAAATGTTGAAGTGATGCAGAATTATCTGCTAAGAGCTATCTGATAAGAAATTAGATTGTTAAGCCTGAACTAAGATGCAGTACCTTGTTGCCCATGTAGCCCATAAGGCCAACACCAACAGGAGAGACTTTCAAATTGTTTATGTGCCTCCTCAACCTTCTACGTACCCAAACTGACACATATATTCCCACCATCTGCTTACTGACAATCCGGACGTACCTTGGACGCAACTTTACTGAATCCTTTGTAGGCAGAAATATTTGTTGGGAATCAGATAATTCCACAAAAGAATCATCTTCCTCCTCCGAATATTGATCAGATCCATCAGAGAGAGGATTAAGAACTTCAAGTCCGTCTTGCTGATCCATCCACATCATTGCTAAGTTGCCAGAGCTACGGTGCTCTTTTTTCAGCCCCTGACAATCTAATCCCATAGTTTGGGCGTTGTTGTGAGGACTCTCCCCACCTGTTGAATCCATTCTACCAGAACTGCTCATAACTCTTCGCAATTTGAATCTAGAAGAAAGCACTTGAGGTGTAGCATCCAGTGAATGTTCAGGCCAGTCCAATCTGCTGTCGCAGTCAATACCATATATTCGCTTCAACTGAAGGTTCCTTACCAAAGGAATCCTTTCATTTTCCCCAATCCCAGTGGTAACATTGGTCTCTAACCCTATTGTGTCTAAGATAGGAGTTTTAGCAACTTCTGCCAGAATGTCAGCAGTGGAAGAAGACCTTAATACTGGTGAAGGAGGTGCACTGTAACTTTTGTGTATGGTTTCACGTTCAGTTGACTTGTTTAAGGTCCTGCGAATTATTGCCTCCCATTTTGGAATTGGCCTTCTATTCTCTGCTCCCAATACATTACCAGCATTTAAAGGAACCACCTCTTGGAAACTGTAAAACAAGGGAAAATTACATAATATCAAATCTAGATTATTCTAGATAAAGCCTATGGCAGTGGAACACAAATTTATCAGGAAGAAAATGGCTACAAACAGTTGATGACAATTTTGACTTCTACTCATTTCCTAAGTTCATTTAGAGGAGAACCTATTAGCAGAGAAGGACATACATTGGGGATGGTAAAGTTGGTTCTTATGCTAATTCTATTTGGCTAGAAGATCATATTATCTCAGTACAGGTTATCACATGAATGTCACTGAATGCATATATAGCATCATTTAAACCATTCTTCCATACAGAATTATATAGAGTTTACCAAGGCCTATGAAAATCCAACCAGAGTGGCAAGTTGATGTGATAAGATGTGATGTACTGCAAAAGATTCAAATAAGAAAACCGGTAATATAAACTAACTTTCTCTGTTTATTTGTGAGTGCAGAAGTGCGGAATAGTTCAGACATATCCAGGAGAAGAATAATAGATGCTCTAGATGGCATGTATGACAGAATACTTGATGATGTTAAGACATAGAAACCACAACCAAGGCACAATTGAAGAACAGTATTCCGGAAATTGCCAGATATAGTCCGGTACGAAGCATTTCTCAAGTTCAATATACTTAATAAAGATGGAAGAAATATTTTGAATCCTCTATATTTGCCTCTGAGGTAACAATTTATCAAACTAGTGGTCTAGAAACTGGAAAAAATCATAATGGGATCAGAAGTTTGTGACCCTTCATTGTCTCAAAAAATGACTCTTGAAATTCATGCATTGTTACAAGTTAGGCATCTCAATCTGAAGGATCTTGTCCAATATTCAGTTTTCTTTATTTATTGGCCCACAAACTAACCCCTAGAAAGGGGACATTAGTAAATTTTTAGTGTTCCTCCTTCCCCTCAAACTTGTATATCTATTCTCTCTTTAAAAGTATGGTGAGTCTTAGTTGTTTTGGAGTCTTTGCACTTTGTAGTGTTAGTTTTCTAATATGCCTAAAATACCCTTATGTGCTATTATATTATATTAATTGTATTCTAATTGTAGTAGAACTACAAAACTCTTCACTTTCCCTTGTGAAGTTCATTGAATTTAAATTTTGCTGTTAACTAAAATAAAACAATTCTCCATACAAAAAATCTTTATCTACACTTCAATTCAATCCTCAAGAGATTGATAATACCAAGAAACTTTGATTTTTGTTCATAATTTAGTTTTGACTTATTAAAAGTAAAGGACGATGATTAATACAAATTAACTGCAAATTCAAGGAAAACAAGCAATGTACTAAATTGCACTAAATTATGTTAATAAATTGTAACATAATTTCAAATTTTATTAAATTATTATAGGATTCTTTTTTAACAAATAGGTTGTTACAAAAAAATAATATATTAAAATTTGGGTTATGAATAAGCACTCCACTAGCAAGTTCCTTTTCGTTTGGTGATTGATAAAATAATTCAAAAATTTGTATATATAGTTCAAAGTTCAAAAAACAAATTGCATACTATCTAAATGGCTCATAAGTATTGGCTTTTACAATCTATGGAGGATGAAAAGGATTTTAGGTACATATTTCTAACGTAAAATTTAAAATATAAAGAGGGCTCATAACAAAAAATGTACAAGATGTAGGATTTTCCTTAATGAAAATGGAAAATAATTGGAAGAGTACTATTAATGTTGCCTCCTAATTTTACTTGTGAAAGAACCCCTTTAATTTCATTTTTTGAAAAAAAACTTCTTCAATAAAACAAGGATTTAAAAATTTAAAATACATAAAAAATCATTTGTAAAGTTGATTTCATAAATGAAATAAAATAAGATAATATATGATATACTTGTATAAAGAAAATGAAGTTTTTCATATCAATAATATAAAACAAATTTACTTGATTGTGAAGGATCTTTTTTCACATAAAAAAATGATATTTTGCATCATTTAGAAAGCAATTAAGTTAATTTTGTGAAATTCTTTTTTAAGTCTTTTCCAACCATGTTAAAAATCTAATCTCGCAAATGATTATAATTCAAAATTTACTAATTTGATCATACTAATTGAATAAAGAACTTGAATTCTAAAAAGAATAAATATGTATATTATTTACAACTATATAGTTAAATAAATAATTGTTCTTGGAATTCAATGCTTTCTTTCACCAAATTAATAATTACCATTACGTATATGGGATTTTAAGTATACCTTTGAGTTGACATATTTAAAATAAATTAAAAAATAAATAGGTTTTAAGTATAATTATCAATATTTTAGAGAAAGAACTTCAAAATCTTTTTAACAAAATTATTTTGTAAATAAAAAACTTATAATTTAAAATTTTGAATACAATGATAATTGAGCATACAATAAGTTTACAAAATACCTTAGTGTTAGTTTTAGTATCATAATGCTATTATTTGCAAAGTTTTAAAGAAAAAATTCAAATGTTTTGAGGTTAGGACTTGAAATTCAAACCATGTATTTCAACAACAATTGTTTTAAGAAAAGAATAATATATAATCAATTTAACATGGTATTTAGAAAATTATATAAAAATTTTAGTGTTTAAGAAGTATTATATTTTAAAATAACTTTAATTATCACAATTTAAAACTTGCACCTACCAAGTGCAACCTATGTTCGTTGAGATAACCATAAATATTTAAATATAAATTATGTTTTGAAAAAAGAAGAGTTATTCTTTTTGGACTATATACGAAATTAATTAAATAAAAATGTGACTTCATACAATGTAAGAGAAAGAGTTGTTAATTAGATATTATCTCCTGCTTAAGTTCTTTTTGTCTTTTATATTTTGGACTATTTATGAAATAAAATTTAAATAGAAAAAAGAATGTGACATTGTCCAATGCTTATGATGATCAAAAGTTATGAATCTTATTAAGTAAACTCTCCTAAAGTGTATCTTTTGTATTGTTTTTTAAATTTATCCTTTTTTTATTATTAATAAAAATAAATTTAGTAGAACAAAAATGTGACTCAATTTAATATAAAAGGAAGAATTTTGAGTTCAATCAAACTTACTATTTCCTAAAATAAGTTCTTTGTAACTTTTGTTATTCAACTATTCATGTAGTATAATTAAATAGGAAAAAATCCAATCTAGAGTAATAGAAAGAACTATAAAAATAACTAAAAAAATCTCTCATAAAATGTATTCTTCGTAAAGTTGAGAAGTAACTTATTATGTGTACTCAAACACATTCAAATAACATCATCACACATATTTTGAATTGTTTTAGGAAGTGAAATGTCAACTATTTTAAAAGAAGGCATAATCCATTTTTTCTGGTGGTCCAAAAAAAATGAGAATTCTTTAAATTTAGGAATATTATGAAGTTTTCTTAATGCATCAAGAGATACATATGTCCGGTAGTAAAAACAGTCTTTTAAAACCACTTTAAAATGAAATATTCACATGATCATTGTATATAATTTAATGAATTGTTCTTGAATTTTTTGTGAAATACTTTCTAATTTATCTCCAAATGATACAATTTTGAATTGATGATTAAGCATTTTATTCTTTTATGAACTGTAAATTTTTCAACATGTTTTGAACATATTCTTCAAAATAAAAATGAAATTCCCGTGCACTAATGATTGATCTCATGTATTGTTGGATTATTGGAAGCGTTTTATAGTAATATTGCAGTGTCAAAATGTCAAAACACATATCAAGGTTTTTGAAGACCATGGAGAACTGAAATTTAATATTCTTCAATTCATTCACTTTGTTTCAAATACATTTGTATATAAAATAATTAAATTTCTCATAATCAAAAAATTAAAAAAAACAAACAAAAGGCATCATATTCACGTACAATGCACGTGCTTCATTACTAGTTTCTTAAAAGGCACTCATATGTTGAAACCAATTAGAAATTGCCTCCAAAATGTGAAAAACTGTGATGCCTATCAGAATTTTCAAAAAAATAGAAAAGGTAAGAATTGACGAATTACAGGGGTATTCCCAAGTAATTTGGGCACTTGGATGCAAAATATTCCCAAAAAAATGTAGCATTTTAGCCGTTGTAGCTTATTTATGCTCTTTTTCACAATGAGCTCAACAACGTGCAGCTAAAAGAATTCATTCTTGCCCTAATTTTAGATCTCCAATTCCTCTATTTCATACTTTTTATCCTTTTCTGATGCCTTTTCCCATTCTAGCATTCCATCTAAATAGACAGGCTTCTGCTTTCTTTCATTTAGAAAGAAATAAAGAATTAATTGATCTGTAGTTAAATTGCGGACCATATCAGTAGCTAAAATGTTACAATATCAGCCTTTCAACATCAGAAGTAGGAAACACACACACAGAGAAAAATGTAAGAGACAAGAAAAGAATATCTGCTTGCTTCAATCTGACAAGGGCAACCACAGTTTCAGTCGACTGGAGCTTACCAAGCCTTTGAAGTGACCACATAAACTCTAACCCATAATCATTCCAGTAAAGCAATAACTTAAAGAGAGGTCAAAAATAAGCTAACAATATTCTCACGGAACTGCATTTCTCCACAAAATAACATTAATGTATGGAAACCTTGAACCATATTCCTCATGAATGTCCCTCTGGTAAACTTGTGCTAATTATTGGACTCCGAAGTAAGAGATAGAAAAGAAAGTGGCTCTTGAATGCATCATGAACATTTAAGTATTTAGACTCTGTTTAAATAAGCAGGCAGTTCTGAGACCTGGAACGAGTTTATCAATATGATGAAGCAACTTACCCAAGAATATACATATCTGCCGGTTCTTGCATAGAGAGCCACTCATCAATTTGAAGATCCTCATTTGGGAGTCTTCCAGCGACATTCCAAGTACCTATTGTCACTCTGCAGATGGAGGGCAAAAAACTACAATGAAATCCATTAAGATAATCAATACGATAATTCATTGTTAAAAGAACAGACTCGAAATTATTGTTCTACAGCCAAACCTCACATCTTTTGTGCTTATGTACTGGAGCCTGAGGGTTTCTGATGTCCCTCTCCGGTGCCTCAGCGAGTATTCATTTGGATATATTCCTGAAATTATTGTCAAGTGTCAAAGTGAAAAACTGGAGAGACTCAATTGTACCTCAATATAGATGTGCAAACATTTTAGCTACAAAATAATGATGAAGTTTCATCTGAAGAAATGAATCCATACAAGCCAAATTTGTAAACTACCTGAATCTTGACTCTGGCATACAGATTGGCTCCCCTGTATTCTACGGACATGATCCTGATGGATTTTTTCATCTTTAAGGGAGTCAGCTGGAAATAAATTGCAGAAGAACCAGTTTTTCAAGACAAACATAGGATAATCAGGATATGTACAGTTAACAAAAAAATCATGGCTATTAAGACAACAGAAAAAGCTGCAAAATAATATAGCAGGGCAGAGAAAAATCAAGAAATGAGTTGTAATCGGTAGATTGTGCAGAACATACCGTCATCCTCACTCTCAGTTTCTGTGTCAACTTCATCCTCACTAAAATCATAGGCCTTAGGCTTAATATTTAGCCATTTTTTCATTACAATGGAGGGCCAAAATGGCTGCCACCAAATGTTACTCATAAATTAGCATAATCCTTACCATCCAATCATATCAAGAAATTCAAGATTCTAAAAGAACTACACTAAAGAACATTTGGAGGAAAAAAAAAATACCTCAGAGCGCTTTGCCCTTCGAGTTTTCATGTTATAAGACGAGATGAAAAGAGCCGAGCTAACACTCAAGAAACAGCAAACAGATGCCAATATACGGTTGGTTCTCAACTATGCAAGAGGTGCCATAGCTCTTACATAAACCAGTTTTTTTGGAGTAAAGTAAGTTTTTATAGGTTCTCTAAGGCAAACCAAGAACAGGGTTGTCTATTAGTAGGCTACTTCTTGATGCCAACTACAAACTACAAAGAAGATTCGTCAGCAGTACAAATACCACAAGGCCAGAAAAAAGTAATGGCTTAGCACATTACTGCCCCCCACTTGCCTAAAAAAAATGTACAGTGATTGTCCTCTCATGTTGTCCTTTTCGCGTTGATAATCAAAAGCATGATATTATATAAAACTGAAGCAAAAACCAAACTACAAACTTCTACAAAAATAAGAATGTCAGCTTCAGACTTTTCAGGCCTAACAAATCTGCACTACTTAATTCAACTCATGGTCCTAAGTCCTAACCCCTCAACAGGGGTACCATGCAAACATAAGCCATTGCCACAAATGGCTGAAAAATAAGTAGCATTAAAATAATAAAAAAAACATCATTTAATTCAGCTGCACATTGAATGATTGAAAGTACTAGCCAAAAAGCATGCATTAACAATGACTTAAAAGACAATTATTCAGGTAGTTGGGGATCATGTTGTGAGGGATAAATATAAAATATAGATGCCACCTTTTGTTAAGATTATGATTGCAAACGATTGAACACTATTTTGTTGAGTGTCGAATTTGTTATTACCTCGAATATGCCCCTATTCGGTTCAAAATACTAGCATTCAACCTTTTAAATTGTACATTCTTATACAACACTATACCCTATGAAGGGTAAGTAGTTTAAAACCACTAGTATGAGATATCACTGAATTTGCACTTCCCTATAAAATAAAATGGAAAATTTTGAGATATTTTTATTTTTGCAATTCATTTGCTCTTAAACATTCCTAAAAGAACTATATCTTGAGTTTACGCGTCTTCCAACCAATATCTATATTCTTAAACACCCTATGTAATACTAGAGCTTAGGAGGGGCACTTTGGTAATTTGACCATTATTGATTTTAAGAAGTAAAATGCAATATGAGGGGGGACTTAGTTTCTAACTAGTAATAATTGTAGTAGGGTCTAAAGAATTAGGGTTTCATCATATTTCATTAGCCTCCTAACTCTTTCTCTCTCTACCTTAATGCTCTCTCATTTTACCCCTCTTATCTCTCTAGAAGAAGGTGAAGATTTGATTCCTCAAGAGCAAGCAAGAAGGGAGAAGAGGCCTCAACCCAACTCACTACTCAAGGTAATTGTTTCAATCTTACTCTAATCTATGTGGGTTTTGCCTAATGATAGTGGTTAAGAGTAATTATTGCATGATTATGAAAATTTTAGGGTTGATTATGCCATAAGGACTATGGGTTATGTTAATAGTAGTGATTATGCTTAAGTTTGATTGTGGTCTCCTACGTTGCATATTGATTAGTGGATAATTGAGGTATTAATGGATGGATTATGGTTAATGATGTATGATTGAGCATAAAGTGTGATTTTCCAACCAATTTTGTCAAAAGTTTGAGTTTTGGTAAAGTGCATATAAGGTGTTTTATGAATTGGGTGTGTTTGAATGCTGAGAAAATGGGTTTTTCACATTGAGCCGTGGGCTGAGAGATTCAGTCGTGGGTAGGGTTGGAGGTCCTCATTTGCGGCAACTCTCTGCCTACGAGGCACAAGTGAGGCTCAACCAGCCATGGTTGTAGCTGGGGGCCAACTTGCCTGCGATTCACATTCTGCTCGTGAGCCGCGGGTCAGTTATGGACCAGTCGCCCACAGCTCAACTTTTGCTAGCAATCTGCGAGTTAGCCATTTGGGATCCATGGGCGAGGATCATCACTCTTCCACCTGCAAATTAGCTTTTAGGTCACTTTAATCCCCTTTTTTTGTGTTTTGATTCTAAAGTTAAGCTTTTATTGGGATTAATTGATGGTATTAGCTTATAATTGAGTGTTTAATTGCGTGTTTTAGGTGAAGAAGGTGATCGTTTATTTTCTGAGTATTTAAATTAGCTTGGATCGAGGTAAGTGGTGCTTGTATTCTTTGCATTTTGGAAAATGATACTTGATAAATCGAATGTGTTGAAATCTTATTTGCTATGCTAAATGACTTGAGTGTGGTTACTTTCTTGTCTTTTCTATGAATTGAATATACGTGGTGCAAATGAATTGTTAAATAATGAATTGATTGAGTTCTTGAGTAAGGTATATTTGACGGGACTAGTTCCTTAATAGTGTTGTGATGTGATTTTGGACCATATTAACCTAGTGATAGTTAGTTTTGAATCGGACCAACCAGGTGAAAGTTAGTTTTGAAGCGCGTTAATCGATATGTTAACAACCAGATATCCAAAGTCAAATGGGACCTAATGCTTGAACTCATTGATTGGTTTTATGCTATGATATTGGACTTATGATTGAATGTAAATTTGCCACGTGTTTTGTAACTCATATGTTCTAATAATTGTGTTTGAAAGTATGTATATGTATAACACTCTCAAGCCACAAAGCGATACTCATGTCACTTATTGGGTGACTTGTTACTCACCTCTTTACTTTTGACATGCAGTGACAAATGATTTTGAAAAGGAGGTTTGGACTAGCTTATGGAACTAGATGGTTGAGATAGTGATGTCATGTCTAGTGGTGGACTTTAGTTTTATCGTTTTGAACTATGCTTATACTATGTCATGATATGATTTAGGACCCTAGTGCTTGTAGTAGGGAGACTATGTCTATGCTATTCCGTGATGTGTTTTATGACACTAGTGTTTGTAGTGGGTGCCATGAATTGTATTTGAAGGCTTGAATGTTATTGTGTTGGATGATGTGAATTTTGTGGGTGATGTTTATTTAGCTATCTATTATATATGATGCTTGCGATGTTATATGCTTTGATCAATAAACCTTGTGTCTTAGCATAGCCTTAGGCATGATGGGTGTTATGTCTCAGGGTATAAGGCGTGACATCCTATTATCACGTATATAATACCCTAAAAGAATATTTCAAAGTATACCTAAAAAAAATGTAATCCAAATAGACTTCTTGATTTTTATCCACAGGAGGCTGAGAAGTTAAGGGTTGGGTTAGCAAGAGTTGATCTCCTAACTACGGATTTAGCTATGATACAAAGTTGAATCAAGTTTGTATTATACAAAGAGCCAATGGTTGAATGAGAATAAGGAGAGCAAACCCATATGAGTTGTTAATTTAATCAACAATTATGCAGGTCCACATAAGTTGTCAAAATTCTACTTGTTCTTTGTAAACTTGTTCTAGGCATCATAAAAATGTACACTAACTACTAGCATTATTAGGTAAAGCATCCAAATGAGTACTAGATTCCACTTATCTTGTAACTTCTATTTGAGGGTAAAAAAAAAAAAAAAGAACGTGGTGTGCAAATGTTTCTTGCTTTTTGCAAATCCTATTTAGCGTGCCTTACTTTATGAAAAATCAACAGATTATTTCTTTCTTTCCATAGGCCATAAGGGGTAATTGGTGGGTTTTGTATAGCTGAGAAGGTATCTGTTTATGTTTTTTTAGAACATAGGTTAAACTGATGCAGCAATTACCAAACATATTGTAGTGATTAGTTTTATATTGAATCATTTATTCTACCACGACAAAAAAAGAAATCATATAACATTTTGTTTGTTGCAACCACCGGAAAATTAACAAGTAAAAACAGTTTCTCTCAAAGGCTTGAAAAAAAAAAACAATTTTTTGCTCAAAATACAAAAACGGAGATGCTATGGTGTAAACCCTTGTACTATGTCCACACTAGAATTGTTTCAGAAAAACTTACACACTGTTTGTTTAGTTCTGTGTTTGATAAATTTCAAACAAGTTTTCTAATCAATTTGTTCTTTCACATACACATTTGTCAAAAACAACATTAAAAATTGCTGTAGTATTTTTTTCTAATAAACACTTTAAAAAACAACCATTCAAATGTAGATTTTTCATTGAGCTAATAATGTGATAAATTATTACGACATAATTTTTCGCTCAAGCCACTTAGTAAATTGTCCAAAAATACTTAAGAAAAAGTATCAAAAAATAGAAGGCAATAATTAATGAGCATAAAAGGTTGCTGTCAAATGTTTGGTTAACAAAATTTGGCTCTTTACATCACATGAGGTCCCAACGAACTTGAACCAACACCTATATTTAAGCTAGCCTACTATCCCCTCCCCCAACCCCAATCAATCAGTGGGTCAAGTTGCAAATCCATTCCCTAATTATCATGAATTGAATAATCAAGAAACGGATTTAGCTTGGCTCCAGCAAACTCAATCCCCCTAATTAACAAATTTAACAAAAATTAATTGTGTCCATGACATCATAGCAAAAGATCTGTATTGAACCCACCTTCACATAACAGTCACAAATTTGGCTGTCTCCCTAAATAAAAAAAGCAAAAAAATCAAGAGTTAAGACTGTATTATCATAAGTATTTAACTCAAATAGATGATTATGACCTGATTAACATTATTATACCCATAATTGTTGTAGACTAATAGGTTAGTTGGACGGTACATTAAAAAAAAAATCAACCTGCATACGTGCAAATATATATAGAATAAACATCCTTATCTTTATGAGTGTTTAACAGTGCATTGTCTGTGGATTGCGTGTTTGTACATGGTAGGGGTGACAAGAAAGGGTAATGAGATCACCAGATAACCGCGACAAGTTTGCCTTGACCTTGAAGCAGCGTTTTTAGAATCGAATCAGTCAATGAATCAGATGAGGGCCGATTCAACAGTCTAACGGGTCTGCCAGTCGGTTCAATGATCCAATAATTGAGATTTTTGCTTACATTATCGAACCAGAAACATGGTTGGTTGACGGTTTAAGAAGTAGAATTGGCCAATCCGATCCGGTTCTGAAAACACTACATAACTTGGAGTGAGATAACCTTTTTATCCTTCAAAATTGTTTCTTAGCCCCCCCCTCCCTTCTCAAAAAAAAAAAAAAAAAAAAAAGGACAGGGCAATGGGCATATGGAGTGAGTCAATATAAAAAGGCTGCGTGAGACGAGCCATGGAGAAGAATTCGTGGGACCAGAGCACTATATGTGGAGATAAATGAACTATGTCTTTAGAAAAATTATCAAACAAGGTGTTTGAAAAGCTGGTATCACGATTGAAAAGTACATAATTAAGAAAAAAAGTGGTTAGGAATTTGGAAGGTAGCAATTTCTTAGGCCACGGGAATGAGCAGTACACATCTATACGTGTAGCTTTATTGGGAAAAAGCAGCAGCATTTTAGGTAGGAAATTTGTGCTACTGATGGTTGGATATAAGGTGACAGTTGCCCCATTCTTTGTTCCTTGTTCTCTTGAAATGTAAGTCCAAACATGAAGAAGTTTTAACATTTGTTAACTCGTCAAGTTTTGCTGGGATTTCACTCAAGCATAGAATATGATAGTTTGTAAATCATCAAGTTGTCTAAATCTGGCTTGACAAACGGTTATTCAATTACCTTGTGAATAACTTTGGAAAATTTTGCACAATCAAACATGACCAAACATATTTATCAGGATAAAAAAAAGAAAAAGAATAAATGTCATTGCAGTACAATATTTACAATAATGAAATTTGAATCTAAGACCATCTAATCTTAGGCATGCACTGTAATTCTTGCGTATTGTTAGTTTCAGGTGTGACTGTGTAATGGGACGTTTCATGCACACAAAGTTAACCAGAATCAGCAGAGCATAATTAAGTTATGTATATTTGATATTGTTGGTCCCATTCATCCGTGTGGCAACTGTTATTTGCCTATGATGGCATTTTCTTGCAGCAACAATGCTCACAGTCGAGGTGATCATTATTGAGAAGTTGGATAAACTAAGATAAATTACCAAATGTGTCAAAAGGTGAATGGAGTATTTCTTTTCATACATTGTTATAGGGCACTTCAAACTTTCATTTTATTTTTTTTATATAATTGTCTCTAATATAAAATCATATCATGTCAATATGAAATTACAACATATTGTATTAATATAAAATTACGATACACACACATAGTCATAGGTCAAATTCTTATTTATCTCGAGATAGTGGAGTACTAAAATAAGCATGCATGAAACTTGCCCGTACAGATATCAAACGCTTTCCGAAGTTGTATTTGTGACTGGTTTTCTTCCTTTTAAATTTCTCGACTTTATCTTTTTTCTGGTTTTATCCTTTTATCATAAGAGTGTTGGTAGTGGATTCATGTTAAAAACAAGAGAAAGTGTAGTCTGTAAATCATTGTGATTTTGATTTTGATTTTGATTTTGATTTCGATTTCGATTTCGATTTACCATTTTTTATTGAAATAGCCTGCAGGAAGTTGGTTCAAAAGCAAACAAAATATTGTACCATGCAATGCAATGCTTGAAACCTTTGCAAATGCGACTCTGATATTTGTTAGGTTGAACAACAAAAAGTTCATTAATAATGATCTAGATCACGGAATGTTTATCTGTAGTGATCCATTGTCCCTTTTCTTTCCTTAAGAGACAAAGTTGACCATTAATTTCTGAAAGAAAAAAAAAATTCAGTCTTTGCAATTTGATTTGTATGCTGAAACATGGAAAAAATATACGTGACACATTCATGTTTTTGTCCCCAAACATTAGTTCGAATAGCTAGAATTCATTTTGCATTTTATATTCTCATGTGAAGAAACGTGTGGGTCAAGAAAATACATTTGTTCAAATTTTCAAGCTGGAAACTCTGAAGAGATAAAAAAAAAAAGTAAAAGAATAAAGAATTCTTCCAAAATATGCTAATACTAGTTCAATATATCTTCTATTTAAGAAGGATATGTACATGCTTCTTCTTGCAGACACATATGTTCTAAAGAATTCTTCCAAAATATGCTAATACTAGTTCAATATATCTTCTATTTAAGAAGGATATGTACATGCTTCTTCTTGCAGACACATATGTACTGGATATAATTATCAAGGAATTTAAAACAAATAAAAGAAAATCGACAAAAAAAATTAGAGTAAGTAGCCTAAATATTTCTTAAATTGTTTAAAAAAAAGTTATTCTATTTTTTGGACTTTCAAATTAGCTCATTTGAAGCTTTCAGAGGTGAAAATGTTCTCATCTACTTAAAACTCACACTTTCTTTGTGAATTCTACATTATTTCATCGTTTGAAAAGTTAACTCTACATTATTTCATCGTTTGAAAAGTTATAAATAGCTATGCACTTGGAGACCAGCATGATACTAATAAAAAAAAATGTTCGAGGCCATATCTCTATTTCTTTCAAAGTTCAGAGATCAAAACAAAATTTTAGAAAACGTTAGAGAATAATAACGCTTACAAATATTCCCAAAAATTTCTCTTCCTTGACTATTAATTAAAGATTATCTCAGAGAAAAACAAAGAAAGAGACTTTTTATGAGCGCTTCGGAGCTGCCTCCTTCCTAGATCTTCTGTAAACAATAAAATCAATATTTGAAAGCTGCAATTACTTAAATTCAATTTTTTATTTGATTTTTCTTTATGCTGGTTTGCATGAACACCAGAATAAATAAATCGTAAGCAAGAATTAGAGTCAATAACCCAAACAACTCGTCATAGAAATTTGATTAGTTAGTGTTGGCAAAAAAAAAACACGCAGCCAAATTTTTATTTAACACATGTAAAATATGTAGAAAAAGAAGAGTTACAAAATAAAGCCTCCAACTCTCATATGGAGACCGACATAAATTCACAGTATCATAATCTTAACCTCATTTAGAATTTCTCTACTCTCAGCTCTCAACCCTCCTCAACTCAATACAATAACAAAACTTTTTATTTATAATCTACAAGACCTTAATAATAAGAAAGAATAGATCACATAATTCTGATAAGAAACTAACAAAGGATACTCCACACCTCAAATAAATAAATTACTAAATCCTCAACTAAACGTAATTTCTAAAACACAATAGGAAGTTTTTAAATCTTTCATAATTTGGTTTAGTTATGCCAACAATTAGTTGGACTAAAATCTTTGAAAACAATAAGCACAACAAAAATAGTTAATAAAATCATCTACCATTTAGCCATCCACAATTCCTTTTTTTTTTTTTTTTTAAAAAAAGAAAGACTCTAAACCTAATAAGGAAAAAGAGAGAAGAAAAGGGTTTGAGTCGTAGCACAGTTAATTTATATCAGTACCAGCTGAATTGGGTATTCGGCACATTCATAATTTATTCAAGTGATGAAAAATATTAAATGATAATAAGATGTCAGTATTTGTCCGTATTCAATAATTACGTTATTCTATGTGCACACCGAATGAAAAACTCAATATATAAGTCATGAAGAATTAATATATTCATATTCTTAAAAAGAAAATTCTATACATTATTCAGAGAAGAAAATCTTAAACAAGCATTAGGTGTCTTTTAGGTAAAATTGGCATTATAGCAGAGGTAAGCAGAAAGGACAAATCTATTATAATTTTGTTCTCATAGATGGACAAACTGATTTGATGGCCTTAATTACTCTACACAGTACAAAGATATTGCAAAAATGAACAAAAAGAAAGAGATGGTCTTATGGTAGATTGGTAGTGACCCAGATGAAAGCAAGATTTTGTAATTAAAGCAAAACTAGAAAATGGAAAAAAGAAGAAAAAAATTCTTTTTTTCCATTTCATTTCATTTAACAAGACATTAGCTCTTCCCACTTTGTGGCCAATGAGAAAGCTGAAATGGATTCAAGTGCTACCCCTTTCCACTTGCGAATATTTTAGTTTATTCAAGTCTTATCCTAAGTAGTAGCATTAGATTCATTATCCTAGACAAATTAATAAAATCCTTTCTGTGGCCGTGTCAAGATATAAGGTTTCTAAACAATCTTTTTGAAAAGATATTAGACACTGATCGGCATTAGTTTTTGTACAGTGCAATCTATTTGGCCTACTTTTTCATATCTTCTTCAATAAAGAATGATGATATTATAGTTATATATATCTTTTACCAATGGAAAATATAAATAACTTCAACTTGTCTATAAAAGTTTTTTACTTGTGACTTATTCAGCTAAACAATCAATTAAGACACCAATCTTATTGGTTCAATCACAAATCTAGTTGCTAAATTTATTCACACCGATAACTTGTGTTAAGGCTTGTGATTTGGTACTTTTTGGAATGACCGTCATCCCATCATTCCAACTGGAAAGGCAAATACAAGTAGTTGGAGTTGACAATTAGTTTTCTGTGGTTGATATTATATAGAAGAGAGCTTATCTTTTGACAGTTCAGGCTAATTCTTTAATCTATTCTCTCTTTAAAAGTATGGTGAGTCTTGGAGTCTTTGCACCTTATAGTGTTAGTTTTCAAATATGCCTAAAATACCCTCATATGCTATTTTCTCATATTAATTGTGTTATAATTGTAGTAGAGTTACAAACTCTTTACATTCCTTTGTGAATTTCATTGAATTTAATTTTTGTTGTTAATTAAAATAAAATAATTTCCCATACAAAAACCATTTACCTACCCTTCAATTCAATCCTCAAGAGACCAATAATACCAATAAACTTTAACATTTGTTCATAAGTTAGTTTTGACTTTTTAAAAACCAAAAGATGATGATTCGTAAAAATGCCACTATAGATTCTAAGAAAACAAGCAAAGTACTAAATTGTACTAAAGTACGTTAATAAAATATAACATAGCTTTAAATTTTATTAAATGATTACAGTATTATGTTTAACAAATAAGTTGTTTCCAAAAATAATATATTGAAATTTGGGCTATGAATAAGCACTCTACTAGCAAGTTCTTTTTTGTCTTTTTTTTTTAATACATCTATGTCAAGCTAAAGTTTTGGTGATTGATAAAATAATTCAAAAATAATATATTAAAATTTGGGTTATAAATAAGCACTCCGCTAGCAAGTTTATTTTATTTTATTTTATCCATGCCAAGCTAAAGTTTGGTGATTGATGAAATAATTCAAAAAATTGTATACATTTTTCAAACTTCAAATAACAAATTACATACTTATCTAAATGGTTCATAACTATTGACTTTAACAATCTATGAAGGATGAAAAAATTTTAGGTACATGTTTTTAATGTAAAATTTAAAATAAATAGAGCACTTATAACAAAAAAATAGTACAAGATGTATGATTTTACAAAACGAAAATGAGAAATAATTCAAAGAATACTATTAACGTTGACTCATAATTTTATTTGTGAAAGAACCCCTTTTATTTCATTTTTTGAACAAAACTTCTTCGATTAGACAAGGATTTAAAAAATATAAAAATACGTAACAAACATTTGTAAAGTCGATTTCATAAATGAATACAATAAGAACCTAAATGATATACTTGTACAAAAATGGAGTTTTCCAAATCAATGATATAAAACAATTTTACTTGATTGCAATGGATCTTTTTTCACATTAAAAAAAATGATTGCTTGCATCATTTAGAAGGCAACTAAGTTAATTTTGTCAAATTCTTTTTAAGTTTTTTTTACAACCATGTTAAATGTCTAACACGCAAATGATTATAATTAAAAATTCACCGATCTAAACACAGTAATTGAATAAAGAACCTGGATTCTAAATGGGAAAAATATGTATCTTATTTATAACTATATAGTTAAATAAATAATTATTTTTAGAATCTAATATTACACATATTAAACAAAGTTTTTTTCACCAAATTAATAATTACTATTAAGATGTATGGGATTTCAAGTATCCATTTGAGTTGATATATTGATAGTACATTATAAAGTAAATAGGTTTTAAGTTTAATCATTAATATTTGTAGAGAAAGAACTTCAAAATATTTTTAACAACATCATTTTGTAAATAAAAAAATTTTAATATAAATTTTTAAGTATAATGATACTTGAACATAAAATAGATTTGATTTATCATAATGCCAGTTATATATTATCTGCAAAGCTTTGAATAAAAAATTTAAAAGTTTTAAGGTTATGACTTCAAATTCAAACCATAAATTTCAACAACAATTATTTTAAGAAAAGAATAATAGATAATCAATTTAGCATGGTATTCATAAAATTATATAAAGTTTTAGTATCCAAGAAGTATTATATTTTAAAATAAATTTACATTTACATTATCTTAGTTTAAAACTTGCACCTTCCAAACAGCTATGTATGCGTGTTTAAATAACCATTAACATGTTTAGAAAAAAGAAGATTTATCCTTTTTTTTTACTGTATACAAATTAATTAAATAAAAAATGCGACTTCATGCAATGTTAGAGAAAGAGTTGTCAATTAGATATTATCCCTTACTTAATTTCTTTTTATCTTTTATTTTTTAGACTATTGGTGCAATAAAATTTAGATCGAAAAAAGAATGTGACTCTGTCCAATGTACCTATGATGATCAAGAGTTACGAATTTTATTAAGTAAACTCTCCTAAAGTTTATCTTTTGTGTAGTTTTTGAAATTTATCTTTTTTTATTATTAATAAAATAAATTCAATAGAACAAAGATGTGACTTATTTAATATAAGAGGAAGAATTTTGAGTTCAGTCAAACATATTATTTCCTAAATTTTGAGAAGTAACTTACTCTGTGCACCCAAACACATTCAAAATAGCATCATCTCATATATTTTAAATTGTTTTAGGAAGGGAAATGTTTACTATTTTAAAAGAAGGCATAATTCATTTTTTTGGTGGTCCAAGAGAATGGGAATTCTTTAATTTAGAAATATTATGAAGTTCTCTTAATGTATCGAGAGGCATGTATATACGCTATTGAAAAAGCCTTTTAAAACCACTTAAAAATGAAGTATTCATATAATCATTGTATGTAAGTTAAGAATTGTTCTTTAATTTTTTGCAAAATACTTCCTAATTTTTCTCTGAGTGGTACAATTTTGAATTGACTGATTAAACATTTTATTCTTTTCTAGACTATATATTTTTCAAAAATTTTTTGGGCATACTCTTCAAAATAAAAATAAAATTCCCATACACTTATGATTCATCTCACGTATTATTACATTATTAAAAATATTTTATAATAATATCACACTGTCAAAACACATATCAAGGATTTTGAAGAGGATGTAGAAGTTAATCTAATATTTTTCAATTCATTCACTTTGTTTCTAATATATTTCTTTATAAAATAATTAAATTTCTCATAACCACAATTTTTTTTTAAAGAAAGAGGGCATCATATTCACGTGCAACACACGTGCTTCATTACTAGTTTATAAATGCGTATTAAAAAGGAAATGGAACGGGGTAAAAAAGCCTAAATTCCTTTTCATGGTCCAGTTTTTGCAATTCTCTTATGGATACTTCAAATGCAAACGTACAACTATCATGAAACTAATGTCATGCTAGTGATTTTCTTGACAACAGCATTACCAATAAAACAATCTGAAGTCATCTTCTCTCATAACCAATAAACCAATAAACCAATCTCAAGTCATCTTCTCTCAGTGCAAGTCAATTTTTGCATAGCTGTTGATAGAGTTGTTGGGGTGGAGAACCCTCAAAATTATGTTTTCTTTTAAAACTGTTGGACGTATTCTGATATCGGCTTACAGCTTGTTGCATGGGATGATTATATACACAGACAAAAATGTTACGAGGCAAGAAGAGAATTCCAGAAGTAGTTCTTTATTCCACCATTTCCCTTCCTTATCTTTGGTCCACAAATAGAGAATTCAACTTGTACAGTGTAGAATTGATTTAACGAAGACAATTACACTGAAAAGGACATGCATTTACCGACTTCTTATTTCTCCAATGAGATGAATTTGGAGACGTCTTACATCAAACAAAGGAATATATTTAAAAACATGAATTATGGTACGATATGTTTTACGTAGCATAAGTTTAGCATGCAATATAAAATAAACGATATTTAGTGCTAAACTATGAGGATTATCTGGGGGTCAAAAAGAGACACAGACGTTCAATTGCTTTTATATTATGGATGTCACAGATAAGTAACTGCATACAGCACGAGGAATATGAAGTCATTGTTATGGTCATAAGTCCTCTAAATTCAAGCTCTGACGATTACAAGAAACGAGAATGGAACACGCATGAACAAGATAGCGGATTCAAAGAAAATAGCTAACGATTAATACTTTCAATTTAGAGAGGAAGTGCTAAATAGAATAACATATGTTATAGTCTTTCACATATCTGTAGTATACAGAGCCTTTCTAATAGTTATTTGTATTATAGTTGAACACTACTTTTTGTTTGGAGAGAAAATTGGATTTATTTGTACATTCAGCATCAGCAGCCTGATTTCTCTTGTATCACGAGAGGGATTGACCATTTTATCCACAAAGACATAGATGAACATTTCTATTTTCTCATTGGCTAGAAAGTGCGGCTAGATTTTGTGCTTTTAATCTTGTGGTACTTGGACAAGGAAAGACATAGATGAACATTTCTATTTTCTTATTGGCCAGAAAGTGTGGCTCGATTTTGTGCCTTTAATCTTGTAGTACTTGGACAAGGATTGATGCAGCACACAGCTGCTTTTACCCTTTGTTGGATGAAAACTTTTCTTTGCTGGAGGCAGGATTTTTTCCAAGCGGATAACGTGGAATAAAAGGGCCATCTGGACTTCCAGTAGATATCATGAGATTATTCTGCAAACCGCCAGTCTAGTTGTTAGTGGCTAGCAACAATTTTTAACCATTACTTGATGGTCCCAAGTCATCCTTGAATAAAGTTTGAAGTTCCAGTTCATACAAAGTGCCCATCCCCTCGCTTTCCCCTCCCGACAAGGAAAACCACACACTATACAAGCAGAAAAGCAAACAGATATCCATGATTTGAAATCACAAAAGGTCTCATTTTTTCTGGAATAATAATCAGGGCTTGAATTGACGTGGTTGCTGCAGAAGCTCATACAACATTCATTTCAGGAAGAAAATTGCTACTTGTCAATTTGCTATCTTACAGCCACCATATGGAGAAGTTATAGCAAGACCGATCACACAGTTAATCTGGCTTTTGTTGTGACCGGATAAAATTAAGCACGGAATTAAACAAACTCTCGACACCGCATACCAGCATCATGGGCTCCACCTTCGTCTTTTGGAAAAATACTTACAGAATAAACAGACTGTTCACTGCGATGATGATAGCATGGAATGATATTTCCCTGCACTTGCAGACTACCTCTTTAAGTAGTAGCTTATAACTAATCTACATAATATCCGACTTTTATCGGCCTTTTACATGTTATTTCTTAGATCCAACGGTTTTCCCACATTAAGCCTTCGAACAACAGCATCAAAAACTAAAAAGGGCTATTGAAAACATAAGGCTACAGATGTCATCCTTCAGATATCAAACCGGACAGCACAGAGAAAATAGGTGAAGCTCTGCAAATCTGTTATACACAAATGGAAGGAAGAAAAACTCTGAAAGATGCACAATTCTCACACGCAGTCTACAAAAAGCAGTTTCCATAAATAAAACAATTTAAGATTTGTGCGAAACCCATATTTGATCACATTATGGTACAGCGACTCCTCTCTTCTGTTGGCTGTGCTGAAGTCTGTTGGTGCCTGCTTGAGTCTGATGGATTGTACGTGAACTCTGAAGTATCAAGCCCATACTGTTTTAAATAAGGTCATAAACCACATTAGAAAATTGAGTAACTAATCTAACGAAAAGAAGGGAAAACAATTATTCTTTAGATTTCATATTAAAAAAACACTCCACATGTTCTCTTTTTTCTTTCATTTAATTCAATATTATTTCTAGGTAGCAGTTATCCCCATGATTTCTCATATTCATCAAGAAAGGGCTCCCACCCCAAGAGAAAAAGAGTACATAGATTACTGGTAATAACTACCAAGTATGGAGAACAAAATCTTATTAACTACCTTAATTATATACTCCTACTGAAGTTTTCTTGTAGCACAGTATCTTTATATGGCAGTAGAAGTGCCTAGACGCAAAGACACTACAAGTGCTTGTTCTTTTAATTAATACTTGTTTTCCAGTAATACTATAGTTCTAACTGCTCACAGAATACGATAATACAATGATATATCTACATATTTCCTATTTTCTGCTCTCTTGCAACAAAACTGATAATGAAAAGAAAGAATAGTTTCAAAATTTCAACGCAGCTAAGTTTTTTGTACTGGAAAGGACAGAAAACTAATCGAGCTTATCAACCCTGGTTATAAGTTCACAAATGAAAGGAATATTCATACCCAACAACAAAAACCGACAACTTCAACTTTTAAATCGATTTAACCAAATGAAGAATTTGCATTCAGGCTTTTAAATTTCATCAGAAACAGGTAAAGGTTATTCCACCTATCTAACTCCAAAACCAAGGAAATCAACTTGTTAACTGAATAACAAGTTGTAAAGTAAGCCTGGGAATCATTCAAAACTCCTTTGAGTATAACAGAACATATGTGTTTAAAAGAAAACATAGCAGTTCAAATAGCAAAATACCTTCTCTCTCATGCGTGTACTCCAAGCATCATTCCTACTTGGACGTGAATCAAGGGCACCTGCAACAGGAACCCCGGTAGCAGGAACTGGAGGAGGCCTGTTGATCAACGGCTGCCGGATCTGTTGCCTAGGATTACCAATATACTCGTCATCACTGTCATAGTCTGCTGGCCTGTTTGTAGCTCGTACCACAAGAGCTAACAAGAATATAAGAGCCTGCAGTTTTTATTAACACAAGCACATTTGGAGCCATTAAGAACAGCGAAGTGGAAGGAATATCCTTATGCTTTATCATTAGCAATCTGAAACTTGTTTACATATAAGAGAATGACGAATAACGTGCTAAACAGGTCCATCTAGATATTTTTAGACAGTGAAATTACACCAGCATTGGGGGGACATAATCACCAAGGATAACATTGACCCTGGAGCAGAACTCTTAGTATTTAAATGACATCACCCATGTGTACTAAACAAGACAAAGATATACTATTTGATCAACTACTTGAGTCTGATCAAGTAACTAAAGGGGAAAAACTGAAAGAGGATATTTCATGACTTGCCATCAAGATGACATCAAATAAATATGAAGCAGCGATAGATGGTATAGGTGAAAATTGCTACTCTAGCATAATGAAATGCAATTGCAACAAGCTTGTATAGATGATATCAATTAGTAAATGTTTCAACATCTGGCATCTGCTGATGATATCAGAATAAATGCTGGGTTTTTATACCCACGATGAAATGTGCCCCACACAACATACCTCCAAAACAACAGCACCAAGTGCAACCCATTTGACAATGTTCCAATGCTTTTCCAGAAAGTCATAAATCATACCAAAGTCTCCAGTTTTGTCAGTTGGAATTTCCTGAGGAAAATGAGAGTCAAATATCATATTACAACGAATGTAAATTTGAAACATCATAGACAAGTAGTAGTAACTCTCACCTCTTTCCAGCTTTTGTCGAAGAAAAGGAAAGCAGCAATTCCTAACTCAACCAAGATCAACAAGATCACCAATACTGCATACTGCTTAAAGTTAAGGAACTGAATACAATCATAATGACAACATCACCAAGGAAAGAACAAAGAGCTTTAAAGATAAGTCATCAGGGCTATACCAGAAGCTCGACCTTGTTGGTAAAGCCTAACAAAAAATTGGCATATCCAGTAAAAGGTGTTGATGAAATGCTTGACATACATGTAAAACTGCATATACTAAACAATAGGATGAATAAGTAAGCAAAGGGAAATAAGAAAAAACATGCTATCAAGGTTCTTTTGCTCCATACATAGGATAATTGTTTAGAGTAGCTGCCTGAACTCAAAGCCAGACAGTTTCCATAACTTCTAACTTCACAAATATACAACTGAAGAAATCAATCCCTTGTAAAGCGAACAATATAAATAAAACCTGCGCATATAGCATACAAATAAACATCAAATATGCAACATAATTTTGCAAGTTATCTACTTATTACTGGAAAAAGCTGCAGTTCTCCCAGTGTTCATGGAGTTGTACTGGACATTTCAGGGTATTGAATATAAGTACAATGAAGTGCTCAGATAAATTCCATCAAAATCAAGGATACACAAGTCAAGCAGCATCCATTTCGAGTAGCAGTTCCAATACAACCAAAACAGGATATGACGAAAAGAATTACCCCAACACCAATGAATAAATATATGAACCTGCAACAAGCAAATTTATTAGCTAACATTCCCAAAATTCCTTCAGGAAGCATTTTATACGTTATTATATTTTGCAAACTAGATGCTGCCAGATTAAAAACATTTAACAACAGATCTCTTTAAAATGAAGCAAAGCACAAGTAATCATAGATGAGGGCAAGCATCATTATTTCCTATCGTACTTGAGTGTAATATATTTATGCATCTACTTCTCCGCCAATTTTATAATGCAGACTGAAGTTTGTCAAAATGCACATCCAAGTACTCACATTACTCCCTAACAAAAAATTCAATCTATCATCTACAATCTATTAGGTTCATTAAATTCCGATCTCTTCCCAAAAATTAAAAAAAGAATGGTGTACAACCTTGACCAGGAAGAAATATTAGAGGAAACTATATTCAACAAAGAAGTTTCATAGTGAAAAGAATGCTTATGAGTAACCAGGTCAATAAATCACAAACTGATGACAAAAATTACTAATTACAGGACCAGCAACATGATCTCCAACATACAGTCTACAACATGAAAGCCATTGCTTATCATCATGGCAATAAGAAGCCATGACTTATACCTCCTTAGGTAAGGTAAAACATAAGACAAAAAGTAAAATACCTGCAAATAGGCCTACAAGAGAACTAAATCGAAGCAAATGTACTTATCCATGGAGTATGTGATCACTTAAAGAATCTAAGTTCCTAACATAGTTTCCGCTGCAGTCCTAGAATTTCACTAATTTCTGATTAATAGCACTCAGTAACCCATGAAACTCTCCATATAATACCTAAATGCCTGTTTTTGACAAAATACTTGCCATGATCTCTTACCCTGTTTAATCAATTTCTTCACATTGGAAGAGCACTTTATTTTCCCCGCTTATTGCTCTATCTTTAAACCCCTACGGATCTCCTTTACTTCTTTACCTTCTCCAGCGATGACCACTTAGTCTATCTACTGCTTGCTTTTCACCAATTTAGCTTCATATGCATGTGATTTGTCTTTTAATCACCAGAAGCAATCAACCATAAAACCAATTACATCCATTCAACTTCCAAATTGACAATTAAATATAGGCCCTTCTATTATCTTCATTGCCTGTGAATATGTAATTTAATGACCCGGTGTTTAAAGTTGATTGGGGAAATGAGCTTTCAAAACGATTTTGGACTTAAATTTCACCTTTGCATTACCAAAAGCCAAATCTAAATTTAACAGAATACACTTATTTTTTGTGTGATTGGGAAGGTTAATGGTTTATTTAAACTTAATCCTCTAAACTACATCTATAACAATGATAGAAACCATCAGGCATCCACAACGTAACCTACAACCATTAATCAACCACATCAATTACTAAAATCAAGAAGCCAGAGAAGCCATCATGGTATCATGTGATGCTCACCTATCAGCCAAGGCAAGAAACAAAAAATATCACACATCCAAAAATCTGATTGAGGAAAAAGACAACGCCCATGAAGATCTGGAAAAAGGGGAAGGCACGCCGGTTTACATGCCCATGGGCGCAAGATTCTTTGAGAAGTGCAGGCTGACTCGGAGACCAATAGAGTGTTTGTAAGCTTTGAATTTTTATTCTGGTACTGAGCTGGGGGGAAGTTAAGATAAGATATCCTTACCATACCACTTGACAGACACAGGCTATAATAGAGCCTACTACTACACCACAATACAGTTGGCTCTACACATTTAGAGAGTAACCCCTGTTCTGATCCTTAATTCTAGTCAGAAGAAATGCTTATCTAATTACTAACAGCTTAAGTTTAATTTGTCCGGAATCCATTGAGCTAGAAATATCAAGCGAGACGGCATTTAACCAGTGGCAGACAATACAAAGTTCAAAAGAAAATAATCATAGTGCATGTGATAGCAGACAATACAAGCATGTGATAACTAGTTAAAAGAAGATAATTAATAGTCCTATTCAATGCAGAACCATAATTCGTGATCTCACAGGGTAAGACCGAGAGAAATGATTTTGACAAAAGCAACTTTGCACTTCTCTTCGATAGAGTCTCCTTCTTAATGTAGCAACCACATTTAATTATTTCGTTGGCTTTGTAATCTACAATTATTATTTATAAAACATTTCTTACCCCATTTCCCCATTTTTTTTGAGCTAACAAATGCATCACTATTCACTAATGCTGCAAAGGCTCAACATAGAGCAATCCAATCCATGAAATGAACTTTAACAAAGTAACTATAAGGCAAAAGCAAAGAAATCCTCGTACCAAGCTTTTGGAAGTTTATCAAAAAAGTTGCCAGCAAGAGACACAGCCATGAGCATAGGGCGACCAAGCTGAATTAACTCCTCACCAGAGGGCACAGGGACTCCAGAGTCATCGCCTGATGATGATGATGCCCTCTTGTACTCAACAAAAAGGTAGATACCATACCCCACCATCGCTAGGCCCACAAGTGTCAATAAAAAGTTCAAGAGCTTCAATAAGCACTCGAAAATCCCCTTGCAACCGCAGCACCCCATCCTCTATGTCTTCCCCTTAATCTCAGCTAATAATTCATCAACTCCTCTTATCTCTACAACACAAATCCACATTTACCAACAAATTAGCTCTCATAAACATGCAAAATTCCATCCAGAATTATAAAAATCAACAAATTAATACTTAGATAAAACCTAATCGTAAAAGTCACCACATAAATGCTCCCAACTAAAACGGAGAAAAAAATAAATCTAAAAAAAATAAAAAAATTCAGCTAAAATTCCAAAATCACTCAATAAATACTCCCAATTAAAAGCTAAAAATGTGGGGAAAAAACTCCAAATATTCAAAATTCAAAAAAATTAAAAAAAAAATTATGTTTTCGGCAAAGCAGATATATCTATTCCTTCCAATAATACCAAAAAACAAAAAATCCCGGGAAAAAAATCAGCACCCAAAGTTTCCTAAACACGAAAAAGATGGAAAATTTGATCAATCGGGCGTAATTGAATTAGATTATCATTCTATTCATGAATAACTAACCCAAAGTTCAAAGACTAGACATTTTTTGATGAGTAATTTACCGATAAAATCAAAACCGTGAAGATTTATAATTTCAGGACATAACAATTCCAATTTAAATGACAATAAGAGAGAGAGAAATTAACGAAGAGAGAAAAAGAAAGAAGATTAAACTTACATGCAAGAGAGATAAACGGCGAGATTGAGCTAGAGATCGCCAGCTAAGTTGCAACAGAGAGAGAAAAAGACAACTGCTATGATAACTAAGAAAAAATGAAGAGAGAGAAAGAAACGGAAAATGGGTCTGTCTGGAATAGAGAGAGAGAGAGAGAGAAGTAGCGTTCAAAAAAGGTTGTTTGGACTTTTTTTTTTTTTTTTTTTTGTTGCTTACCACATTTTGAAAATTAATTAATTTCTTTTTTAAGATATAATTTGGTATTAAATGTGTAATGTGTACTGTGTAGGTTGTATATTCTTTTTCTTTTGTAGGCATCAGTTCCTTATCTCGCCTGTCTAATACCTTTCTCGGCGTTTTGGCTAAGATCAACTGTAATATATGTTCTTATCTCAGTTGTTAATTAATTTGTGTTATCTCATCCTGCTGCAAAATGACTTTATTAACCTTCTGTTCGATGATATTGACACTAATATTCTCGTTATAATTTGTTTAAAAAGAAAAAGAAAAAAATGAGATTGACGAATAAATATGAAATTGTCAATATCAACTTATTATTCACCTTTTTTAGCTAAGGGCTATTCAATGTGTTAGAAAGATCTGGAAAACTGAAGACTGCAATTAACTACCACACTGGTTTCTTTTATGTGAAGATTCTTTTTTTTTTTTTTGTTAACCTCTATTTTTACTTCTTAAATTGAGTTGTGTAGGAATTTGCAAACTACTTTTATTTGTCTAATTCTTTTTGGCATGGAATTTTTTCCCAAAGGCCTTATTAGTCTTATGTGTTTGAATTTCGATAACAATGGATGTTATCAGCATTTGGGTTTTGTAGAGCCAAATGTAATCTAAAACGTCAATGAGAATGGGGGGTGGCTAGTAATTCAATTGGTTTGAATTTGCAGAAGTACTGTTGATTAAAAAAAAACAATTAGGTTGACAAAGGCACCACATCTGTATTAAAATTACAACTGCGCCCATAGGCTGTACTAACCTAATTTTTTTTTTTTTTATATGTTAAACGTTGTTGTTAAGTAGGGGTGAGAATCGATCGGTAATTCGGTAACTTGAAATCGGTCAATTCGGTATTTTTTTTTTCAAATTTACCGACCGAATTCGATTTCGAATTCACTTAATACCGAACCGAATTCGATTTCGAATTCAATTCAGTAAATCGGTATATTAATTCGGTAACTGAATTCAAAAAATAAAAAAATAAAAATAAAATTTTTTAAAAATTTAAAAATTAAAAATTAAAAAAATAAGAAATTTAAAATTAAAAAATTAAAAAATAATGAGCTTAAGAAGGAAATAATGGGCTTAAGGAAATAATGGCTCAACCCAATGATTAAATAACCGAGCCCACTATCAAATTACTAGCCCAATTAATGCTAAATTCGGTATATATATACCGAATTACCAAATTCGAATTACCGAATTGAATTCGGTATTACTGAATTAGAATTTTATTTTCGAATACCAACCGAATTCGATTTCATTTTTTTCGGATTTTTCAAATTACCGACCGAATTACCGAATTCAATTTACCGAATTCAATTCGAATTCGGTCGGTAATTCGGTATTTACCGAATTTGCACACCCCTATGTGTTAAGCATACATAAAAAAAAAAAATTCTTATGTTATTCGTTTCAATTCCGACATTATTTTCTGAAACTATTCTACTTCATTAATTTAGTTCTATATTTTTATGTACTTTTAGAATAAATAAAGAACGTTCAAATTCAAATATTCAAATGTTTTATATCTAAATACAAAGAAAACAAAATTCAAACGCAATCTTGGACCATTTTCAAGGGCATAAAATGATGAAATATCACGAAAAAAAATCACTATTCATCTAATGTCAACTAATGACCCTGACAATATATAGATCAAAATCGATCAATGTTTAAATATACCATAAAAGGAGTTCATAGCCGGGATGATTTTCTCTGCATGGTTGAAGCTACGAGGAACTATTTTGTAGATTGGATCACAGCACAAGTATTTTGGTACACATATTGGTTCCAATTGTTGAATTCCCACAATTTTTTCTTCGTATATTCTATGCATTAGTTGAAATTGCATAAAACTAGTCAGGTAATCGTGCAATTCATGGTTCCAATCGACATTTAGAAAATCCTTCCTTTCTTTTCTTATTCCTTTTTTTTTTATCAACTGCTGTTGTATTACATGTTTCTTATTCCTTATACCATTTAAACTTCCACTTAAGTGAAAAAGCTAAAAAAATTGCATAAAAGCAATCGTTTCACGTACATTAATACACAATATTTTTATTTTTTTATTTTTCAATGGGGTAAACTTTAAGTCCTCATATGTATGACCAAAGGTAGAGCTATTCTGTCCCCCAGCCCAAAGTATTCGTATCACACGCCAGACTATCACTTAATGTAACAATACGAAATCGAAACATTAATGACATGCTTTATACTAGTAATAATGATAAAAAAGCAGTTTTATTTTAATAAGGGTAAATTACAGAAAACCCCCCATCAATTACTACCCCCATTGCACTTTGCCCCCTTTAAAGATTTTTATAGGCACTTTGTCTCCCAAACCCGTTACAATGTAAAGAAAAAAGATAATTTTCCTATTTTGTTGATGAGATGACCAATCTACCCTCCATTCAAAGTTTAGGTGAGAAAAATACTATTTTCACTAAAGAACATTTTGCATTATTCTAATTCTTCTTTTTCTTTAATTAAATTTTGCATGCATTTTCTCAATTTGATCATCAAATTAAAATATTATTAAATTTTCATTCTTTTATTGCATATTTCAAGTTATTTTATTAAAAAAAAAACCCATACCCTAGAATCTGGATATATATTCTACCTTTTCATTAGACCCTCATTTCACTATTGAGAATATTAGTGAAAATTACCTCTCATAATTAATGGGCATTTATTGGACAAATCTAGGGTTGAAAACTCCATTTCATTTTCTCTTATCTTCTTCAATTAGATCATAATTTCATGGTAATATGGAAAACATGTTAAATAGTTCTATTTCAAGCTACGCACTTGAAAAAAAAATCTCAATTGTAGGTGTGAAGAAAATATTGTCATTATACAAATCATAAAAAATTAAATACTCAAGAAGAAAATCCTAAAATGATCTAATAACGTGACAACTCTCGTGGTACAATATAATTTTTCTAAAAATACTTTCAATAAACAACGCATTAGTGAAACACATAAATTAGTAAAGCAAAATTTTAAGCTATTTATCATTAATACAATTTATTTAAACCATTTATTAACAAAAAGTAGAATGCACGTAAGTATTCCTAATAAATCTAACCTAAATTATGCAGTAAAATAATAAAAATTTTAGTAATATTTTTATGGTCGGATTGAGAAAATGCAAGCAAAATTTAATTGAGAGAAAAAAGTAAAATAAAACCAAATATTCTTAGCAAAAAACAATATTTTCTCACTTAAACTTTAATTGAGGGTACATTAGTCATTTCATTAACAAAATGGACAGAATTAATTTTTCTTTACCTTATAATGGAATTTGGGGGGCAAAATGCCTATAAAAATTTTTGAAGGGAGTAAAGTGCACTGGTATAATAGTTGATGGGGGTTTACTGCAATTTACCCTTTTAATAATTCAACCTTTTAGCCATGAGAACGTGTGTGAGGTACCATTGACGATGATGGATCACAGCCTGCCCTGCCCACTCGTTTATGCGATGATTGATTGAGCACCGGAAAAAACACACACACACACACTTTCTTTTATAAACAACATTGAAAATTTGTGTTTGGCTGTACCCAGTGGCGCCTATGGATTTAAATTTTAAAATCAGTGGGGACATAAGAATTTTAATCAAAGGATTTCATTTCATGTCATGATCCCACCGGCCATCACCGCCAAACATATTTTCTACTCTCTTTTCTTTTTTCAAATAGATTTTATTCTGTTTTGGAGTCAATGAGAAACTTGCATTTGGAAAATATCGAACTCCACTATAGTCAAATTTATTTATTCTTTGTTTGGGCTAATTTAAAAAAAAATTAAAATATTAAGAATTTATATGTAATATAAAATGTTAGATAAGAATTTATATGTAATATAAAATGTGATATAGAAATAAATGTATTAAAAAAAATTTAGATAAAGATGCACGCGCTAACGCACAAATGTGCTTGTTTACGTATATTAACAATTAATAGACAATGATGACTTGCAAGATTAGATGTGTGTGTGAAATATTAGGTAAATTACTAGATTACATAATGATGTTTTTATACAAGTGTTATATACCGTTGAGTTTAGTAAATCAGGAAAAAGAAATTGAGGGAGAGAATAAAAAGAAGAAGCAAAAGAAAACAGATGCCAAGGATTTGAGGGATAGAATATTGACAAAACTAACAAAGATGAATAGCGAAAATTTATTTTTTTAACCTACCATTTTTATAGTTATGATATGCCAACCCTTTACCTGCCCCGCTCAATACATGACATAGCCTGGAATAAAAAATCCTTTTTAATCTATCTATTCCATTCTCATATTTTGTATGCAAGCTGGAAAACCTTTTTCGTTGAAAATGTCATTCCATCTTTTTTGGAAACATCGTTTCTTAACAAAACTTAGTAAAGACCTTTCCCATCTCATCATGGAAATAAAAATTATATGATGTCAAATTTACCCCACCTACCCACATAATATTTGGAGAATATGTTTGTTTTCTTATTACAACTTTTTTTAAATTGTTAATTATATTGCTAAAAAAATACACAAAATTTAAAACATTTATTTATATTGCAGAGTTAAATAATTAATACAACTGAATTATTTATAATAAGAATGTCAATTATTATTAATTTAAAAATGTTAAAATTCCTATCAGGCACACAAATTGAGTGTGTAAAGAATGCAGGGCACCTCAGTCAAATCAATATTTATTTATTCCATTCTAACATTAATATGATTATACCAGACATTAGAATAAAAATAAACATTCTATTCTGTCTTGGGTTACTAAAAAGTTAAATGAAAATTCTATTTTTCCAATCTATTGTAGGTGGAAACATATCCTGAGTGGAAAAACTTTCCAATTCCAAGTGATTTCCGTGTACCAAATGTGGAGTTACTGTTTTGCATATTTAAGCATTGACAGAGATATCGAGAATAGCAAGAAAACCGATGGGCCTGGTGATGTCCCATGCCCACAACGATTTTAGAGTTGAAATATTTCCTTGCAAGGGATGAATGAAAGAGACAGAATTAGTGAAGATTGAAGAACATATTTCGTGGTTAAAGTTTTAAGTGCAAGATGACAGACAGTAATTAAAGGCATTAATGAAACAAAGTTAAAATAAGACTAACATCAGAGTTGATATCTTTAATTTTTTTTAATTCTGTTCTTTAAGGAGTATAGTAGCCCCAGCGCCCCCCCAAACCGCAGATCATCTACTAATGTTTAAAAACTAAAAATCTAAGCATCTATGTCTCCTCAGTTTAAAATAAAAAAGTGTTTGACCTAAACAGGTTATTCCTTAATCGACAAGAGTCAATTGGGCTTTGCTTAGGCATTAATTGCAGCACACAAAGCTTGATTCTTAAGTAATTAACTAAGAAAATAACTTCGAGTACGTTATTAACCCTGATCAATGAAAATGTAAATTTAACAAGTTTTCTTACACTCACACACACATACAAAAGTTGATCCTTGAGTAACATAACTAAGAAAACAACATTGAATACCTTATTAACTCCGACCAGTGAAATAGTAAATTTAATAACACACGCACACACACATATATGTATGTACGTACGTATTAAAATTCTTTTGTTGAAGTCACTTAAGCACATGGATGTTGGGTACTCCCTAGTTCCCACTTCCTAGTCCCCACTCATGAATGATAGAAGACGTTTATGTATTCTGAGTTTCAGAACAAGTATTGTTCGTTAGGTAACTTTTACTTGAATTATTACAAAAACAAAATGCTAAGAGCACCAAGAAGCAGATACATGGGACAGCAACTACCAGTCAAAGAGTAGAGACTTGAAGTTTGAAATAGTAGATTGGACAACATTGAAGTGTTGCATTAAGTGCTCAATAATTGCATGCTTCCGCCCACATTGGTACAAAATTTGTCACTCTTTTAACACATTGGATGGTCAGACAGCCACTCACTTTATCAAATACTTTCAATTTTAATTCGTACTAGCAATTCTTTATTGTTCAATAATTTACTTGAGACCCACGTTGGTCTGGTTGACCTTTTGTCCTTCTTATTTATTTATTTTTTTTTATTTTTTTGGTTTTCGTAAATAGAACCACCACAAAATAAGAAGTTGATTCTCGCTAGTTGTTCTAAAAATGTGATTCTCAAAATGTAACATTTGAAAATCAAGTTTGATTAAGGCCTCCATATGAATTACTAGTAGTTAATTCAACATCCAGAAGCTTAATCCTTTTCTACAAACTAGGATCAACGGAGTCAATTTTTGGCTATGTTAATTACTAAATGAAGAAACTGTTATTAGCCAGTATAATAAGCTTTTGATTAACAGGATTTAACGTCCAGTTGCGGCCCAAATACTAATTGCAACTCTCTGTTGCAGATCTTAAAGTAGGAAGTTCCTTTCAAAATTAAAATTGATCCAATAACCAAAGGGAAACCCAAAAGTATTTGGAATTGTAAACCCTCGTCAATTTAAATGGGCCTATTTCACCAATAGAAAAATGCCTAGATTTGTGATACTCTTAGATGTCCTAATCCAACCACATTTCACGTGGAATTGCAGGTAAAATCTGTTTCTCCTCAATTGCAAAATCAAAAGAAGAATTATCACCTAAATATAACAAATTTTTTAATGAGACTGTAATAATACTTCAACTCAAGACCGCAGCATACTTTGTCTGGTTAATTGATGCGTTCTTGTATTCGTGTTTGCTAAATGTTAAATATATGCATAGATATTTTTTTATCTAGTAAAATTCAATTTTAAGTATTTATTCGACAGCAATCAAGCATTTTTCTAAAGGGCAAAGTACACTAGGGGCCATTAAACTATTTTTGTTATAATAGTTTGGTCACTCATTTAATTTTTGTTTCAAATAACACATATAACTTTTAAAAACACAACATTTTGGCCAATCCGTTCACTTTTTTATTAAAGTGGACGGAAAAATTAGACGAATGACTAAAATATTACAATAAGAATAGTTGAGTAACCCCCAATCAATATGTAAGACAATGTGAAAGAACGATAAGGCCGTTGGAGACACTCACATCAATGGCACATGTTTTTCTCCGTCTACTTTAATTGGACATGGAATGGCCTAAATGTTACATTTTTGGAAGTTAAACATGTGATTTAAAATAAAAATTAATGAGTGTCTAAAATGCTACAATAATAAAAGTTTAGTTACTTTCAATGTTTTTTACTCTTTTCAAAAGGGATTAGTAACTGGGCTTTTGATCTCTCAGGCCTAAGTAGCACCATTCTATTTCTGGCGTGTTGAGAAACTTAATTAACGTTTTCATAAATTAAATTTTTGTTTAGATGCTTCGATTTATCATTTTACAATTCCATTTAACTTTGACTTTGAAAGCAACGGCTCGCATCACGTATCAATATAGGCACTCTCAAAGGAAATCTAGGGTAGCCTTTTATAAAAATAAAATCTGAAATCTGAAACTTGAAATTTAAATTTAAGTGTTAAGAGTATTACATAGTTGAATTGATAAGTATACTTATTTAATAATTAATTGAAATTATGCACTGAATTTAAATGTACTAATTTTATCTGAAAAAATAAGATAATTTATTGATAATGTGTATGAGAGACAGATATTATTTGTCTGTGAGAGATAGAAAACAAATGTATTTGTGTGAGGAATGTGTGTGCATATGTGTGAAAATGTGTGTATGAAAGTGAGAGCAAATATGTGGGAAGAATAAAATTAAAATATATGTGTGCATATGAGAGAGGAAAAATATATGTAGAAGTAAGAAAAGAATAGTATAACTATGTATATGTGTGCCTGTGAGAGAGTATATGCAAGAGAGAGAGAGAGAGAGAGAGAGAGAGAGAGAGAGAGAGAGAGAGAGAGAGAGAGAGAGAGAGAATGTATGCATTTAAGTGAATCTATGTGTTTGAGAGAGAGAATGAATGAGATTGTGTACGTGAGAAAGAGTGTGCGCGGATGATAAAAATAAAGTTTATGTGTTTGCATACATTAAAAAAAATACAGTTGTGTGTGCATGATATGGAACGAGATGTTCAAGTTTTTCATGTTATTTATCTATATTAGCTTTAGGATTTTAGATAGGTTATTTCATATGATTTTAGTGTTATTTTCATTTATTTTAGTAGGATTTTTATGGTTGTTATTGTCGTCGTTGGTAAGGAGCATGAAAAGAGGAGGAAAAGGGCTAGTGGATCGATATCATAACTGGGGAGCAAAATTGCTGATCAGAAGACTTTATTCGATAGAGTGTGCCCACATCTTATATCGATATCTGTTGCCAGTTGACCAGAAGACTTCTTTCAATACAGCGTGCCTACGCCTTATGTCAAGAAGTCTACTGTGAAAATACGGGATTTACGATTTTCTGCAATTTTCCTTATTTTTCTGCTATTTTTCTTTCTTTTGTCTTAGGAAACTAATGTAGCCTATAAATAGGCATATCCTAGGGTTTCTTTAGCATTTTTTTATCAACTTATTCATAATAAACTTGGTTTTCACCAATTTCTCTCAAGTTTCTTGAGATTTTAAGGTTCTATCGAATCTCTTCGGAGTTAGATCGTGAATCTATCTCTTTGTTCTTCGGAAATCGTTCATGAAATAATTCCTTAAATCACGCTTCCGCGTCAGTGCATTTGCAAGTGTGATTTTGTGTATGTGCTAAGTGTATGTGTGTGTATGTTCATAAATGCGCGAGAAAGAATATGTGTATATTTTTATGTGCATTGACAGATGTGTGCAAGAAGGAAGTTTTCAGCAAATTAAGTGATAAAATTTTACTTAAGATTTTGTATATGAATTAAGTAATGCTTAATGTATCAAGTGGTAAAGAATTTTTGTTATCAAAAAATTGAAAGTAACTCAATCCATTAATTTTCAGCATTAAGCTAAATTATCAAGCTTTGGTATTAACAAAAGCGCAGTGACGTTTGTTCACATGTAAGCAATATGCAGTGAGCTCAATGACCCCTACCTAAACGTCACTTATTTACCTTCCAATCTACTTGACCAAAATGTAGAAAGAAAGAGACAGAAACTGTATACCAAGTGTACAAATTGATTTACTTTTTTCTTATAAGCTTAAAAAATATTTTTTAGTTCTTTAAATAAAACTTTTAATATGAAGATTTAGCACCTTTCACCCACCCCCAACCCAACATACCCGTAATCAGGGATCAAATTAAAAAAAGTAAAAATTTTGTTGACATTCCCCACTAAATTATAAGATATCTTTTAGGAGCTCTACTTCTAGAATATAAATTGTGTGCATTAGAAACCTGTTAAAAGCAAAACCTCTCAAGTCTTAACACAATCACATACTATCCTATAAACATATTAGAAAAGTGTATTTTCAAAAAAAAAAAAGTGTGAATTTATATTCATAAATCCCCATATAAGTTACGCATATATGAGCCCTCAAATTACATAATAAAGTAGTTCACAAAATGTGCCACGAGCAAACTGAGGCCATGCACCCTCTAACCCTCAACCCAGCCCCGGACCCCAGAGCAAAATTTTTGGAGGACCCCTGCGCATGATCTAGATTCTAGAACAAAATGTGCACCATTGCAACTTGCAGGACTCATTTACAAGCATATTTTCTAACCACCAAAAATTAAATTCATGTCCATGGCTTGTAAATAGCCGCAGGAGAAAAATGGCAACCAGTGCACAACTTTGTAGTACTAGTTTTTGTATAGGGTAATCAGATTAGATCAGGCTTAGGAGGGGGGGCATTTCTTGTAGCTTTATTGATAACATCTCATAAGTGTCTGGTTTGGGTGTTCTATTGTAACTTCTGGCATCCTGGGATTGTCAAAAACATTGAGATCAGCCCTTATGGTTTTTCTGTTTGTTATTTGTTGCCTGGCAGCTACTCATGAGAAGATATGTGCACCAGGTGGCATGTCACATGTACACAAGTACTGATCACCTACTACCAGCCGATGATCAATACTAGTGTCATGTTGTACCTAGTATTTCTCCCGAGCCTCATGATGCGTGCTGTTCCTTGCAGGACCATGTTGCCAGGTGACACGTAGGAGGGCTGGTGCCATGTCAGCAGATATGAGGGCCCTTCTTGAGAGGAGATATTTTGGAGAGGCCTTTTTTGGAGAGTTCATTTAGGACAATCTCTGTTGAGGGAGATTTTAGGCCTAATGGGAGTGGCAACCGTGGCTTGCTTATTGCCTCTTTGACTACCCTGTCAATTACCTCTTCCGCCTGCATCACAAGAAATAAACCAAGGTGAGCATTCTCTACAGGTACGATTTACTCATTCTTTGTTTCCTAATGCATGATGCTTGCTATAGAGTAATTTATTGGAAAACTAGCCCAATTGATAAAATTATTCTTCTCATGGTACGATTTTTGTTGCTGCCTTTGTAACACCTGACAGCTCATTTCCCTTGTATAGTAAATGCACTAAAAAAATAAAATGAAGAAAGCATAATGGTTACCAAGTGATAAAAAAAGGGCAATAAGTGGTCTAGGTTCAAGGCACTTCATATAATCCATTGTTCAGTAATGAAAAGATGTCCTAATGGAATTTAGACAACACGCATTATGGTAACATCCTTTGAACTCAGAAGGATTATCTATAGAGTTACAGGGCAGAATCAAGTCACAAAAAATTGAAGATCTCAGTGCACCATTATAGTCCCAAGTGCATTGTCATATAAATTGACTGAACATGGGGAGTAGGTAGGCTAACTTCTTATGCTTGAAGGAGATTCTTCAAATTTTCTGCAAATCTACAACTCAATCAAGTCACTGAGTAGTAAAATGAACTTACAGGGAGCAGGTCGGATGAATTCAACAATATGCTGCCTGTATACTGCATTTCCTTCGTAGTTTGGAAATCAGGAGCACTCTGCGTCAACCAAACAATACATGATACTTGGCAGCATGATAGAACTATGAGAAATAATAATCTAGGAGTCCAAGTATGCAAATAAATGTACTCACTTGAGGAATTTGGAGATGGGATCCAATAGTCGGTGGCATCACAGGGCATCCCCATGCATCTGCATGCGTCTGAAATTTTAATTGTACAATCATGATCAGTACAACTATGCAACCAAGTAGATGAATTATCAGCATTTTTAGGGGAAAAAAAACATCATTTCTATTTCCGGAGGAATTGATTTTACCCCTGCATAAGGCTTCCAATGCCAACTCTCATTAGGCAGCTGCCATCCAGGATAATACGTTGAACCCCACATCTGGATGCCACTGGTACAAGTGCCAGGTGGTACCCAGGCAGGAAAAACCTGACCACCTGGAAGGGCATGATTAGGAGGATATGGGGGGAAGGCCAAAACAGGTTGATTTGGATAATAATTCGTTTGTGCTGATACTCCTGGATGAGGCCATCTTCGTTCATTTTCCTTTGGCAAAATGTGTCTCCTGTGCATCCTGTATTTCTGCTTGAGAAAGTAATTTAGCCTAAACAAGTTAGAAAGTTCCTTCACCTTATCCTAACAGAAACATACAGGAATAGCATCATTTGTCTCAAATAGCTACCTTCCTTCTGTCACCTTTTGTTCCAAGTTATTTGTTGACAAAGAGAATACACAACTTGTTACCTCACTTGTTGAATTTGTATGTTAAATTCGTTTAGATTTAGAAGATCAAAAAATGTGGAACTAACCTATATATAAAATTCCTACAAGGATGAATTGGCATGTCAATATTTACGAAAACTTAACATATTCTTTTGCTGGCAATGTGGTGCATATGCCACTAATGCATTAACCTACAACCAGGATCAAACTGCAGTAATGTATATGTTTAGATATGTATGTGCAAGTACACAGTGATCTCATAAATTTTCGCTAGAGGTACTGTTAAAGCTACAACTTGACATGGAAATTTAATAGTTTAAATTTCTATTCTGCTCCTACGACAAGAAAAACAGAGAGCATATCCAAGAAGAATGACCATCATGCTTTGAGAAGGGAAAAGCCAATACTTTAGAAATCCATTATACACTCGTTTTTTCTCCTGCAAGTAGTTTTTTATTCTTGAATTAATGCAATGCAATACCGAAACATGGTTTTCTTCACAACTTTCTGGGATATTTTCTCAGTTTAACGTGGAACATGACCGTTAGTATCTTTCTAAGCAGTTCCAGTGTTTGACCAGGCTAACCTTCTATTTTCCTGTTGTTTCCTATATTACTTAAGCAATTCATCTTAATTCTACTTCTAAGAAGAAAATTACGTTACTAACCTGGAGATGGCTAGCCACGTTGTGCCTTGTCAAACCTTCCACTTTCATCAGTTCTAGTATTCGAGAAGGGATAGCCTGATCTACACCTAGTTGCTCAACTGCTTGTACAAATTTCTTATGTAGTTCTGGCGTCCAGTCTACCTGAATAAAAAATGTCACTTAAATGCCTCCTAAATCTTAGTTAACCAGAAAAAGGAATACAATCTCAAACTCATTTAACTGGTAAAACCTCAAATGTTGGTTGCAGTTCTATGGTACTTAATGGCTATTTGAATGAAATTTATTCAGCTGCTCTGAAAAGATCATCACATATTTCTAATCTCACGATCTATTAGACTGTCAATGCAGCCTGAGATAATATGGAACAAAGAAATTCAGGTATTGCAGATTTTCTTTGCCTTGGAATTTAACAAGTTTTGGCAAAAATCCTTACTTATGAAGAATATATAAATTCAAGAAATTGTTAAAAAATAAGAAAAGATAAAACACAATACTGAGTTGCTTAATCGTGAGATTCAAGCAAAAAATAAAATCTATATAATGGCAGTGAAGTGAAAAAAGTTAAAAGAAATCAACAAAAATAATTGTAAGAGCATATATGTTTCATTCAGAAATCAATAAAAATAATTGTACGAGCATATATGTTTCATAATTTGATGAATTTATCTTTCGTGATTAAATACTCGTGTGGTTAAAGATCACTAGTGTCTGACCTGCTTAATGATCGCAAATATTTACAGGGAAGAAAATTGATTCTTTCAACATAATTTGAGCTGTATCCATTACTCATCTTACCTTTGTCTTCTTCTTACTAGCTTTGACCCCATAAGTATCATAGACAGTAGATGATCTTTTAGGTTCAGCAGCATTAATAGTTCCATTGCCGGGGCAATCTTTACCTTCATAACAAGGAGATTTATTTAATTCAGTCCTACAAGTATTAGTTGATTCATGCTTCTCTTTGATGGCAGCCTTTCCCGAAGCTGGGCTAATCAAAGCAGTACACTCAGAAATTGAATTGCCACAAGTGGTTTCGACAGATTTACATTCCCCATCTTGCTCCGCACTGTCTTGTTCCGTAGAGAAGTTAACTTGATCCTGACAATCGGCATCATCTAATGATCTCTCTCCTTGTTTCAATTGTGGGGTTGAAGGAGCAGGATACTTGTCACAACCTGAAACTAGATCCGGGTTGTTTTCTTGCTCGGACAACAAACCTTCTACTTTTACCGAGACTTGTTTATCTGTTTCAGCCTTTCCAAACTGGAGCTGCAGCATGGATGCCACGGACTCTTTTACAGGCTTCAATGATTCTGAGACATCCTTTCCTTCTGCATTGAATGCCTGCCTTAGACCAATAAGTTCAGGGTTTTCACCGGGAAACAAAAAAAATGTGATGAAAAAAGGAAGCAGTTAGTTAGAATTCAACTGACCTTATGAACTACATGCTGCCATATATTTCGCAGTTTGTCTTTGGACACAGGTTTCTGAAGGAACTCAACTGCACCAAGCTGCGGAAACCCTCAAGTAAAAGAAGCATGATATATGTGGTAAACTGAACTCAATTATAATTTAACTTAGTGACTAGATAAGTTTGAAACATTAGAATAATTTCTGAAAGATCTAAAAACAGAATTATATATTATTACACAGATCTATCAATAGCCATGCTCTTGGGTGTTATGTATTACTTAGCAAAATTCAGCTTAGAGATCTTACTGCTATGCACTTCATCATGGTGCTTATGCAATTGTTGTCTGAAATCACTGCAAACAAATAGTTCAAAGGAAAAGAAGAAAAGGACAAAGAGAAAACATTACTATTTATTAGCAATTGAAAGAACAAAGAGAAAACAGGATGGCAATTCTTCGTTTTGTTATATTCCATGCAATCAGTCATCAGATATTGCATTCCATACCAATTGATTAAGGAAATACTTCAGTTACTTGGAATGTGTTTTTCTAAGGTAAACAACATCAAACCATACATTGTGCAAAAGCAGATTTTGAAAAATTTTGGTAGTACATAAGTTTCATAAAATACTAAAACATGAGAAATTGAACCTGTTGAATGGACAGTAATGCACTTACTTATGGTCGGCAATCCATTAGCAGTTTCTAGAAACTTGAATATGCCATCAGAGTTTTGGTCATCCACCTGCAACAGTTTGGAAAATTCCAGTCAGAAACACCATCATTGACCATCATAGTTATGGATGAGGCTGAAGAGTGTGATAGCAGTAGTGTTCATTGGAAGCTATTTTTCAAGAACACAACGTAGATGCTTTATTATGCTATGAGGTTAAAGAGAATGGTTTAAAATACTATTTGCCAAGCCATTTTAGGTAGAAGAATACTCATTCTCTGATGCCAGTACCAGAAAGGCAGCAATGAATCAATTAATAAAATGGTTTTGAAAGGCATTGAATTACATAGTAATACTTAACAATACAATAAATAGGCAATGAACCTAAATTTTCAAGCAACATTCAAGATCTGCAAAAGAAATACAGTACCTCGATGATAGCAACATGGAAGCACTCAGATTTGTTTGAGATTGCCGATAAAGCTTCATTCTCATTACAGAATATGGAAACTGGAGCAACAGCAAATATATGTTATCATTAGCATCAATGACAATTACAAGCACAAAGATAAAAGAATACCAAGAGACAAAATAGCAGCAAAATATCAGCAAAACTTTTTAAAAAAAAAAAAAAAATCTCCCTCAAAATCCCATAATAAAGAGAAACAGAAAGAAAAATGGAAATTGCATCATGTATTTTAGCTGAATTTTGTAAGCATTTAAAGAATCTGAACAGAAAATAGACAGTTGTCGCAATATACATTCGAAGGCTATTATGAGGAAACATAATATTGTTGATCCTGGATTCACTAAGTAGGCTAAATCTCGTGTGGAATCTGAAGCATTTTGAAGATGTTAGCTTTTGATTTTGAGGTCAATATTTGAAGGAAAGATAACTAATATGAGGTAAGCCTGAATATGTAAATACCAACGAGTTTTGATTCCAAGAACATACTTCAAATAAAACAACAAATATCAAAGAACAGTAAAAAGAAAGAAACTTTCTTAGCTTTTTACCTATATAATCCATTTCCTCAAGCTTTAACTTCATCTCTGCGACAGAACTGTCTCTACCAATTAGAAGGACATTAAGTCCCTTGGGGAAATCTTTCCAGTCCAGCAATTCGTTAGCAGTGCAAACCATTGCTGGCTTGGCATCCTCTTTCACTCAGCAATTATAAGCTCCATAAATAACCACTTATCTAGTCACAACCTGCATATTGCAAATTGATCAAAATCACCTTCCCTTATGATCATCAAATCTTGAGTGTAGTAGGATGCACAATTTTTTCACTTCCACGAAGACATGAAAATGAAACCCCTACTAAAATAAGGCAATTTTCCATCACAAAGTATTATTATTATAATTTTTGTATAAATTTTGCAGCAATTGAATAGAGAAATAAAGAAGACCTCAAAGCACAGTTGCATAGATAGTTCAATCAATGAAGCCATCTGAAAAATAAAATAAAATAAAATAAAGAAACTCATCATGCTTGTACATTTTCCTTTTTCATTGTGCATGATTGCACTGTTAGATCATAGATTCCATTCCAAATGCCAAGACACTACTAACTAGATTCTCACATTTCTATTTGCAGAAGATCCGAGAAACAAAATTCACAGTAAACAACAATAATCAAGATTTAATAACATCATATGACTAAAAAGTATATAAAAAAAGGAGACTGATTTTAGTTCACAAGATCCAACTTTTATCCAACTAAAAAGCAACAAAACACAGAACCCAAGTGAGATCTTTTATTTATTTATTTGCAAAGAAAAGTCAAGGAAACAAAAAAGTACTAATAATTCCTCTGATTCAGGTGCAGAAAAGCTGCAAGAAGAAAAAGCCCACCTGGCATCAAAACCAAGGAAGGAATAAAAGCTAGGCAAAAACTCAAACTAAGTGCATTAATAACTTTTGATCTTCAAGACTCTATGATGCATGTGTATGCTGAACTTTTTGTAGCAATATCAAGGTGAATGTTGAAGAAAATGCATGCAAAAAGCAGCTGAAAAAACACACAATAAACACTAGAACATGAGCAAATATAAGATAAATAGTTCACCTATCAGGAAGAAAAAGTTCTTGCTTTCAGGCTTGTTTTCTTGTTTGTTCTTGTTTTCTATATAATACTTCGAGTAGACAAAGAGACAAACGGAAAGAGACAAACTAAATCTAAGTGCGTGTCGCGAAGTTAAGTTACACGGTAAAAATGTATTTATACAGTTAGCTATTGACCAATTTTATAATTTTATAACAAATTTATACCTGGTAAAAATGTATTTATATTGTTCGCTATCGACCAATTTTATAATTTTTTAACAAATTTATACCTAGTAAAAATGTATTTATATAGCTAGTTACCGAACAATTTTATAATTTTTTTTAACAAATGTATGCTTAGCAATCTATCGCCATGTCACCTAACTCTTCGAAACAAATACTATAAAAAAAGAGAGATGAAGGTTTGGACAAATAACCTTCAACTATTGCCAGGCACAATCGAACAGCAATTAATTATCCAGATGAACACAAAGATAAACAAAAAAGGGATAGATGTGATTCAATGACGTGTGTATATATTTCCACATGAAAGCTCACAAAACCTTATTCCAAATTTTCAATATACAAAATTATTTGTAAATTTTTGTTTTGTAACCTGTACGTTATTTTGGACGTTGTTCAAAATAGCACCAGTAATTATTCCTGCCCTAATGAATAGGGGTAAGCATACTTGGTAAAAGTTGATTTATAGACTGGTTTCGAATTGATTCCAAAAATTTGAATAATCCGGTAAATCGGTTGTAGAGTAAATTCAAAAACTCAAATTCAGATTAGTTTTCACATAACAGGTTTTCAAATCGGTATTGCTAATTTCAAATTTAATTTAATGAAGATATTATATATATATATATATATGTATGTATGTATATCTCTGTTATTGTATATATAATTTAATCTATATAGTTATTACAATATATACAATTACAAGTAGGGATAGGCAAAAAAAAAACCTGCAAACCCGAAAACTCGTCCGACCCGACTCTAAAAATAGAATACTTGAAAATTTTTTCCTCAACGGACTAGCTTAAGGTCGGGTACCCGCAAATTTCAGGTACAGATTCGGGTCAAGAAAATAAAAACCCTTAAGTAACCGACCCGAGGGGTAATTACATAAATATGAGAAATTTAGGGACCTTATAGTATTTTATTTAGTCTGCACACAGTCACGATTTGGACATCCGCTTCTTAAGCTGTTGTCTGCTATATTCCAGAGACTATTTGAACGATTAACTGGACATCCGTTTCCTTTGGGGGTTGTCTGCTTCAGCTTTTTACTTTCCATTTTGATTTATTTCTAATTAATTTTACTACAAATATTCTTCGGTATAACATTAGTATACATTGTTATTAATTTGTTAATCATCAAAATAAATTTGCCCCATACCTTTAGATTTTCATTTGCTGACTAAATTTAATGGTCCAAATCAAGTTAATCCTCCTAGCAGATGAACGCTTAAATAGAAATTATTTGGTTGTAATGTTAAGCCATCCCTAGTCTCCAAAATTTTATTCCAAGACTCCTTCAAGAAAGTACTTTTTGCCACTATAATATGAACAATTAGAGGGTAAGAGGGAGGGGGGAAAAAAAGGTCATATGATTTCATAAAGACTACTTCTGTCTTTTTGCTTCTACCTTTAAATGAATAATGCCAGGCTTTTAACTTACCTTTTAGCCAAAATTTCTTTTTTTTTTTAATTTCCTCTGCTTTTGATTGCTATATTCCACCAAAAGATTTGTGATCACTGAACAATACTTGATGGTCACATTCAACATAATCCTAACCTTTCTGATGAGTAAATGAAGTAATCAATAGCCGTATTGGAAAAAATGAAGAGCCAAGATCTCATAAACAGCAGGGGACCAAATAAGGTAAAGGTACTAGTATTTCCTTTTTAGGCAAGTGATATAAAATTCAATTCCTTCCTAAAACTACGATGCTAATACTACTATATAACATAGCCATGAATTTTTGTGGGCGGTTTGGATAATAGCATCTTTAAGAGGGAAAGGTAATGGCATTAAATATAATGGGAATTCTTGAGAACCATAACTATAGGGACATGTTCTTAACAACTTTTTTTTTATTTGCTTTTAGCTTGTGATTTAAAAATCTGTTTTGTGGTCTCTTCGGGGACATCCGATAAAATCGAAAAAAAACTTGTTTTGTGATGTTTTCAACTGATTTCTTACCTTATTTTTAAATTTTTTAAAACTAAAATCAGGAGCAATTGATTTTCAATTTTGCAAAAATGAATTTTTACAAAAATAAAAATCTGTTGGGAACAAGCTAAATGAGCACATGTATCAGCTGTATCATGTCTACTTTTTTTTTTATTTTTATTTTACAAGGTAGCATGTCTACTAAAAGTTGTATTATATTTGCCAAGAATATAAAAGTCGAAACCTATTTTGCACAAGAATTCAAAAGTTAAATTTTTAATTTAGATTGATAAAAATGGTATGGGCATGATATCAGAGAAACAAATTTTGTATTCTTCACATTCTTGCATCATGAAGTGATTTAAACTGCAAAACCATCCGACAACCTCAACCTACATGTTACTTTCCCAAAACTTCATGGCTTAAGAGGTTAAACAGTTAACTGAGGTTTCTTAAATTTTTTTAAAATTAAATGAACTGGATCCCCTCTCTCCATCACTCTGCGATCTGTTTTTAGTTATGAATTAATTGGTTGCCCTTGATGAATGCAAAATGAGCCTTAGTTAATGTCCAAATTGCACCATCCTTGGAAAACTACATTCACGTGCCATTTATGGCAGCTTCCTAATTTCTATTTCACGTGAAGTTTTACTTACATTATGGCACCACCCTAAATCCAAGAGTAGACACTGCCAAATTCACAACTCACATTTTCACGTGATTGAGTTTGAGGGAGAAGAAAATAAATGGAAATAAAAAATTATTTTTTTGCCCTTTTGCTTTCACTTTCATCGATGAAGAAAGGTGAAAAGGGATTATAGGGCAAAATTCTTTCAATTTTAGAATATTATTGGAATAATAATGCTGTTCCTTTTTTGGGATGTGATGCATTATAGGAAGTAAAAGATGATTGAAAAAAATGTTTGGAGAATATTTCAAAATATTTTTTGGAAAATTTCTTTTTGTCAAACGGAGCAATCGAAGTCTAAATTTTATTATATATAGAGTTGTAAATGAACCGAGCTATTTGCGAATACAGCTTGACTCGGCTTGAAAAAAGTTGAGTTTGGCTTATTTGTATAACTAAACGAATCGAGCTCACACAAAAATTTTGACTCATTTAATAAACGAGCGACCTCATTTATTAAAGCAGTAAGAGTTTGAACATAAGATACTTGATTCGACTCAGTTTAAATTATACTTTTACACTTACTTAAACCGAGTTATTGGCGAACACAGTTCGACTCAACTCATGAAAGCTTCAGTTTAGTTCGTTCGTATAACTTAACAAACTAAGTTCGAACACAAATTTTAGCTCATTTAATAAACAAGTGAGATTGAGCTTGCTCGCTCATTTTTTTAAACGAGCACGAGTTCGAACATAAGATACTCGCCTGGACACAATTTAAATAACACCTCTATATGATACTATTTTTTAGGGAGGACTACATTGATACATCAAGTGAAATGTACATTCATTATATTATGGAAATTGTACATGTTTCTTGTGTATACTTTTGCATAAGCTTGTGTGTATAATTTATTAATGTTTATATTTCAGTAATGAATGCTTGTCTATGTGTAGCATAGATCTTTTCTTAGTTTGTTGAAAACAAAGTAGTGAATCTACCTAATGAAGGAGAAGCAAAATGTCACAAATTGGCTAATTACCCAACCGTAATTTTCTTTTCCACATTAACTTATTCTTCATTAAATGTGAGAAAAGAGAGTTGTTGGAGCGCCAAACCCTGAGCTACAAGTTCTATTTTACCAAGTTAATTCAGATAATAGCATTGATCGATAGTTTGCTAAGCAACTTTCCTTGATGACCGACCATAAACTCACAAAATTGATGAACTTTTTTTCTTTGAATAAAGAAAAATTCATTTACTAAATTTAGTTAATGTCTGTATCAGGATTCCATTAAATAATCCTTCAAAGAGAGTAAATTGATATTCTTTCCTTTGCGATAATACAAGAATTTATCAATGATGGTTATTTTTATTTTAAATCTTAATGATTTAATTTAGCAAGTCAAATAATGCTAGATAGATCTTATTTAGCTGTGCACAAATCTTCAAGTCTCTGAGGTGTTGCCAAATGTTCATGCGACACATGTCAAAAACCATAGAGTTAAGCTAAGAATTTTAGATGTTTAATGCGAAATTAAGAATGGTGAGTTGTCAGACTCATTAATGATGGTTGTACAAACTACTTATCTTTAATATAATAATATATTGGCTCTATTTGGATACATTATTTGGAGTATTTTTTTTAGAATTATTTGAAAAAAAATTTCAATAGTGTTTTTTGTTGACTTTTCTGGTAAGTTCAAAAGTTGATCAAATTTTGCTAGACTTTTGTTAAAATGGGGGGAAGTGTTTGAATTTTGAAATTTTTTTGAAAAACTTATTTGAAATGTTTAAAATTTTCTAACAATTTGTTTTACTTTTGACACGATTTTTTACAAAACGTAACATTTTTTTTAACAAATTTTTTTTAGAGAAACGGGAAAAATTGCAACGAATATTTTGAACTCTATTTACAATAGTAATGGAGTGTAATGAAGTAACGAGCATTGGCACCAGACGCTGGCCAATGTCTGATAAAATGAGAAATTTGAAATGAGAGGGAAAATTGCTTTCAAAATTTAAAAAATGAGAGGGAAATTGTTGAATTGTTGAAAAAATTTTCAAATAATTTTTACCTATCCAAACACCTTTGAAAAAATCTTCAAATAATTTTCACCTATTCAAACACCTTTGAAAAAAATTTTCCAAATACTTCTCAAATAATCATATAAGCCATTATTTCCAATTTGAATGCCACCTAAGTAAATGAAAATACCTAACAATATATTACAGGATCATCCATGGAAAGCTAGTAAGTGCTATTTAAATGACCTTTTTGCCGTCCGAATGGCTCTCCTCTTTGCATTTGTTTGTTATCATGTTGCACAACTTTAATTGGTATGGTTTTAAAGATAAAAACAGCTAAGGGCCTTTGCTCTTTCATTCAGTTCAATATTATAGGAAAGTTGGTTACAGTATGCGTTCATTAATGGATATCAGAGTTAACAATACCTACACAACTATAAAAATCATTTTGTGAGATTGAAAATATTAAAATTTACTTTCCACTATTCTCCGCTTGTGACTTTGATACCGATAATCATAGTGAAATTTATGATTCTATTCTGATTCCGATTTTAAATTCAAATCAAACAACTCTCATAAATATATATTGAAGGAATCTTTCAATAGGGGTAAAGGAATTACTAATTTGATTTGAGATGGGTGAATTGAGATTGTTGTATATGTTTTAGGGGCTAAATTGTGATTACTCTTTTTTCAAAGCAATTATCTTTGTAACACGAGACAATATGTTCGAAGTCAATTAAGCATAACCCCTTTGGGTTTGGATGAGACAATTCCGATCCTCATATGATTCTTTCCTCTGTTCTCCAAGATAATTTTACTGGGAATAAGTATTCTTCTGAAGTGAAAAATAGTAAAAAAGTTGTCCCAGAAGTTTTGAAAATAGACCAAGTCAGGAGATAAATCTCTTCTAATTGTACAAAAGATATCCAACATGTGGTTGGTTGCTGACCAGAACATCGTTACACCTATTAATTTTTGAAGCAATTAAGGCCTTCGTTTGTACTTCTATGAATTGAGTTGAGAAACATACGGTCATTCGAACTTAGGCGTAGCATCCTCGTAGGTTTTTAACCGTCTATGTACTTTTGCTACTGTATCTGCCTATTTGTCTTATTGGACTCTTTAAAATTTCATCTCAATATATCATATACAGAAGATGAGTAGTATAATCAATAATAAATACCATTTCCTATATGCGTATAGAAGTTTTGTACATGCACGAACCGTACTTTTTCGGTTAGATGTACAACAATTATGTTAAGAATAGCAAGATCAAAGTAATTCTACATCAATTGAGTTTGATGTTAAGTTCATAAGATTGTGAAATAGTGTTAAAATATTGCATTGAAGACATACAATATATTTGTTAAACATACATTTGAAAAGCATCTGTTTAGATTGCATTTTGTTAAAAGTATTATTGAAAAACAAATAATGTATTACTTTTTGAGACGTTATGTGTGTGATGTAAATTATAAAGGAGTAGTAATGGATATAAAAAGGTAATTGAAAAAATATGTTTATGAAACAATCCAAAACAACTTTTCAAATACTTAGCAATCCAAATAAATACGAGACTGTGTCCATTATACAATATTCCGGAATACAGCCTATATGACTTCAAAAATTTTGATTTTTAATTTATTGATAATTCTTCACTGTGAATGACGAAAGCAATTCGAACCATAGATGCTGTTATTTTAAGAACAACATGATTTAGGCGACTCTGTTATTTTGCTAACCTTTGTTTATTCTCTTTTAATGGTGGTAGCATGTATTTCATTAAATTGAATCCTAAAGTAAATGTATAATCCACTAGTTATTTTTGTTGGGAAAAAACTACTATTGACGAAATGAATGAAAACTGGATTTCTTAACCTCACAAGTTGGCCCTTGCCATTTAGGACCATTTGAAGTGTTAATAACATATTAATTAAAATATGTGACTTTGTTCAATCTTGTTGACTCAACCTTGTTCTTCTAATTTTGCTTATTGAAATCAGACTGTCAATTTGTTCCAAATAAAACTTACGACAACTATTTGAAATCAGAACGTCAATTTGTTTCAAATAAAACTTACGACAACTATTTAAAATCAGAATGTCAATTTGTTCCAAATAAAACTTACGACACCTAGTTGTCATGAAAACCACACCGATCGCTGTCAATTCCGTTATTATTCTTCTCTAGAGCATCTATTTAACCAGGGAGTTTGCCATATCTGTGGCCCCTGTTGATACGTGTTACCTCATGCATCACAAGTTAGGTAGGACAACTCTCAAAGGTTGGATATAGATGCCTTAGATTTGATCCATGACTAAAGGTAATATGACATATTTAAAAGAAGACAGATTAACTAAAAGCCATGTAAGTGTTAAGTCATGAAATTGACCACCATCCACCAATCAATTGGACCAAAAAAGTCTTTGAAAGTTCAATTTGGCATATACTGAAAACTGAAAAGATACAAGTAAACACAAAATAAAGGGCAAGAATCCACTATTTAATTATTTATAACAAATATTAATTAATTTTCTTTAGTGTTTTGATTTGAGTCCGACATCGAACCAGAAATAAGTCACTGAATTAGACTTTCTTATCCATGTACTTTTTGGCTGTATATGGATCAACTTTAATCGTACAATAATTTGAGTTTTCACAGTTTAAACACGAGACTAATCGATAATTTTTCATGTTCTGCCTTTTATAGTCAAGCATTAGAGGTCTGTTAGCAAAAGTGGGCTATTTACATACATATTTGTATGGTCGTCCTATATTTTCTCCTCGAAACATGCTTCCCATGTCATTAAAGCCAAATAAAATCCAAAAACATGAGTCAGTCATACGTGTGATTGAGGGAAACAGCAATCATTTAGATCACGTAATCTAATATATTTATCGCAACTTATTATTAATTGTTAAATTATTATGGTATGGTGAATGATTATGGACTGCGATCCAGTGTGATTGAATAATTGAATTTTTATTATTATTTTGGTGGTTGCTTGTATTGATTTTTGAAAATAGACAATGCACGTCTTGTTTTCTTTATTATTATGATGTAATTTTCTTCTCATCTAACTCCTTTCAAATATAACTGGAGATTTCATAATGAGCACATGTAATATACATAATATAGGTTGGAAGATATGTTTGATTTTCTAAATTATTTAGAAAATAGGATTTTCATAATTGAATCATCTCTAAGTTAATTCAACCTCGAGTTAGGTGTACAATATTTTAAGTACTTTAATCTTGCTTTCTATGGCAAAGGAGGAAAGAAAATATATTTAACTAACATCATAAAAAATTTCATAGCAATTACTTAATATTATCATTGCATGCTAAAAATGGAAACTTAGGGTCGTATGCTTCTCTTTTTCTTTGTATAGCAAAAAATTCCCATAGCAATAGGTGTAACAAAAATGGTGATTTTGGGAGAGGTGTTATACCATGTATCTGAGATGATAATGGGATGATGTTCAAACCGTAAATGCGTTAGGTGCATGGGCCACTTACTATCTTAATAACTTGAACAATTAGATGACGGAAATGAACGTTGATTAAATAGTTTTGGCACACATTCAAGAAAAGTTTGGTGCTGACTTAAACAGATATCCCTTTTCTTCTTCTTTGATCAAAATTTCAGCAAGAAATAAATATTTAGGTTGAATAGAAAGCAAGGGAAATTGTCATCTGACCATGTGATGAAAGCAACATCAACTAGAGACCTTGTACCAAAGCTTATCAACTGCAGACAATTGCCTCTCGCCTACCTCATTCTTGAGACTTGATATGATCAAACTCTAGGATTTTTATATTCGTAGATTCTATTTCCTTTTTCATAAGAAAATTCTGTGAATACGTTGGATGTTTTAGATGACTGCTTGATACATCTGATGTTGAATTGCAGATGAAGAAGAAGAAGAAAAAGAGAGAAGTTGTGCACCATAAGTTTTGTCTGCCATCTAAAGTACATTGATGATGGCAGTAAAATTGTGTGTCTATATGAGAGTGTACTCGAAAAATGGTATTACGTATATTTCCTTTGTTGAACCTTATCTACTATTATATGAGAGTGTCTATATAAATATATAACAGATATTTATTTGATTATATTATTTTTTATCCTAATTTATTCTTCACTCTAAGGGATGGGCTTTTGAAATTCATAATAATATGGATAAAATTAAGATGACTAATCAGAAGCATTTTGTGGACTTTCTTTGAGATGTAAATTTATGGTAGAAATTAATCATGCATCTTTATTTATTAGAAGAATAATAATGTATATATCCTCAATAATAGAAATTTGTAGTAGTTGGATATTTATGTTATTTAATAAGAAACAATTCTGTTTGGATGGTTATTTTTGAGATGTTTTTTAAGAAAATATTACTTTTGCAGTTTTAAAGGCGTGTATGGAGTTTTTAAAAGATATGTTTCTAAGAAACAAAACCAAACAAACAAACTTATATGGTGAATCTACTTTCAAGGACCAAAAGAATTATTTTTTTTACGCCTTTTGTGTTCTGTAATTTCTCGTCTTCCTTTCGCCAAATCATACTACTTCCAAGAACAAATGGACATTTACCTTTAATGGAAATTTGGATTTTAACCAATTTTTCGAACACTTGGAGATTTGAAAAATACAAAGATTTATTCACGACACCAATAATAAATTATTTTGCTCGTGAGTTTATCCCAATTGAACCGAGTAATAAATTAACGATTGAAAGTTCTCATTTGCCGGCCTCCAAATTGAAGGACACCCTTCAAGGAGGTTGACGATTTATCAGAACTCTTGTTCTCTTACAGATATCTCAATATATATATATATATAAAAGACATGCCTCAAATGATAAACATTTTATCTTTGCGAGTGTATATTTGACTTTGTCAAGACTTCTTATGTTTAAAATTCTACCAATGTACCCTAATGTAAATTTCCCTTGTCTTAATCTTTAATTTCAAATATTTCTCTTTTTTTTTTTTGGGATCACTAGTTTTTATAATTCAATATATACGTGCATCATTTTCAGATCTCTCTTATTGAGCATCATTCAAAAGATATTCAAACTGCCAATTATTCAAGATTATATGAAATGAGAGAGATCCACAAAGGCAAAAGAAGTACTACGACTAAATAGGATCCATCAAATGTTTGCAGAACAAATGGACCATTTAAAAAAAGGAAAAAGAAAATTATTACTCATTGTACTTGCGTAGAACAACAGAAAACTACAATGCATTTCATGGAGGAGAAACATCCCACGTTAATCTTATAATGTTGTCGATGTCAGGGATAAGAATGACCTGTTTACACGTAGAAAATAGACAAGGGAAAAAGAAAAACTTTGTGAAGAAATAACTGTTCGCTTATTCTAGCCATATATGGTCATGCAGTCATTATTTTCGGCTTCATTTACTTGTTTGCTTCCAAATTGTTCCAAGCCAAAAGCTAAGAAGACAAGCCATAAGACAGACAATTATTTGCTTTGGTCATTTGAGTGTTGGTTTAATTCCAATTATTGTTACAACACCACATATCAAGGTCCCAAAACTCAGTTTTTGGCCAGTGCATGCACTCTCTCTGTTCATACTAATTGGTATTGAGTTCAATCAATAATGGTAATATCTTTTCCTAAAATTAGTGGTGCCCGGGAAAATTTGCTCTGACAAAAATAAGTACAATATCACCGAAGTGCCAAGTTAGGTTAAAAAAAAAAAAGTTGGTAACTTATAAAAAAATTTAATATCTTTTAAAAAAAAAACTTACGATCTTTTCATAACGCAGCATTATCAAAGCATTTTCCAAAATTTGGTTATTCCCATGAAAATAAATAAATAAATAGGTTTGTTCGTGTATGATAGGCTAGCATATACTATCCTGAGAGAGTAAAGATAAGCAATAAACATAGCTTCCTGTCCTATTGTTATATGTACTCCATTCATAGAGAACGAGTTTCATTCGAAAAAGAATACATAGACAAGCCATAGATATCACGAATCGACAGCAACAGCTGTTAGGGCTGTTTTCGTATGCACTTTTCAGCTAATGTTTGGTCAGTTTATTTTGTCATTTTGATTTTCAACAACCTGACAAAATAGAGGTACATATTAATATCTTAGCTCCTGGAATGCCTAGTCTAGGTGAGCTGTACCTAGCAATGGAAAAACCAATCCTTACACTAAAACCACAAGGATCAAATGTGAAAATCATCCCACTTAATAATAGCAGCGAAGAGATAATTGAAAAATCATTGAAGTTTAGGATGCAAAAAGTGCCACAAGCCCAATATTTTGAGGGTGCAAAATGACATTTCTTTGCCTAAAAATCTTATGACTACTCCATACTGTAAAAGCTTTTTTGCTTTTATTTATTTGCGCACTTATATACCTCTACATTTTAAAGAAAATGCATCCTAATGTTCTCACTTCTCAGTGCCAGTCAGCCTACCTCTCATTTTTATCAGCAATCTTACCTTAATTAAGTTTGGAGCTAAAAGAAATTGATAAAAGAAGTGCATCTTACCTTAATTAAGTTTTGAGCCAAAAGAAATTGATAAAAGAAGTGCATCTTACCTTAATTAGGTTTGGAGCTAAAAGAATTGACAAGGGAAGTGCATTCTTTTGTTTAGAGTGAAAATTAGGATTTAAAGAATATATAAAAAGGCGAAAAGTAAATTAAAAAAAAATGGAAGAGGAACATGAAATTATTGCGACCTATGATGTATGTGGAAAGAAATCCCTTGTTTCGAGGGGAGCAAATGAGCAAACATGATTTAAACAGTGTGTAAAGTCAATTTAGTTTAAGAACGGAAAATACTGAAAATTTTTTTGGCTGAATTTCAATGGTGCATTTAAAAAAAATTAAGGTGCAATAATAGCCAGTCTATTTAGATAGTTGTTTTTAATAATTTTTTAAGAAAATATTATGTGATACTTTTTATTTTTTGAAAATATGTACGTGAGATAAATTTCATAGAAAAATATATTTAAAATTTTTTGAAAACATATTTTTTTAAAAACTCCATCTTCCAAATGGAGTAAACATTTCTTAACAATCTACTTATATATTTCTTTGACAAACAAAGAAACCAACCCAACTTCCTTCATGAAAGAGGACCAACGCCAATTATCAAGATGTTTCACATAAAATAACAATGGAGATATCCATAATATATATTGAAGTGGCATTCTTTTTCTAAAACAAACAAATCTAGCTGATGCCTTCAACTCTCTGATATGCTGCATAACTAATTATTAAGAAGAAGTTTCACAAATATAGGCCATCAAAGCAACATCCTGGTTTTCATGCAACAACCAAATCAAGAAATCTAACATTTTCAACCATGATATCAAATTCTCAGCCTAACAATCTTTATCACATTGTTTTTTGTTGCAGACGATCATTGTCATGTTTTTACAATTCTTGGCTGTTAGTATAATCTTTGATGCAAGAAGTACAAGGGTTTGGAAGTGTTGTCCTAATGGACTATAATTGTATGTCTTGTTGCTCACCACTTGAGCCTAGAAGCTGGACCATATTCAAAACCACTGAATTCCTCCTGGTTTTGGTAGGTATATATTGTAACTGTCACTCTCTAAAAATATTTTTGACAAATAATACTGTAATATTTTTTATAAATTATAATTTATATACAACAAAAAAATTTGGATAAAAAAATAAAAATATGACTAAGAAATATGTCTAGAAAATTTTCAAAAGAGAATTTCTATAGAAGTTCCAATCCAAACAGATGCGCACACAGTACACAGAGTAAACAGGCACACAGAGCAGTTTTAAGCCCATTGTTTTTTGCTTTATTCTTTTGTGGCTCTTTAATGTAAGTCTTGGCAAAATTTACTTCACAAAATTCATATCCTGGTTGCTATTACTGATATAGTACCTTTTGTTCTTGTCCCTCAGTTTTGTCACTCACTAGTGGTTAGCATTATCAATTCGCTTGACTAATTAAATAGGTTAACATCAATCAAAATACCATGATAAAGTATCAGTTCTTACCAATAAAAAAAATAAAATTATAGTTGAGATTTAAGATGATTTTTTGACAATTTGCATCATATTAATTATTGCCTGAATAGAATAGCTAATCTTGAATAATAATTACTAAAGAGAAGGATTTGTCTACAGTCTACAAATATTCTTTTTTACATTTGAATTTGTTAAAATATTTTGAATATGAGTTATTTCTACATTATATCTGTTTATTTTTACAGGAAATGTGAAGAAAAATATTAAAGGGAATGTTTGTTTTAATAGACGAACATAATATAGATATTTTTGCAAAATTTGTGATATACCCAAAGTTACAAAATTAATTTCCATTTCTCCAACTAAATTTAAATGTTTTCATCTAATGATCTTTTCATTTTTTATTTCAATATGTCCAAACAGTATGAGTACGAGTCAACCAATATATTCTGCATTTAAATTGCAATACATACATATACATATACATATTTGTGTACACTTATGTAGGTAGGTACGTATGTACGTTCGTACGTATATGTAGCCTAGAAAAGTGAAATATTAGTGGTAATCCCATGAATTAATTAGCGAAGGACACTCATATTTTTTTAGGCCATTGTCCAGTGTCCACCACCACAAGGCCCACCACTATCACATTCTTGTCTCGTGGACAACTTAAATTCAACCAGAAATGTTGGATGATTAGCCCATGGTTGAACCGACAATTTTGTCTCATGTAAAAAGGGAATTCAACGTTACCTGTTGATACACTGAGAATTACATAAACAAAGACTTGGTTCATGGGACGAAGTTGATTACATTTCATGTCTAGTTTCCTTGGTAGTGCAAATACGAGGCAGCATTCAGTTTGCCATTGATTTCGCTTTACTGTGAAAAACATTTGTTCATCATGAAATCTTGAATGGCCTGTCAGGAATAAATCCAGGAAAAGATAGGCCAGTGAAAATTTTTCTCAGGGCTTTGTGTATTTATAATATGAATTATTATCTTGAGGAGAAGCTAATAAAGTATTAATATAACATACTTTTTTTTTTTTTTTGTGGTGTAAAGAACAATAGATAGCATAGGAATTTTACTTGTGACACTATTTTGGGACTTTCTGAAGTCTCATAAATTAAAGGATTTTATAACCTTTAGAATTTCAAATCCAGGGAAATTAACATTAAAGAAAAGTCGGAAATTTTAAGAATTCCATGAGATTAAGGGATTCCTGTGATTGCATTGCCCGAGAGAGAGAGAGAGAGAGAGAGAGAGAGAGAGAGTATTGAAGCTGATATACTGAAGCTTCCTGCGATACTTGCTACATCTGCAATCATTCCAGTTGATGCACAAAAGAAAACAGGCTAAAATGAAGAACAGAAATACCTCTAAGTGCTATCAAAAGTTCAAATGAAGCAAGTCATCAATCAATAAAAACTACATTATTCTAGCTAACTACGTTGAAGCAATCAAATATCACTGTTTTACTGAGCAATTCTTGCTTTCTGATTTAAAGGGCTGTGACATTTATTCAGCCAGATCATCCAAGTCACACCAGAACATTCATCCAAAAAATGCTCTATAACAACACTTACACAAGTAAATCTACGTATCTAGATTCAAGAGTGAAGATGTTTAGCATCTCCAGATAGAGCTGTATAGTTTCTGCTTTGCAGTGACTGTTAGCTTGCCTCGTATATCCAACAATATATATACTGTTTATGCATCATCGGTTGTGTTATTTCCTGCGCTGCCAACCCAATATTGTTTGACTGCAATGAATACCTTTTCTGGCACGAGTGGTCCATCTTCATGATCAACCAATTTTATATCCCACCTCATTCCTCGAGCAATTTTTCTCACCTCGTTCAAGACATCAACTCCATCACGGATAATGATGCTCCCTTCGGGCCGCAAAATTCGGTCCATTTCTAGGAGAATATCTTCAAATTCACACCTGTTTACTTGTATTATCAGCACATTAAGATAACATAAAAATTTTATTTAACCATCTCATGTTACCTACTAGGTAACTTAATTTACTTCCAAAATTACAACATTATTGTAGTTTCTGAAAGCAGGATACAAAGTTTTCATTTTTTTTTTTTTTTTTTTTGTTTATAGAAGCATGTCTAGAATACCAAATTTACTTCAACTTCATGACATATGAATCAAACAATAAACCAAAGGTAAGACAATTTTTCTAATTCACTAGAGCTTTTCCCTTCATGCTGTTACCATACTTCCTCATTGATATTAAAAAAGCCTGGCTTTATATTATTTGCTAGTTGCTTTAAAGCAAAAAAGTAAATCCAAGAAGATACAAACTTTTTTACTTAGGAAAGATAGTAATATGTGAACTTTGGCATTCAGCCTGGATGGAAGGAACGCTCACTTGTCCTGGTATAAGCTGAATAAGCCACTAGCATGAAGGAGTTCATATGTCCTTGGGTAAGTAGAGAAGCCTTCACACCTGAACCAAGTAAGAGAATACGAATTACGTAACAGAAGATAAGGATTTCCATTCATCCAAAAACCAAAGGGATTTATACACTTCCACCAAAAAGCACTTACTACTTGGACTTACTATATTTGTGTGAAAACTTCAAGTGTGATAAAATCATTGGGAAGGGAAAAAAAAAATTAAAAAAAGAAGAAGAAGAAGAAGAACACGGAGATTTCAACACTATAAGCAAAGGTTTTATTTCAGTTGTCTCACTAGGAAGAAAATGATGAACTCATTTTAATTATTATTGGCATCATGATGAAGAAAACCATGGAATAGCACTGACTTCCATGCATCTATTAAGTATTTTAAATCAGAGACATCTCCAAAAGTACTTTAAGTACACTGTCAACTGAATTCACATAGAAACCAGCTTTACATCCCCCAAAAATATATCAGTTAAGAATTTTATATCAGAGACATCTCCAAATGTATTTAAGTATGTTGTAAACTAAATTCACAAAGAAACCATCTCTGCATTCCCCCAAAAGAAGAAACTCCACATATAAGAAGGAGAGTAATACCGACCAAAGTCACAATATTAAAACATGATAACTCTAGTTTGAAAGAAAAAAGGAAGAATTTAATTACAAAAAGTTATGACCATGAAGATGCACAGAATAATGCTAAGAGAATTAAAGTGTACCAGTCATGATACATGCCGATCAGACCCCTCTCATATATGACACCCAGAGTGTTCTGAGCAATAGTGGGCACAACGTTCATTACCCACAGCTTTGATGATTCCAAATTTGCTGCAAAACCTCCAAGGCCGGCATTCATATCCATTATGTTTCGATATCTTGTGGTTCCGAGTAAATTATTGTTCTTCTTATAGACACTTAAATGTTTTTTCCATAGCTTACTGTCCTCTTGATAAGATTCAACTGTGACTCCTGGGACCATTGAATTTGCTACTCGGGGCGGGACTGCAAAGAGCCTAGCTGGAAACTTCTCCAGCTTTCCACCAGCCACTTCAGTGGCACTTGTGACTTCAGGCGAAGGAGTTATGCATGTTTCCATTTTCTTATACCTAAAAATCATTAATCAAAAGTTAGGAGGAAAACAGTCCAGAAAATATTACAATTTTAAGTTTTTATAATTAATAAATGACCAAGTAAAAATTTTTTCAAGAGCCAATATTGGTACACCAGGGGATTTACTCAAGAGAGATGACAAGACATCAACTAGTTATCACAGCTAAGATTTTCAGCAAAATTCTCATATTGGCTAGAATTCAGTAAATAGCAGATATTGTATATAAAATGATTGCTTCTAATTGATTATGCAAGAGTTTTTTCTGACAGGAGTGATTTTTTCCAGCACATAAAAGGCTTTTCGTCCAGATTTCTTTTAAAACTTAAGCATGCATGCACGCACAGCTGACCATGGAGGCATGCCTAAGTTACAAATATGACTTAAACTGAAGTTCACAACCTCAATGGGAGGAAATTTTCACCATATTATCAAGATGAACAGCAGCAGCAATACTGCACCTCATAATCCGTTTGTGATTAGATGATTTCAGAAAGTTTACAATGAGAATCACAGAGCTCAGTGGATAAAGGTCTATGTTTCTCATCTTATAACAAGTGTCCAATTTTTCTCCGTCTTCCTTCCCCCAGCCATCCTCACTTCTCTCTTCCCAGACCTCCCCTTCTTAAAACTTTCACAAAAAAAAATTACAAAGAGAAAAAGAAGCTTACTGTAATAGAGTGAAAAGAAGAAATACCAGAATTAAACTAGTAGCTTATGAATGAGAAAGTTACACAAAATAAAAATAATAATAATAACTGTTAATTATCTCACCAAACATCATCCGCATCTTTAGATTTACACACATTGGCAGACTTCCTCCTGCATGATCTGGAGTTTATTTTCTTTCTAAAGATGGCAATGTCTCCTTTCTCATACTTTTTCTCCCAGCAGAGAAGTTCAGCAAGCTTCTCAATCCTTGTTTGCTCAGCTTTTAGATCTTCCTTAGAACGCTTCCAGGTCTGGTAGTAAGTCTTCCAGTTAATTGGAGGACCAGACAAGATCCAGTATCCACCAGGTCTGAGAACTCTATCAACTTCCATTAAATACACACCCTCTGCACATAATATCTTAAATTTAGGGTCACCAACTTCAGGTTCAGATAAAAATGGTTAATGTTGCAATGATTTGGCAATTACAGTGCTTTAACTCTAGACTTTGACCATCCACATTTCTTCAGTAAACAACAGGAGTCTGACATTGCTCCAAATTATTATTGTTATCCAATGGAAAAATCAATCATGAGCTAAAAGTTATGATCTCATTCAATTATTTCAGTTTTGACACACCTCATTTTCCTAACTGCAACAATAACTGAAAATTAAAATTTTAAACAATCCTCAGTAAGCACATTTTATTTTCTTTAAAAACATGTTGTGTTAATGATGATATGAGTTGCCAAAAAAAAAAAAAAAGAAACATCAATTGTGTTTGCTTATAAAATGTTTATCAAATATTAACTAATACGTGAAAGTCAAGGAAAACCACAATTTTCTGTCAATTCCCGCTGATTGCTCATTAGGCAATTCAATCTTAGTCATGTCAACCATCAAAAGGAAAATAAGAACTTTTCCTAATACAGAATTTATTTCGAAAATTGAACACAACTCCTTCATGTTTATTTCAAAGCTACAGCTTGTGAAGTAGTGAGAGCAGAGAAGGGAGCATACCTATGACTATTAGGATCACAATACGACTGTGATATACCAATTTGTTATGATATCTCTCCTTTATCTAGTGACATTATTGCAGGTTCAATAAAACGAGTCTGGTTTTCAGTTTAATACACTCCGACTTATTTGAACAGTGACACTTTTCTTATCATTACCACTTATGAATGGTGCATTACTTTTTCTCACAGTAGCCTACTTTTAATATGTCCATACCATTCATACCAAAGATCTCTTAACTTATTCCCTGTAATTGCTGCTTCAACCATGTCCTAAATGCTTTCATTTTTAATCTTTCATATTATGCCACAAAAAACCATTTTAACATATATTTTCTTCTGGAAAAGTTGACATGAAAAATATCGCCTCATGAATGTACATTATTTCAGAAAATGCTATGCCGCACCAAACCGAAAAAAACAAGGCTCCACTAGATCTGATTACATACCATTTTCTGCCCATGGTATCAGACAGCGAGAACATTGTGCCATGTCAAATGCTCTTGCTGGGAATGGAAGCTGTATTGACCCCAGAACACCAATAAAAGCAGGCACACCTCGCTCCAATGCAAATTGCACTTGTGCTTCATGGTTGTCCCTTGGTGCAAATGACATCGCCAACACATTCCTCTTCAGCAAGTATGCGCCCCAGCTTGCAACCTATCAGGATTAATGGAACCAGTTTGAGAGCTAGAAAAATTTCTTGCCATTTGAAATCTTACATTATGCCATGAGATGCAAAGAACAGGGAACTGGTAGTATTATACAATAAAAAAAATGCTGATTTTAAGATAATAATATCATAAAGCGCAATGGCTAAGGTACCAGATGTATTATGCTTATCATTTTAATCAAATGTTACTGGAAATGATCAAATTCTAGAGAATAAAGAAAGCAGGTGCCTGCCAGGCATCTAACTATCAAGTCTCATCCCTATCACTAGCACAATTTTAGAAGAATTAGGCTACAGAATTCTTAAGTTTTTATTCCTTTATGTCCTTCTTTCAGGAAAATAAAAACAGCTAGAGGTGACTTAATCTACATTTAAGATGCTCAATGCAGGAACATTAAGTATTGAGCATCATAACATTTCCACAAAATAAAAAAATAAAAAAAGAAAAAACAAAGATTTAAAAAGAACATACTCCACAACCAGTGTCCAGTGCTGTCCTGATGGATCCATCGGCAATGGGAATCACTGATGCAAGTTCATCGATATATGCATCTGCACCCTGAGGAAACATCGTTCCTCCTCCGGGAAATTTAAACACGTTACCCTGAAACTCTACCCAATGCTGCACGGCCTTCTCAACCGTCAAGTGTTTGTAAGGTACATTAGCATAATGGACATAGTCACGACCTTTTGGCCAGGGAAATGGAGTTGTCCATCCAGGGGGTGCTGGAATAAGACAATGCAGCTTTTCTTCTGCTGGTGGACAATGTCTCTCTCTATATATCATGTTCTCCCTTGGGAAAGTCATTGCCCTGTCTTGTTCTTGACAAGGAGTATAATCAGTATATCGAACATCACAGGGCTCGAAAACTTTGGCTTTTGGCTCAGAAGATTCAACAGGTGGCTCTTGATTGTGATGTGATTCAAAGTCCAGAGAAGGGGAAACACTGCAGTCTGTACGCTTGGTTATTTCCATCGCTAGTCTATCTCCTTTTCCAAATCCACTATTTTGCCATGTTCCGAGCAAGTAAAAGAAACAGCACAGACCAAGTACGACAAATATAGACACAGGGCTCCGTCCTCTGTTGCCTGACGATTGATGCTTCAAAGCCATATTTAGCTTGAGAAAGCACAAAAGCAGCTCCATGTTATAGTGGAAAAGTTAGAAATCATATTCATATTACATGTAAGGCAACTAAATATGCATGTGAAGACAAAATGTAAATCTTTAACATGGCACAGCAAGAGAGTCCTTCCCGTATTGGTTTAGCTTAAATTTTTGTTCGACGGATGGGTTTCAGTTATAAGTAGTTTATCCTTGGCAGACTGAGCTACTAACAATCACCATCTATGCAAGGATACCTGAGCCTTGAAAGAGATTGATCTTAGTTATACGAGGTTACAAAATTAACACCCATACCACAATGTGTTTAGGAATCATATAATGCGTGTATCCCAACAAAGGCTTGTGCTCACAAATGGAACATGAGGAAAAATGGCAAAAAGAACAAACATTAAAGAATCTTGTCCTACTCGCAAAAAGACAAAGGGCATTATGTCCACAAATTAGAATGCTCCACATGTTTGTAATGTAAGAAAATAAAAATCAGCAGTAACATTGAGTAACTAAACAACGTGTCAAACATTGCAATAAGCTTCTCAATCCCTGCCTGACGAGTAGTGCTGTTTTTTATTGAAGTTTAGCAAGAAGTATGGAGAGAAAAAAGGATCCACAATCGAAAGACTAATTTCATTTCATTAGCAGCAAAGAGTTCTTCTTGCTAAGTTATGAATAACAAATTACAAATTCAGTCAAAATAAATTTTGTGGCCTGAAACAAGAAAGATAGGAATATTAGACCAAAAGTTTGCAGTATCTGATAGATTAGGGTATAATATCATAAGCTAAAGGGTAAAACATTAACAGAGTAACCTTTTGACTAGGTTGATGAATCCCTAAAAGGACACATTTGATGTTTCGAAACCAAATACTACTAGAAATGCTTAAGAATCTCAAGGCTAGAAAGCCTAGAATTACTTTAAAAATCATATCAACCACTAGGATGCTTTATACCTACCAGGGTGGAGGGGATCTATCCTTGAAGTGTTCTAATACAACTACAAGTTTTTTTCAAGCACACTAATAGATAAATCTTTCCATGTCCATTTTAAATCCTGTTTAGACTCTGATAATTACTGAAGAATCCTCAAAGTATAGTTCCGCCATATTTAAGAAAGATCTATATCGATCCAACAAAGATGCACAAATAGAAAATTTAATGCAATAATAAGACAATTGAATTCACAAGTGAAAATTTAATGAAATACATATATCCTCAACATAAAAATGGGGGGAACTCATATATTTAGGCTTTCCATTTAAACCATGATCCATTTTCTTAACAGTTATTTCAGCAGAGTAAGATGATTGACAATCTAGATTGCTTCTTTGGCCGAATGAACAACCATACCCTTTTAACCATCAGATGAAAATTTACTCCAAAAAGAAAGAGTCAACCAAGAAATGAACTAGTCTACACCCAGGAATCTTTCGTCTATGAATCAGAAAGGTAGGAAGAAAGACAAAGTGTACTGGACAGTTGATAATTGAAAGTATATCGGCTGTAAATGTTTTTCACATTTCTTTTTTTTTAAAAATCATTAACCCCATAACTAAAGCTAAATGCAAGAAATCCACAACCAATCAAAAAGGTCATTTATTCACACCTAAAGCTTTAATCTACATGTCCCATAGCAAGTATATGCAGACTTGCAGTTTTTAACAAGAGATATAACAAGATAAAGATCAACTAACTTTATGCATAAAAATACAAGAATCCAAGACAAATATAACTTCCTCGTTTCAAGACAGATCATATAGTCTTCAATCAAATTAAAGAGCTAACTGTATTACCATAAAGTTCACAACTTTATTGAAAAAACAAATCATAACAAGCATAATGCTTGGAGCAAACAAAACAATGAAGTGAAAAAAACAAAAAAAGAAGATCTAAATCCAAAGTTAAGTACCAATAAAAAGGTAAGCTTTGCTCTTCACCGGCTACAACTGACTAAAATCTAATCTGGATTGTGAAGTAAACTTTCAAAACTAGCAAAATAACCTCAGACACTCCTATAAATGATGACTACGAGCAAGGAAGAATGGTGTAAAAAATGGGAAGAGAAAAAGATATCAATAATCCCATATATCAGTTCTGGGGTGGATTCTTAAATCTTGAGTTTTTGGGTGAAAATGTAAATAGATGTAGCGGTGTAGTAGGAATAGTGTCTATGCTGGCTGACTTGTGATTATGATTTTTTTGGCCCTTTTGTTAGCAGTATCAGTAATTAATAAAAGTGCAAGAAAATTATGGACGATCTGAGATTGATTGAGAGCACTTTACAGGGAGGAGAGTGCGGAAAAAGTGAATGGTAGAAGAGGGAGGGTGACCGTATTGGACTAGAGCTGGACTATTGTTTTACATTTGTTTGAATTATCCACCAGTGGAAAGGAGCTTTTATGAGTTATCCGCACAAAAATAACATAAAAGAGCTTCTCGTTGGTTGGGTGGAGTGTTAACATGAAAATTGATTAGGAATATTCTTAAGTGCGATTTTAAATTGATTTTTTATGTCATATTATAGAAAGTGTTGTAATATTATTTTTAAAGAAAGTTTAAAAGTGTTTCTGTATTTGTTTTCTATTCTTGGATTGGTGTACAGTTTTTTTTTTTTTTTTTGCTTTTTTCTTTTAGTTGTGTTACGTGTGCTTAGCAAGATAGTTGATTTATCAAATTGTTCGAGTTAAATTTATGTTGAATACATGTCCTTGTGTGTACCACGCGCGCACACACACACACACACACACATATATATATATATGCGTGTGTGTAATTGCCAGTAATTTTGTGGCACATTACATGTTTGCTTAACTTTAAATAATCATTTCATTTATTTAAAGTTACGTGCACAAAATTAGGTAATTATTTATGCAATTTATACTTGAAATATCTGTTTCATCAATAGCAACAATATTGTGAGTGGAAAAGTATTTTGAAATGTTACAATAGTGAAATAAGATTAGATGTTTGACAACTAATTGCAAAAGTACAAATTGTCTTTGTGAAAATGAATACAAAGGCAGTATTGTTTAAAAAAAAAAAAAAGAAAGAAATACAAAGGCAGTAGGTCACCATAGTGTCGGTGAGTTACAGACAAATTGGGCAGTGTAGACACATCTTTCTCAATCAGTTGCCATGACAGTTTATGCCACATTTGTGTTATCAGGGAAAATCGTTATATTCACACTTTGTTACCATGACGGCTAAAAAAGTGTTAAATTTTTGTTAAAAAAATGATAACTGAGTTTGAATAAAAAATTTTGATTTTTTATAACTTTTTGTTTTATTTCTGTGTCTTCAATACTTTATTAACTTTCCTTTATCAAATCTATCCCACTCTATCGATAATGATCACTATTGAAGACCTAAAAAATATAAGTAGTTGGACTTGTATACCTATTCATATAACCCAATGTATAGTCTAATAATCTAACCTAGTTGGACTTGTATACCTATTCATATAACCCAATGTATAGTCTAATAATCTAACCTAACGAACTGAGTTGTGGTAGGAAATTTGATTAAGAAGGTTCACAGCTGCCCATCATTATCTCGAATAAACGCGTCAAATATCTAGATTCCCCAACGTCAATGTCGTCTCTTCATTATTAGATGTTCCTGTCATACTAAAAATTTTGAAATAAATAGGCTGTTTGGATATAATTATTTAAAATTTTTTGGAAAAATTTTCCCAAAATGCATTTGATTTGCAGAAAAATTATTTGCTCAAAAGTCAAGAAAACAACAGTGAATAATTTTTTTAAAGTTTCTTAATGGTTGACGTGGACAAGTTTTGCATAAGGACAAATGCATCAAATATATCATACATATCAATGACAAAAAAGCCAAAAGTATATTGTTCATCTCTTTTGCTTTTGAACTAAGTGTTCTCTTCACCATTTTCTCTCACAAATGCTAAAGCAAGCAGTGCCACAAACCTTCTTAGTCCAAATCCGCCACCAAGTATCACAAATCGCCTCACTAATTGTGTTCACTAGTATGGGCTTACTGAAGACTTCAAATTGGCAATGGTTTTACAACAAGAAGTAGTGAGTGCGGCCTGGTTACTGACTCCTAATTGTCAGTGGTGCTTTGTTGTTTGTGAATAGCATCGAATGCTCGTCAAGCAATGAGCGTTCGATGCTAGTGCTTGTTATATGAATACTATCCATTCAATTTGTTTCAATTTTTACAACAATTTTCGAACAAAAGTTTTAATAAAAAATGCTTGGTTTTGTCCATAATTTTGACAAAAGTTCATAAAGTTGTTACTTGGACTTATTACCAAAAGCCAAATACCTTTCTATAATAATTATTCGCTATTCAAATAACTTTTCAAAAACTTTTCAAAATTCAAACGACTTTTCAAAATTCAAACACTTTTTCAAAAAGCCAACAAAAATCCTCCAAATAATTATTTCAATAATTCTTTCAAATAATCATATCTGAATAGGTGTTTTTGATGCTGAGCTCTTTTTAACAGAATACAAATAAAGACTAAAAGGGAAGGAAAGATCACAAAGTTTCATGATCCTATATATATATATATATATATATATATATATATATATATGCAAAACTTTGAAATTCACAATTTTCGTACCCTATTACAATGGGAAAAAGGGAATTGGTGTTGGTGGAAATTCAGCCTCCGATCTATAGAGTGAAATGGTAGGACTTTAACCGCTAGATTTTCTATTGTTTCATAAAAATATAAATATATGTTTTAACATTTAAGATGTCAAAACCAAATTAGATGTTTGTCATGAGAACTTGTCCATTCTTTGTCTTGAGAGCACAAATGAAAGCCAAGAAAAGGGTGGAATTCAAAAACAAATATCAAATAGTAAGCTAAAGAAAATTTTAAAGAATTAACGTGCGGTAGTTAGCATCCTTTAAGACATCTTCCCTACGGCCATCACATACTCTAACTGGGATTTCATTGTATAAGAGTTTGCTACAATATGTACCATGTATGCAAACAAAATAAAAAATGCCCATGTGATCCCTCTTGTCTTGAGTCTTGACATGGAAATCCTTCACCAATTAAAGAGGAAGGACGAAAAATGATCTTTCCGTTATTAAACCTCACATTTAGCTCCGACAGACATTAAGCGAGTTAAAGCCTTTTGGTGACCCAAAACCCTGACCTGACATGGAAATAATTGAAACGTTTTACTAGAATTAAAGGCAAGTTGTAGGATCTAGCCGCCACAGCCAGTTGTGCTGCAGTCACATTCTTTGCCGACAATTTTTGGGTCCCATCATGTCTGATTAATGGCTCAAGAGACAGCAAGGGCATCAGACACACATCCACTACTTGTATGGGTCTTCCATCTTCAAGAGGGAGGCAATCCAGACATGGCCCTTGTGCGCCAAAGAAAGAAGTGCATTAACTATGAATATGGCTTCTAGAAATGTAAAGTACATCATGCAGCGGATTTGGATCATTTTATTTCCCTGGGGAGAGCTCATTTCAGTTGACAAGAGATAAAAATTGCTTATAGTACCATCAGCTTTCGAAGCTACATTAGTTTCATGCATTTCAGAAAATCTGTCAATTCACCATGAAAGTTGATGCTTTAGCATATTAAGAAAAGAAGTCACCGTATGATCTGTTCAATTATGAACACAATCTCGACAGGTGCATTATAAACAAGGAGCTGCAGAACAAAACGACACTTCACTGCCAATCCAGGATGAACCAGGAATACTACAATGGTTTGTATTGCAACAGTTGCCATCACCAAAATACTGAAAACTTATTTCAGAAACAAACAAAAGACAAACCTCAAATCCGACTATAGGATTAGTACACTCGAGGGGATGGGCTAGAACAGGTTGATGCTGTACTAGTTAAACTTGCAAAAGATTATCTACATTTTGGCGAATGCACTTCTCTAAAACTAATGAGCATTTACCACAAATTGTGCAGCTTATACAGAAGCATAGGTTCAGTGGTTTACAACATACAAGTGTGATTGCTCCTTAGCAAAGCTCAACAATTCACAGGCTGGCCAACCTTGAAACCCCAGCTCTGATCATTAGAAATTGAATTATTGGATCTGCTAGAATTCAGCTTGCTTTCCTCTATCTTTTTTCTCTTGCCAGAAGAGCTCAGAGAACCTTCAACTATCCATAAAGGAGAGAGGTTTATTCATGAAAATAACAACAGAGTGAAACCCCAAAAAAAAAAAAAAAAAAAAAAAAAGGAAGAATAAAACAAGAGACGAAATTCTGGAAAAAGGAAGCAACAAGTTGCGCTGATCTCTGGGCTAGCTAAGCTAAACCATTCAACTCGTTTACTATCATTCGGAGTTGTGTTAGAAATCAGGTCTCTCAACTTCTTACTTAAAAAATAAAAAAATAAAAAAAATCTACATTGTCTGCTGCAAGTTTCATTCTACATTTCACTGAGATGATTCCAAGAGTATGTAATTTACCATATAAAGAGAAGACTAAAGATAAGGATGCACAATTGGACAAAACGGAGAAACTTCATAATAAATTTGCACCTGAGTTGAGATGAATTTCAAGTTGGTGTTTCCAATTCTAAAACCTGAGGATATCTCCTAGAATCTTGAATAATTTCTGAAGTAAGTTAGGGATGTTGCAACAATTTTAACTGAACTTTTCTGGGTTTTTCAGCCTCTTCTGAGATACATACAAGAAAAATTAAGTGTATATCAGCAGGGGACTGGGGATGTGAGCTAGGGGTTTCATTCACTATGGGACAACAGTCCATTACCTTTTTTTCAAATGGTCACTAGGAACTCATAATTTCATCCAGGTTGTTTTCCACTTGCATATGTTTTTTTTCTGCATGTGTATGGGTGTATATTCTTTCTAAGAGTGATGACAGATATACAACCTTCTCATGTTATCCACTAGCTTTTTCAACTCATTTCTCATACTCTTGACCACCCTTCCCCTCCATGCTAAAACTGAAAACAAGTTACTTCCAAGTATACAGTTAAGGAAAATAATTTCACCATACTAAATAATGACACTAAATGAATTTATTAGGAATGGCAGCCAAATCTCTAAAGTGATTTCATACCTTGCCATTCCCATACTACTTTAGCTTCACCCTTTACTATCTTTGGGTAGCGATCCAGACGAGAGTCTTCTTGAACCAATTCCTCAACCTGCAAAAACCCTTAGCTTGATTATCAATGTGATGGCAAAAGCCTACACTTTATGCTTTACACATACAACACATACAAATCACATAATACAACAGATGAACTCCAAGAAAAGGGAAGAGAAAGGAAAGTACAATCAACTAAATGGAATTGCCCAAAGAGGCTGAAACACTGTAAGAATAACACTTGACACTTCATCCTCTGCAGAAGCAACTTTGTGTCATAAGAATAAACTTAAGCCTCGCATACATCAATTGCACAAGTATCCTTCTTGTCTAATCTAAAGGGTCAACCAAAAAATATACTTAGCGACAGCCTAGTATATTCGTACTTTTTAAATGAAAGGATAAGTTGAAACAATCGATTCCATTAAACCAAGTTCCCTGCACCCATATTTCCTGGTCCAAGGTCAGTTTTCAAAGGGAAAATATGAAATGCTTCATTTGGAAATGGTAAAAAGGAGAAAATAGAGAAAGACATAAAAGACGGTAACTATGTAACTGCAAATCCTCTTTCTCAAAAACATTTCTCCATCATCTTAAGCCCATTCCATCGGATTACAATTGATTAAACAGAGAAGGCAGCAGGCTTTGGTTTCAAAAGATACAGGAATTACTCAAACAAACAAGTAGAAGAGATTAATAATCAGCCAGACCTTTCTTTTAAGAATTACAACCGGACTAAAGTTCAGAGAGAAATCAGTCTATTTGAACCACTTAGTAAGAACTTAAACTGATGCCCTCATCATAAAGTTAGCTGAAGTATAAATTTATCTCTAAATTCTAAACATTTGGAAAATCCGAGTATCGTTCAATCAAACTTTCAAATAGTTACAGATCCCTTGACTTGAGTACTTATTTACATATTCTACCAATAGAAACTTCAAGTTGCAAATTATATCAATGATAACAGCTAATTGCATGACAATAATCACAATCAACTCTATCTGAAAATGCAATTCCAAAAAGCATACCTTTCTCCATAGGAGGGGATCCTTCCTCTCCTTAGGCGAAAGAAGATAATCTCGTAACCATGAGGCAACCACCCATGGTTCACCATCACCATCTACGCTCCTTGAGATCACTGCATTCTCTTCAAGTAAATCGCATACCTAACATCATTACCGCCAGTTCAATGGATTAATAATTTAATTTAGCTCAGCAATCCTAGCGAGCCTAAACACAAAATTCTATAATATAAGATATCAGATAACTGAATGCATGCAGCATGTCACTCTATTATGAAATAATCTGTAAACAAAGTACTTTTATAGATTACTTTCCAAATGTTATAAACAATATTGAATAAGGCAGAAGTAACTGTCCTGAGGCATGCACAAACTCAAAGGAATAATGACCAAAGTCCATAGGAATCATCACAGCCATTCCCAATAGGCAACAAAACAATTACACAACACGATGATAAAAAAAGTACTTAAAAAGGAGTCTAGCAAACGAACCATTACCTTGGTACTTGCAATATTGATGTCTTAGATTTCTTTTTACAGGAAATAGAAACATTAATTACCACAAGGAACAGGTAGATCACAATAGCAAACACATACACACTCATTACGATTTTCAATTTTTTTTTTTTTAAATTACGATACGTGAAAAGAATCATCCTAACCGCAACAAAGTAAAGAAGCCATGATTGCAGTCTAAACATCATAAGAATAGAAGCATTTGAATTACTATATATCACACACTTGCTACCTTTTCCTTTTCATCTTTTATGTGAATTTACAAAGGATTTTCTCTTATTGGTCCACTAAAGCACTCGGGAGTCATAAGGCACTCAAGGAAGCTTACGACTCTGAGATAGCAGTATACTTCACTTGATCTGGCAAATTTTAAGGCTGAATATATTTCACGTCAGTTCATTCATATGAAGGCAGCTGTATGCTTGTTTGAAAGCACCTAAAGGAAGTTACAGTTGACGCCAAAATTAAATAAATTAAATTGCCCCTTGATATGATGATTCATCTTCCTTATCAGCTTTGCCGTATTGGATAATCATATGACGTATAGAGATTGGGAATCAAGATTTTGAATAGACAGTCCACTTCTTTGACAGAGTATATTACATCCAAATAATCATGATCATTGTGCTTTGACATCACAGTTCCTTTTTATTAATTAATTTTTTAGTTTTCATTTATTAGACAAGGCAGTTCTACATGTCCACATTGCTCATCTTCCATAAGTGCATCCTGAAGGCATTACAACATCATACAGAGCCAAACCCACTTCCCCAGATCAGTACATAAATGTGTTCATAAAAATTAAATTCTCAACTGAAAAGAAATGCATGCAGAAACACACACACACATATAAATACACATCAGTTCAGGATATATGCCCTCATAAAAAAATAGATTAAATTAACGTCATATTATGCATTTCCCTAGGTAAATGAACATCACAGAATAGTGTCCAAGTTGCGGGTCAAATGCAAAGCTCATGAAACTAAGGAATGGTGGTTTTCTGGTTTTTTCATCCAAATCTAAGAGAGATTGATTCAAGAGAAACAAACTTCACCGGAAGATGCAAAGCTAAAATGAAACACCTGCTAAACAATATTTCATTCTATGAGGGAGAGAAAAGCTCTTTCTACCTTGGTATAAATCTCTTCAGCTCTAGTTGACAAGTAATGTCTCCGGAGTGCTTTTGACAGTATCAACACAATTCCCACAAGCTGTAAATCTCAATATTGTCAACAAGATTTAAGACTCTGGTACCGTAACATAAACTTTTCAATGTAGCTTTGTGTTGTGGAATACCAATGCACAGACTGGCATCAAAAGCAAAGCATGATTGACAACCCATTGGCGGATGCGACAAGAGATAGGTTTGTAATGTTCCACTAATGAATCAGGACACTTGAACTCCTCATATCTACAAACAGAATTGAAGAAATATGATGCAGATTATTTAGCTCAAGTAGTATGTCATGGTAATTCTGTTAGTAAAGGTTCATAACAACTCACCCACTAGTATAACCTCTTCTCTCCATCAACTTCCCAATAGTCTCCATTGCACTCAGTTTTGCATGAGCATATGTAGATTCATCCAATCCGTAATCTTCCATCAAATGATGTTCATCTAAATAGGTACATAAATCATCCTTTTCCACCTATTTACGTTGATCACAGACAACCAATGAGCAGAAGTAAAATAACAGTATTGAAATTTCTGTAGGGCAGCACATTTTCCCACTTATAAATCACTAAGCATTGCAAGAGGTAACACACCCAAATGTCGCCAATTCTGCTGCACAAATGTTGAGCATAAGCTTCACATAAGCGAATTTCCACCATCTCTGACTGCAATTTCATTAAAAGACAATTGCTTTAGCATTGTTAACTCAAAAGAAAATGATTTGCTAGAGTACTTAACGTAAGATATTAGAAAAACCCAGTTTACATACAATTTTCTTTGCCGCTGCATTAATGTCTCTGTCCTCTATGCATAAATTTCCCTGCTTTCTGTACCCACGAACACATTCCAACTTTCCATTTTTACATATTCCATTACTCGGGCAAGGCTCACAGTTATCTACAGCAATGCAAATTAGTTTTGAGAAGTGCAGATAGTTGCAAAGATATGAAACATGCTTAAGCCTAATTTTCTATTTCTCAAAACATATAAAAATAGATTTACATACTTACACACACGATTAACTGCATTACTTGAACAATTATCAACTTAAGAAGACTTGAGCTTCAATCTCACTATTAGAAGTGTAAACCATGTATATGTTTTAACGAGCTTGAAATTGTTTTCAAACGGGCCCTTAAGTCATCAAGCCTTTTACAAGTCTAGAATTTGCACAAATAAAACCAAACGAAAAAAATCCTAAGGCACGGGGACTGAATCACACAATGCGAAACCAATATTGCTTATTGTACTCTCAACGAGCAACTGTCAAACGATGATCAATCATTTCCCAAAAATGCAATTACAAGTACTCTTTCCTCAACTAATACGCCCATATAAGCAGAGCAATGAAAATCAAGTATATAATTCAACCAAGATCCATTCTTTACTAGCTAATTATCATACAATCAAACAAGAAGAAATGAAATGCCATAACTTCACCAAGAAAATTCCATTCTTTTATTCCATTCTTCCCATTTCACAAGTTCATCAGTCATCTACACAACCCACCCAAAAAAAAAAAAAAACAGAGAGACTTTCGCCGTAATCTTATATTACACAAATGTATATTAGACTAAAAGCAAGGCACAACTAATAATGCATAAAATACAGCAACTGCATCGGCTACTGCTAAATAATCAAATGACAAGAAAATATTTTTAAAAAAAAATTCAGGCTCAAAACCCAAAAAAAACTCTTGTGATCAGCTAAATTCAAAATACCAGATAGAAAATCATCGAAATCGCCGACACCACTATCGCAAAAGGGTTTGGGCTGTCGATTGAAAGAAGTGACTAAATAGTTGCAAAACAGAGCGACAGAGGCGGCGACGGCAACGACGGCGACGAGCCTTAAGAATTCGGAAATTGATGACGGGAAGAAGCTGGAGGGAGGTTCAAGAATGGAGTTCTGCAAGAATGGTGAAGGAGAGGAATATGGATTTGGGGTTTTGGAACGTCTTCTTGAAGCCATGGAAATAATTTTGGAGGAATTTATGGGATATAAGAAGAAAGAATTGAAGAAGGAAAATGGGGGATTCAAGAAATGCTGGACTACCGAAATTTTATAGTAGCAAGTTTTCCATTATGTTTGTTTGTTAGAATATTTAACCTCGATCGAGCAAAATTCAATTTGCTATCTAAAGTATTTTTAAAATCGCACATTGCCATCTTAAAGTAATAATTAATTCTAATCGTCATTTAAAGTATCTTCAAAAGTAAAACTTTTGTTTCTAATTGACATCTAAAATTAAGTGAATTTAGTTTCTAATTGAAATATAAAATTAAATAAATAAAAAATTTACCATCTTAATTTTATGTTATTTCTATCTGCCGTATAAAGTATAAAAAAAAAACTCAATTTGCTATTTTTTTAAAACATAAAATACTTGGATATTTGCATACATGTTTTACTTTAATTGATAAAAATTTTGAGCTTATTTTATTTTATTTTATTGGCATATTTACTAAAAATAATTTTAAAATACACAAATATATATATTTTTTAAATATTGAGGTGGTTCGAGTTAAGTCCAAAATACATATAAATAGCCATTTTTCAAACCCAATTATTTTCCTGGCTTATAATTTCTTCTATCATGATATATGATTAGTAATTCAGAATTATTTGATGGCAATATGAGATATTGATAATATTTTTTATGGCAAAATGATTTTTGCTTGAACAATAGTGCAAACAAAAATTTTTAGAATGTACATATAACAAGATAAAACAATTGTGCCAAAAAAAAAAAGAAAAAAACCAATACACGGCTATAAGATATTTCCTATATGAAAAAATAATTCAATTTTCTATTTTTATCTCTTCTTCCAAATAATTCTAAATTACCAGTCATATATTTTAAGAGAATAAATTGTAAGTTAGGAAAATAATAAGATCTGAAAAATGGCTATTCATATGTGTTTTGGGCTAAATCCAATCAAATTTTGTTATAATCTTTTTAAGTTTATGGATAAATTTCCAATAGCTACTTTTTTTCTTCCCATTTTTGGGGGAAATAATTTTAAAAATTTAGCTACTTATAAACCAAAAAGACAAATAGTATGAGAAAAGGAATGCCTCTAGCTTTATGGGTTTGTTTCTTTCGGTATCTTTTTAACTTCTTTGATAGCATTTGTAAACAAATATTCGAGCAAATTAATTGCTTTTAGGAATTTTGAGTAATGTATGGCCGCCTGTCTTTAAGCTTTCTTTATATTGTGATAATTTTAATTTATTATTTCGAGTTTATAACACTAACTCAGAAAAAAATTTATTAGCATTTTGAATTCATTGTGCTTAGTAATAACCTTATTTAAAAGAGATGGTAATAGGTATAGTCATAAGTTGTCTAAATTAGCCACTAAACTAAATTTAGAAATTAGGTGAAAGGATAATTTCCTGTGTAGGTTTTTCAAACCAGTTGTAAGTTATTTGTAAAATATTCTGATATTAATATATGAAAGTGACTTTTGAACCAAACAAAAAAAGTTAAAATCTTATACAAAACTCATCTTCTTTTTTTTTTTTTTTTTCCCTTCCCTATCCCATTTTTTGCTTCTATTTCCCTCGTCTGCATATTTTTTTATCAACAACTTAGATTTTCATGATGTAACATATTTATACTTTAGCCTCCTCTCTCAAAATATTTATCTTTAATGTACCTTGCACGTGACCTGAGTTAAATAAGAGCATTGACTAGATAAATATTAAGAAACTTAACTAAATGTCCAACCCAATATATAAAGAACGAATGAGAAGTACTGACAAGGTAAAAATCTATGATGGCAAGCTCAATGCATAGAAGAACGATAGTCACGTGCGGATGGGTTTATAAATTAAGCCCAACTCTAATATCATATTATGGAATTGATATTTTACCTCAAAACTAATTAATTTGAATGGGTAGATACCAAGAGATCCAATTTTGAGCTTTAGTGCGATGCATAGAGGATAAATAAGAAAGCACAGGCAAGCACAAAACCTAATGCATTGAAGGGTGATAACAACATGTAAATGAGTCTTGCATACTAGTTCCAACTTTGAATCCTTAGTAAGAATTTAGACTCTTATCGTGTCCCTAAGCACTTGAGAAATTGTTTTAAAGCACTTGAGAAATTGTTTTAAAGCATGTTCTTAATAGTTTTTTTTCAATTTACTTTTAATTTTTTATTTTGAAAAATATGTTTTGTAACATTCTTAACTGTAATTTTTTTATTATACTTTTGGATTTTCTAAATTAGGAACAGAAGTAATTGATTTTTAATTTTTTTTTTTAAAATCAGTGTTTAAAAAAATCTGAATATGCTGAGTAGATGGCTTTTAGTAATTCCTATAGCTCATTTTCCTCCATTTTTTTATGTTTTCTAGATTTCCTCAACATCTCGTGGTTTTTTCTACGTAGCATGTCTCGGAAAATTCACGTCCAAACCCCAAACTGGTGTGACACTTAATTCAACCATCCAATTTCATTATCGCTTGCCCTAAGTTTCATAATTCAAATATTATTCCTTAAAAACTTCACTAGCGTAACCCTTCTTATATTTCGTCAAGCATAAATTATTAGTTTCAAATGATTTAATTTTTTTTCATAAAACTCATAGGTCTTGTCAGTACTTAATTTTTATGCGAACATTATAAATTCTCAAACTTAATTCATAACAAATTTTGGGTACTCAAATTCTGAAGCTTTAGATGTATTAAATTTCAAATTGATCCCCAACACTTTCTCTCTATTCCTTTTTCGTACCCCTTATCAGGAAAATAAATGTAGTACTAGCACAAGTACTATTGTTTTATTAATAATCATTTGTTTAGCTGTCCGAAATTCGAACCTGAGAAGACATTTCTGTCAGATTCCATCGCGTGAAAGACATCATCAGAGCCCGGAAAACCTGAGAAACCCAACAACCAAAAACCTCGTGTCTTGTCTTGGCCTTCCTCAATCTACCCTTCCTTTGTGGTAAGCGTTGAATTTACATAGATTTGGTTACTTGCCTTGGTGTTTGTGTCCGTTTTTTATTTATTCATCTGGGCATGCTTAAATTTTTCTTTTATTTGCTTTGATTACTTGAATTTAATTGAATATAATCTGGGATGGTTTTATCTGTTAGTAATTTTTTTTCCCTTTGTTAGTTAGTTCTGTTTTCTGTATTATTTTCTTGGTTCTTGAAAGTTGTATTTTTATTTTTAGATTTTGTGAGTTTTAACAATAATGGTAAGTTGAGAATGCAAGAGCACTTGCTTTGGAGAATTAGGCTCTATTTGGATTGTGAATTGTGTTATGATTCATTGCTGAAATACAAAATTCTTTCAATTTGAATCAATTTGGGAGTTTGTTGTTGATGTGTGCAAAGTTAGGAGTTCAAGGGATGTATATTCTTTAGGAGGTTTGAATTGTGAATTTAAGGTTGGAAAGGGGGGACTCGTCAAAAGATGACGAGCAGAAATGCATAATTGTAATTCACTGGCGTCTCTTTTGCTGCCTTTCTTTCGATTTCTTCACATTGTTGTGTTTGCTTTTTGTCGATGAATTTCTCACGTATCCCCAAATGGTCGAGATTACTATCTTGTAATTCAGGTCTTTAAGGAGGAAATTTGATGGATGATTTGAGTTCTTTCAGTCACTCTTTTTTTTCTCTTTATTTTCTGGAGTTTCTATGCAATTTAACCTCTCCCCAGCCAGCTATCATATTCGTTTGAACAAGGCTTGTGTCTTTATAAGGTTCTCTGACCGCTGAGTGAACAGCGGCCAATTAAGCTTCTCTCTCCCTCTATCCTTGGCAATGAAAGTCATGAAAATATACTGCAACTTGTTTAACTTAAATTTTTATCCTCAGTACTAACACAGTGAACCCAAAACAAGATGTGAAACTGTTAATCTAGTTGCCTAATACATTTGTATCTAGTTATCATGGGTTGGGATTAACACCTTAATCTGTAGTTTGAGCTAGAGCTTGTAATCACTTTTGTTAGTAGAATGAGATATCTCATTGTTGGCATCTGGCTAAATGTTTTAGTGCCTTAACTTGGAACCGTCAAGGTTATCAGTATGCAGCTGGAACATCCAATTAGGGGGACAAGAGTCACTAAAACTTTACAAATAAAGGAAAAAGAAGAAAAACTTACGTGTAGAAGTATCAGTAATTTATTTAGCATATATGCTCTGCATTTCACAGTAGCCCTCTTGCTGAATGAACAAGCAGGCAAAGCAAAGTTAGCGCAATAATATAGTATTTTGCAATAATTAGTATAATATTTTTTTGTGGTTTGCATTTATGCATTGATTTAGTCACTGGCAAGGAAAATGTTATGCATTGAGATTAAGACCTTTCTTGTTTTGATGAATAATTTGAACTTAAATACACTCTCCTTCAAAAATGTGAAAAGTTGCGTTTCACACTACAAGAAGAAATTGCAAAGCGAGAGTCTTAGTTATGATATCAGACACCCATGTTGCATTTTGTTTTTACTGTTTTGCAAATTGAATAAAATAAATGAAATTTAAAATAATGAACCCCAAAAAAAAAAAACCAAAAAAGTTGGTGTAGATGATCGCTATTGCATGATTTCTCTATGCCCTTCTTTCCTAGGTCACCCAAGTATCGTCTATCACGGGTAATCTTTATGTTTAGTATTTCTTTTCAGCCTTTTGAATCTTCATGTATCTTGCTTGCTCGTAATTGTCACCAATTGAGACTTTAATTTTCTTTCAGATATTTTCGGTTATGAATTAAGCAAGTTCACAATGGTAGACGTGCCAGAATATGTGAGGGCTTGTCTGCATACCGGAAAGCTAGCTATGCTAGCAATTTTGGTTGCTGGGGGAATTGTATTACAGATACTGGTAAATTCCTGCTATTTGTACCATTAGTTATTGGTATATTCAATGCTTGTTCCCTACTTTGGAGGTTGCAAGCCACCTTGACATTGTCAGTTCAAGCCTTCCCATCTCCACGACCTCCAATTACCATTCCCCATATTGCATAAATATTGGATTTTGATTTTATGATCATTGCTTCATATTTTCTCTTTGGCTGTCTTGCAGGCATGTGCCCTTTACAAGAATTGGTGGCCAATGCTAACAGGTACCAGAAGTAGAATTTTGGGCAATATGTTGATAACCGATCCTCAATAACTGACTGCTATATATTATTTTGGTATTTGTGAACTTTCCTGCTTCTTTGTCACTTGCTAATTGCTATTGAAACATGTTCAAGTAACCGGATTTGGTAGCAAGGCATTTTGTCAGATAACGAGAACCCTAAGTTGTTCTAGAAAATATCTGAGGAGACCATAGTTGAGAGTTTATCAATTCTTGTAAATAGATGATTTACTGAAATTGATATAATTTTCTTTAGTCCTTTAACAATATATGTTGGCATTGTCTTCTTGCAGTAATAATGTATGTAATTCTACCTATGCCCTTAATTTTCTTTGCTGGCTCAGATACTTCGTCACTCTTCTCTGAACCTGGCAACGCGTAAGGCTTTTATCTTTTACTCAGTTTCCCTGATGGAACTGCAGTTATCTTGAATTTGATCGGAGTGTAATATAAGTTTTTTGGTCTCATTTGGTTTTTACTATGTACCTGACAACAGCTGGGCAGATGTAACTAAATTCCTAACTGGGGCTGCGGCTGTTGGTAGCATAGCTATACCGGTCATCTTAAAGCATGCTGGAGTAATTGGCTGGGGTGCAATGGCAATGGTGCTTTCGTCCTTTTTTGTATTTGTTCTAGCGATCCTGTGTTTCATTGGGACGCATGACGATGATAGTTATAGCATCCTTTGAATCTGACTGTTCGAAATTCAACTTTTCCATTGTGCAGAAAACATACAGTTTGCCTTTTTTCTTGATGATTACCTGAGCATTGCCCCTCATTTTGTGCTTTGTAAAATCAAATTACATTATTGTTTTCAGTGAATGAATACCCGAGTTGCATATTTGACAGACCCAACATCGGTGTCACTTTCTTCAAAAATTTTGGACAGCAATGGACCATTTAGGTCAAATTTTGTCTTCATCATTAATGTGGCCATAGTGATGATCATCAAGCGAAATAACTTGAACCTCCTTGGGCTGTACATCCTGCAAAATTATTGGAAATTATGAGCTATATTCAAGTTTAACAAATCTTCTTGCTGGCCAACAATTTGTTACGCTTTTGCCTTCCAATAACATCTGGCACCATTTGGAGACATTGAAGTCAAAACTGCACTCTTTCACTTGTTTAGAAACCTGACTTTCCATGTTTAAATGCTAAAATTCACGGTTTAGGTTATTCATACCTGTTTTACGTGGTACAAAATAATTTTAATTGTTCTATAAAAGCACATGAACACTACGACTATATATAAAATTACAACTAACTTACAATGATTAATACAAATATATTAAGGAACGAATAAAGAGTCGATCAGTTAGAGTTCTGTAACTCCACTCCAGAGGTCGGGGCTTGAATCCCACCAACACCGTTCCGTTTTCCCAATTGTAGGAGTACACCACTTCTTTCCTTTAATTGTAATAGTATAAGTTGATAAAAAAACAAACGTATTATAATAAAGTAATATTATCACTAATCAAAAAAATTAAAATAATGATAACATAAACAATAACATATGGTTAAACTAAACTCACGTCTATTCAAACTCGAACTAGAATTTGAAGCCGCCTAAATTAAACCTTATTTGTTTTTATCTCTACTTAAACACGTATTTCACTGAAGGCGCAGAATAAAACCCGCTCAAGTTTAACGCTTTCTTGTCCAAAGATGCTCAAAAGCATCAGTACATAAACTCATCATTCCCGTTTCGGAAGTAGCATAAACTTCAAATTCACAAAAATTTCTTTGCAATCTTTCCTCCCCAAGAGCAACAACAATGAACGATCAACAGCGATCTCTCCTCCTCGGCCGCTCCTCTCGCTTCTCACCTCCCCATGGTCTCCATTATCACTCCTCACTTTTTATTTTGTTAATTTATATTTTCCAAATTGTTTTTATCAAATTAAAGAAAAGGAGGAAATCATTAATTTTCTCAATTTTGTAGGGGTAAAGCTGTCGTACGGGACTTCGGGATTTAGAGCGGACGCATCATTGCTGGAATCAACGGTGTATAGGGTTGGAATATTGGCGGCGCTGAGGTCAGTCAAAACTAGGGCTGTGATCGGTCTCATGATCACCGCGTCGCACAATGAAATTTCCGATAATGGAGTCAAAGTAGCGGATCCCACTGGCGGAATGTTGACTCAGGATTGGGAGCCTTTTGCCGATTCACTTGCCAATGCGCCTGATTCCCATGCCCTAGTTGAGGTTTTCTAGTCATCTTTCAATTTTAGCTTCTTTTTTTTTTTCAGTTATTTATGCCCTTTTGTGTTTTACCAAATTAGTAAGTGAAAATAGAATAATTTTGGGGTTATTTGTCCATTTTGTAGAAGCATGACCAATTTTTTTTTTTTTTTTTAAATGTAAGTTACGAAGTATTCGTTTTGTAATAAAGTCAATACAAGCGCCCTTTAGAACAAATAGCTCAAAGTTGTGATCTTGTAATTGATTAAGCAACCAATCGTGTCTTTTTCGAAAATTATTTATAATTCCTTTTGTGGCCTAGGTAAACCATTTTTTTAGCGAAATTTTACATGATCCTGTGGGAGTTTGTTTGGATGGTTGTTTTTGGGGATTTTTTTTAAGAACTCTTTTTTATATATAGGATTGTGTATGTGAGATAAAAGTTACTTGTTTGGATATGTTTTGACAACTCCACTTTCCGGATGGAGTGCCTTTGTGCATTTGAAGTGGGATGGGATCTTTGGTTTAGGAAAGGAAAGAATTCTTGTTCAATATGTTATGGTGCTAATTATGGTGTATTGGTGGATTGGATTGAGCTGAAGTAAGAGTTCTGGACTAATAGTATAGAGTTGTTGATACGTCCTAAGTCAACTTACTCTACCATTTGCAAGTGGCTTTCTATCTAAGTTCCATATGATGTAATTTTTATCTTTGACTTGGTTTTTATTCAAGGTTGTTATACACGTATTATTGTCTTTACTGATCATCAGTTATAAAAGATTCTGAGCAGCTGCATTTTGTTTGAAACAGCTTATAGATGTTTTTGTCAAGAAGGAAAACATTGCACTTGATGGAGAATGGGCAGCAGAGGTTTTCTTGGGAAGAGATACAAGGCCTAGTGGAATATCTCTTCTTGAAGCTGCAAAACAAGTATTGCATCCCCTTTAACTTCATGAAATTGATTTGAGTGCTTACAAGTTCATAGGCATGTAAATTATACATCACATGCATATAAAATGTTAAAGGGCATTTTTTTTTAAAGGAAATCTTACGATTAAGATTAGTCTACAAAGAATATTTTTCATGCTATGCTTAAGTATTTGAACCTATAGTGGATCTATTGAACTGCCTAAACAGGTACAAGTGCCTCTTATTGATACTGTTTCAGTCAGGTCACAGATGTGTTTTCCAAGTAAACATATGCTTATGCTGCCAAAGTCTTAGTTTGTAGCATAGCTGTTGCCTACTTGCTGTCCATCCTCTCTTTTCATATCCTTTCAGTCATATTATGCCTAACTGCATATGCGGCATGTTAGAGCTACAAATGTTAGGATCTTATATGAATATCAGTGTGTGCACGTGAGCCTGTTTCATTTTGGAGGTGCCCTCTATTTCCCAAGTAAATTATGTGGATGCATGGTGCAATGGACTGACTTTAATGTCAGGGGGTTGCTTCAATTGCCAGAGCCACTGCCACTGACATGGGAGTCGTAACAACACCGCAACTGCACTGGATGGTTCGTGCTAGAAATAAGGGCTTGGAAGCATCTGAACATAGTTACCATAACCAGCTCTCAAGCTCTTTCAGGTTATTTCTAGCATTATGTGTATAAGTTTTCTTTAATGTTTCTCTGGTTTCTGTTAGTTGAATCTGGAATTTTTTTTATTTCATTATTTCTGAAGATATTCATGCAATTGTACCATATAACTGTCTAGGTGCTTGCTGGAATTGATTCCCCAAGGAAGTAGAACAGCTGGTAGTAATGATAAATTGATTGTGGACGGGGCAGATGGTGTTGGTGGAGAAAAGCTTGAAAGTCTGAAGGGAATGTTAAGTGGCTTGTACATAGAAGTTCGTAATTTTGGTAATGGTGTTCTTAATGAAGGTGTTGGTGCTGACTATGTGCAGAAAGCAAAGGTTGTGCCTCGTGGTTTTGGTGCTGCTGATGTTGGAGTCAGGTTTGCAATCTTAACTGACTATTTTAGCTGGAAGAATTTCTCTTTAGAACCTGGTGTTGAATGAACTTCATGTGTGCATATAAAATGTATTGCAGTTGTCTTCATTGAGGATAACTCATAGTATGTTCACAAGTCTTTTCCAGTTTATTATGAAAATGAAGTGCAGTTCTGTTTATTTTTATCCCGAGAATGATGCTTCTAGAACTTGTTCTTTATGAGAACACAATGTTGATATCACTTGTGTCGTTGCATGCCTTGTTGTCCTTCCTAAGAGGTCTAAATTTGTCTGGTTGCCGGTACCTAAAAACTAGATGGTCCTGGCAGATTAGTTTAGTTTCGAAGTTGATTGTACCAATCACTACCAAAGTACACTGAATATTTTGATTTTGTTAGCTTTACTTAGAGAAAACAACAGTTATGAGCAGCACTTTTCCTCTTATATGTTCATTCTTTTGGCTTTAATTTTTTCATCAGACAATATAGAAAGTTCTTCAAATCCTGAATCGGATCATCTCCAGGATTATTGGCCTTTTAGTATGCTATTCATGGACTTTTCTGTGACACGATGGTGGATGGGACTTTGGAACTGATTACTTAAGTGATACTAGTGTTTCAGGTGTGCTAGTTTTGATGGAGATGCTGATCGTCTTGTGTATTTCTTTGTTCAGCCAAATAGTAACAAAATTGAACTTGTTGATGGTGACAAGATAATGGCTTTGTTTGCTTTATTCATAGAAGAGCAATTAAGTATTCTGAACAAGGGTGAAGATGGGACAGGTAATAGGCATCATAAAACACATCTTGGAATTGTGCAGACAGCTTATGCAAATGGTGCATCCACTGATTACCTAAAGCAGTTGGGCCTAGAAGTTGCATTTACTCCAACTGGCGTCAAACACTTGCATGAGAAAGCTGCTGAATATGATATTGGGATCTATTTTGAGGCAAATGGGCACGGAACCATCTTGTTTTCTGAAACTTACTTGTGCTCTTTGGAGGATATAAACAATAATCTTTTATCAACTTCAAGAGGTCTCTCATCAAGTTCTAGTTCTTACATGTTTTATAATTTTAGTCTTGGTAAATTTCATACTTATAAGTTGCTCATTCCAGGTTCAGATAAACAAAAGGCTGCTTCAAGACTTTTGGTAGTCAGTAAATTAATTAATCAGGCTGTGGGGATGCCCTTAGTGATCTGCTTTTGGTGGAAGCTATTCTAAAACATATGAGGTGGTCCATTGACAGGTGGAATGAGCTTTACCATGACTTACCTAGCAGACAACTTAAGGTTGGTTTCTTTTTTCCTTTGTTTTTTTCCTATTTAATTGTTTGGTTGTGTTCTTTAGATACATGTTTTTTAAAAGCTTAAAACACGTTTTTTAACCACCAACTTTTTATCTAAGATATGTATTTATGAAAAAGAATATCTAAAATTGCTACAGTAAATTAAAAAAAAAAACACAAAACAACCATCAAACGGGGTGTCAATTTCTATAGAAATTCATTCCACCATGTTGTCAGATCACCCAATACAGAATTGGTTGGTATTAATTTCTTTTTGAATGCCGTAAACTTTTGTCTTTAAATATAACCAAGCCTGCTGCAAGCCAGTTTGGTAGTATAGAGCAGTAAGATTGAATGTAATTTCTTGCTTCACATCTTTTAAATTCTTGCTAGCCACAACTTTTTTGTCCATCATGTTCATGTGTTCCATATTAGATTTTGGTGCAAGTTTTTGTTGTTAAGGTTCTAGATGGGTCTGTCATCTAGGTGTTGGTTTGTGAGCAACATATTTTATACTTTATTATAATTGGCTTCAATTTCTTGTTTGTATCTATCGTATGTGTTACATTTGAATCTACTCCACTACGGTTGCTGGTGTTCTTTGCTTTACACCCCTGTTGTAAAGTTAGATGTCTAGTAAAACATTTCTGAATTAGTAACCCTAAAGTTTGATAATTTTAAGAAAGAGATCCTGAAGTATGATTATGATCGTATGGATTCTCAACATTTGAATGCTGATAAATTTTCTGAAAAAATGGGTTTATTTTATTCTTTTTTTATATTTAAAAGTAGATATATAGACAGTTTTATATGAAAGTTTGTTTTGCAATTCTGTTTTTGAAATGCAGGTAAAGGTGCTTGACAGATCAGCAATTGTTACAGCGAATGCAGAAACTGTAGTTGTCAAACCGTCTGGTATTCAAGAAGTCATTAATGCTGAAATTGGTAACTTGAAGAACATCCCCCCCCCCCCCCCCTTCCTTCTCTCTCCACCCTTTCTACAGAACATGAATCTTTCTTTCTCCTTCTATGAGTCCCATGCAGTAGGCTTGTAAACTATTTGCTTCCTTTTTGGGGCAGGGACAATTTTGTCAGTAAAAAAACTAGGCCATTATGACCACCTGCTTTGGTCATTAGTTTTTCTATAGTCTGGAATTGGTATCCAATATGTCGATAATTGAAAGTTGCATTTTGATTTTTTTTCCCTACAGCAAAATACCACAAAGGAAGATGTTTTATACGGCCTTCTGGAACAGAGGATGTGGTTAGAGTATATGCTGAAGCAAGCACACAAGAAGCAGCCGATGGTCTAGCTAATTCTGTGGCAAAATTGGTAGATCAGTTTCTTGGGTCTAGCAGTTCTTAGTCAGTTCTGGTGATGTCTTTTTCGCCAATCCTAGTTATACCTCCTCAGCACATGCTGAAAGAATCAACTATTGTTCTCCTGAAATTAGATAATGAATTTATTGGCAATTGCTCAAACTAGATTCTGGTAACTGAGAAAATCTGCAGTGTATCAGCATTGTACTAGATTCTAATAAGTTGGAATCCTTGCAGTTCCTCGGCCTCTGCAGGGGAAACGTTTCTTGACCGAACAAGATTTTGTCAGTGACGACACTGACGATATACCTTGTATTAGATTGTTTTTTAAACCTTTTGTATCAGAATATGAAATAAGTTGTTTTTAAATATTCACCTCTATCCCGTTATCAGCAGTATATAAAAAATGCGGCAGCACTATTTGTATGGAAGAATGCAATTTATGTCAAGCGAGTAGAGCTAATTTTGATTTTCCGTATTGTGAAATGTATTCTTCAAGATAGGAGATTTATACAGAGACTGGAAAAATGAATGTATAATCGAATACTTGCATTAAACAACAACTTGTCATGCGAAATTTAGTTCTTTCCATACTCACTATTTTACCTATAATAATAATAATAACAACGCAAAAGTCAATAGAAATTTCACTTAATTTAAGGATTGTATTCTCCAAATATATGAGATAAGCTAGTTGTGATTTTTTACTTCACAACTGAATAGTCTAATATGTTCTTAACAGGTAATTATGATGTACAAATAGTCTAACGCATTCTTAACGGTTATTTATGATTTTTAACTAGATACATTCTTAACTAGCTAATTATAATTTTCTACTGAAATCATAAAATTCGAGTGTCTCGTGGTAATAATAATACAAAATTTAATGAAAATTGCCCTTGTGTAATTTTCAAGCCAATAGCACCCAAACATAGACTTCATAAAAATTTGAAAAACGGAAAAAAAAATGAAATGAACAGATAGTCAAACATTGGTAAATTACAAAAAAAAAAAAAAAAAAAGAGGTCCAAACATAAAAGAAGGGTATATTTTGAATAACAGCACAAAAAGTTGACACCACAGAAGGACGATTGGATTGGCGTTTTGGCTTCCAGTGTTGGGAGAATTGCATTTTCAAAACCTCCTTCCTTATTTACTTGTTCATTTTTTGATATGCACGGCTAAAAATTGATGAGTTATTTTTTTTGGGTACTGCAAAAAAAATTAGCATCATTAATTTAGAGAAACTTTTATAAATAAATCACTTTTGCATCGGAATGTATGAAAAATTTTGAAAAAAAAAAATGGAGTTGTTCATTTTCCATATCTTATGTTATGCTATATACATTGCAATTTGTGTAGGCTTTGTGCAAATTTAATTTAGAAGCTTATTTGCAGAAGGTATATAGTTGATGATCTAATGCAATATGCTAATATTTGTTAAATTCAAATAAAAAAAAAAAAAGAGTAGAATTTAAATGGATCACGCAATGCAGCATATATTACAACATATGAAATAAAAATACAAAAAATTGACTTCCAACCGATGTCAAAAAGATTAAAAAAAAAACTATAAAAAATAAAAATAAAACCCTACCAACAGGAAGGACAGAAAAGAGAATTAATAGAAAAGACACCACCAACAAAGGATCCAAGGATGAAGGTTGTGGGTGGGGCTTCTTTTATGTTTGCTTCTCCTCCCCCCATAACTTACGATCTCTCCATTCCCAACCTGTCCAGCTACCAATGGTGATTTCAGGAACATGTGCAATTCTTAATCTGTAATCTTCACCTTCTTTTTTGTTCTGGTTCTCCAGCTTCTCTACCAATTGAGAACTCATGCCATCCAATTTCAGTGTCTGAAGCTGGGTCAAGTGTTGGATGCCCAAAGGTAAGTCCTCCAGCAATGGAAGTTCTTGCAGAATTAGTTCTTGGAGGCGAGGCATTGCACTCTCCTCGACTCTCATCCATCTCAATCCTTGCAATTTCCTTAGGAACAATTTCTTAAGCTTTGGGAACCCTCCGGCCATGAAACGTAACACTTCTCCTTGGTAAGTTTGTTGGCTGAGATAGACTTCGGATAAATTGGGCAAATGTTGAAGGGAGTCAACTGGATCCTCTCCATCATCCCTTAACCCGCTCCAAATCAATTCTATTCTTACCAAGTTTTGAAGACACGTTATCCATTGTGGCATTTTTTCTAAACGACCCCTCAGTGATAGGAAACAAAGAGATTGCAGAAACGAAGAACTTGAAGAAGGAGAAGAAAGAGAAGGATGATGATTCAGATCAATTACTTGATAATCATCATCTTTTCTAATTGAAATAACTATTAGTTTCTGGAGACTGGTGAGGTTGACAAGGGAAGAGCAGAGCTCCTTTCCATCTTCTCTTCTTAGATTTGTAATCTTTAAATCTCTTAAACGGGTCAGCTTCCTTATCTCTTCAATTATCTTTGTTTCCTTGTTTTCTGCTGCATCTATGTAGTTTAAAGTGTGCAGGGAAAGAAGACATCCCATTTTTGACAAAGCTTTAAATCCAACAAATTTATAATCGTCATTTATAGGGTTAATTTCATGATATACTAAGAGATGACAAAGCTTCTCTAGTTTTAGGATTTCCATGGGCAATTCCGTCACTTTAGTATCAACCAACTTCAAAAACTCCAAATTCTGAAGCTTTCCAACTTGTTTTGGGACTGTCTCAATGCTTGTCCCAGTTAAATTTAAATGATTAAGATGAAACAAATTGAAAACTTCATTTGGAATTTTATCCAAAGATTGCACATTGCTCAAATCCAGAACCGTTAACAACTTACTATTACTACTAGATAAAACTTTAGCTAAGAAATTCTTGAGATAGACTGATGGGTGATTGGATTTAAAAAGCACAATTAAGGATCGAAGATGGTCAAAAGAATAATAACTTTCTTGGAAATGATCGTCACAGTTAGTAAGCAAATTACTGTAGATTACTAAACGTCGTACCTTCTCCGGTGGCCATGTAATTATGTGTTGTCCATCAACAATTGTGACCATGTTTTGTTCTCTTGTCTTGAAAATAATAATTTCTCGCAGCAGGTCATGAATACGACAACTGTAAGGGAGTCCTTCATAGTATATCAAAGACACTTGAATCAGGCTCCTATTGATAAGTTCTCTCAAATAACCCTGTGCTGCTTCTTCAAAACTCACTCCTCCTTTGCATTCTACAAATCTTTCGGCAACCCACAAGTGAATGAGATCATAGCAATTTATTTCATAATCCTCTGGAAAAATGCTCATGTACAACAAACAGGTTTTGAGATGAGAGGGCAGATCATTGTAACTGAGACCAAGTATCTTTTTAACTCTGTCTAGCATACCAGTGCCTTCTAATTCACCCCCAAAGCTCTGTTGAACCATCTTCCATTCATCTTCTCTGTTCACGTCCTTCAATGCCAGAAGCCCACCAATTGCAAGAATCGCTAAAGGCAAACCCTCACATTTATGCAACGTGCTTTCTGCAACATTCTTTAGATGATCAGGGCAGCAATTGTCCTTGAAGGTCTTGTTACAGAATAGGATCCATGACTCTTCAAAAGATAATGGCTTCATTTCATAGACATAATCACGAGACTCTAAGCAAGAGGCAGAGGCTACATCGACTTTTCGTGTTGTTAGCATGACACGATCGCCGCAGTTATTCTCAGGCAGTGCAAATTTGATTTCATTCCAGAATTCCACATGCCATACATCGTCAAAGACAATTACATACCTTTCAGCGTCTTGGAGTAAGTCTTTGATAATCTCTTTCAGCTTAACAATGCTAGTCATGGACTCGATCAATGGTGGGACTGGTTTTTTGATTTCCTCGCGCAACTGCTGAATCAAGTGTTTGAGGAGCTCCCGCATGTCACATGTTTGAGAGGCAGTCACCCAGGCACGAACTGGGAAATGCCTTCTAACATTTATATCTTCGTGGACTTTTTTAACTAGGGTAGTTTTCCCTATTCCTCCCATACCAACTACTGAAATAACTTTGAGTTGAGTATGATCGCCCTCAAGAAGCTGAGAAATGAGATGTTGTTTGGGTTTTTCAATGCCCACCAATTTAGCTTCTTCCACGAGAAGTGCATCATCCCTGCTATGTTGCCATGAATTGTTCCCGGATAAAGTTCCGGAGTCTTGGCCTATAATGGCATATTGAGGCTGGTACCTCTGATGTCCATCTGAAATACATTTGATTCTGGACTTGATGTTTTGAATTTCACTAGCAAACTTGTGACGAGCTTTCAAGTTCTTTATGGAACTGTAAATTCTCTGAACACAGCCATAGAAACCATGTGATGGACGGCGAGCAAAGCGAAATGCGAATTCATCAAGAATATCTTCCGTGTCGTAAGCAAGTTCCCGCACTTGCTTGATCCATTCTTGGAGCCTGGGATCATATTCTTCTTTGGCATCTGCCACTTTCAGGAAAGCTTTCATATTTGCAAACTCATACTCGATGAGTTGGACTTCTTGTCGAAGACCTCCCAAGAGTCTTCCCTCCTCACGGAGAAAGGTTGAGAGCTGACCTAATGTAAATGAGACAGCAGTTTCTGCCATTTTTTTTTTAATTAAAGAAGTTTTGTGTTTTCTTTCTTAAAGCAAGAAGGCAGGATGAGGTGGCTTCTTTTCTATAGCTGAGTTGAAGAATGATTGTAGCTTGATAACATGTTCGGCTTGACCATGCATTGCTATATACTACTAGGAAGGCAGACTATGATCAGTTTCCTTTAATTAGTAGTAAGGCTTTTTTTTTTGGTTTTAATACCTTCCTTCATCTTCTATGCTTTATTATTCTTTCTTCACTACAAAAAATGAGTATCATTTAAAGTTTGGAACTCCACTCTAGGAATAAATCAGCCCTTTTTAGAGCAAAATAAGATAAATAAAGATGGCTTTATACTTCCTGTCCTAATTTATTCTTACGTTATCTCTTTGTTATCCTCTTTGAAGTTCTAAAGCTCAAAGAAAAGAATGTGCATTGTCAATAGTCTTTATTATTCACTGTGACATTGCTTGTAACTGGTGCCAAGTATTGTTCCAATGATATTGAAAATGCTTAAATTTCATTTTTACTTGAAGAAACGTGTACACCAGGGAATCTGTGGAAATTTGAGGCTCGCTAGTTGAGAAAAACAATCAATCCGGTTCAATTTTTGTCACCCCAAATTAGATAATAAAAACAAGTGTAGCAATAAGTTCAAGACTGCTCTTATAAAAAAGTTTTTTTGGTTCAAAACTAAAAGTATCTTTATGATGTGCATCACATTTAGACTGTACTAAATCAGAGAAAGCACATCCTCACTTAAAAAAGAGTAGCTCGGTATCAAAAGCAGTCGGGTGTTTTCTCCACTAATCTAAGTGAGCAAGAAATGTTTTTAACGCTTCCGAGCCCAACAGACTCAGGATTATATGCCATACCAGTGCTCATCTCATCCTTGTTTTGTTGGGCTTCCACTTGGAAGTTATCCTAACAGTTTTCTCTCTTCAAGGAGCAAGTAGTAATAGTCTCGGCTTTCCTGCCATTCTCATTTCTGCTTGTTCTTTCCCCAGATGGTGTGTAACACTGTCTACTTAGAACATTTTTCAATGACTTCCAAAGGCTTCCATGAAACATGAGTCTGTGTGTAGGCTTCAAAGAATTGTACAAATTGCATTGCTTCTCTCAGTCAGGGACTTGAAATTTCCATGAAGTAATGACTTGAAATTATGTAGCCAATTAAAGTGAGAATTTGATAAATATAAAACGTAGATTCAAATAATGAAAGAACGAAAATCTACTTAAAGAAAGCAAATCATCGTTTAAAATGCTATAGCGTAGTAGTAGCCATGAGTTTATCCAACACATCTACAAGAGAAGAATTTTTATATAGTCCTGACAGACTCAAAACTGATAAATAGAGGCCCTGACATTTTTTATGGAGATTTAAACCTACAATATATGTCATCAAGATCCGCATAATCTAACTTGTTAAATTAACCAGTTATGATGAAGCTTTTGTAGCTCCAAGTTTACATTGGGATGCCGCTTTGAAAAGACGAATGCTCTGTAATTCTACGTTTGGTATGCCCAGAACATTTTCACCAAAAAAAAAAAATAATAATAATAATAACATTTTGTTTGGCTTTCATACACATGACCGATGGCCAGATCTTTTTTTGGGAAAGAAACCTTCGTGGAATTTTGTTAATTGCGCATATGTTTTTAATATGGATTTATAGCAAAAGAAACTGCTTTCAATAATTGGATCTGTTAAATTCCCCAAAAAATATAATCTTGTGTATAGACATTGGAGCTGAAGTAGGTTGCAAACAATTTACGTAAGAAGATTTATGTCCTCCGACCAAACTTACACTAAAAGGGTGGACGAAAATAAGGGAGTGATATAACTTTGTATTTCTCCAAAATTCACTATATTTACCAGACAAATAAAAATTTTCGTTTACAAGGAATGAGTTAGCAACTTGGCTTTACCTGTTGTTTCTCGCCGAAATATTTAGATGTTATTTTAAATCATGATAGACAGATGTATATATAGGTATGTATAAAATATTGTTCACCTGTACTTTTTTATCTTTCCATCATCAATTCTCATCACAATGTATTTTTTGTGTCACGTAATTGAGATGAGATTCTCAAATTTATGCTAGATGTGATTTCCAAACTTTTTGCCACATATAACTTTGAGTTGTGATTCTCAATATATCTGCCTAGCCGCCCCCTTCCCCTTTCTCCCTCTTATTATTATTTTTTCTTCGTAAATGTCAAACTTGGGCTTCGCACAATGTGCATACTTTTGAAAAATTCACTTACGTGGACACTTGCAAGACCTAACTATGTTACATAAAAGAGTCTACTACTATATTTAAAATTTTCGTTCCTTTCTTTAATTCTTTATTCTCCTTATTAATTTTTATTCATTTCTCCATAGTCTACTATTTCACACCGTCTTGTCAAAATATTAACAGCCCATTGCTAATTATGCCTTAGGATTTTCTGTTATTTTTTTTAAAATTCTTGACCTATGTTATGTAGTTCCATAGTTGTTTCTTTCACAACTCTAAATTCTATATTAATACGCCAAGAAATATCCTCTTTAATAAAAGAATTAAAAAAATAAGCCAGAGTAAAGTACGGGAAAAGAATGTTTTAGGAACATTTAATGTATCAATAAACACATAATTCGAGCAAATGCAAGGGAATAATATACTAGTATATAATGAAACTGGTGTACAAAAGAATAAAAAATATACTCGTAACCTGTCCATCACCTGATCGTTTGCTAAATCAAATAAAGAGAAGAAAAGAACAAAAAAGGTAAAACGCAGTTAATAAATAAGATCATGTAGTGCAACAAAACAGAGAAAGAAGGGGGGAAAAAAATCATGAATTACCAATAGATGTCAAGTAAATAAAAACACACCATCTATCATGGTGGACCAACAAGAAGAAAGGGCAGGCCATGGCTAACGAACAAAGGAAAGGAGAGCGCACAGCTTGGGCGCGGATCATATGTTTTCTTCTTCTCCTTCCCCGCGTAGCTGGCGTTTTCACCATCCCCCATCTGTCCAAATGCCAACGGTGATGTCCAGTACGTAGATAATTTAAAGTTGCATATTTTAAACTTTTTTTTTTCAACAGCAAAATACCACAATGGAAGATGTTTCATACGGCCTTCCGGAACAGAGGATGCGGTTAGACTAAATGTCAAAACCCGTGCGTGCATGGTGTGTAACATGTCGTGTATTAAATTCATCCAATACGCAAAATTTTAAAGCCAAAGTAATTCTGAATCATTAATAGCATAATTGTCAACAATATTCACTTAAAGGTCATTACATTTTCTTAGCGGATGTAAAAAACATTAAACATCAAAGAAATTAATGTCATTGGCTTATAGCCATGAACCTACTTGCCACGTCCCGTGTCCCGGGACGCGGCACCGCCGTGCCTAGACTTACGCTAAGGCACAAGACTCAAATCATCCAAACGTCTAAACAATTTATCCCAAATAACATATAAAGATAAACATCGATCCCAATTATCCAAATTAAAGATAACATTAATCCCAAATATTACAATTCTCAAAATAATAACCTTCAACTTTTTAATACACGGCCAAGATTCTAACATTCTAGAATTCTAAGAACATATCTTAACTTAATATGCTATAGCTAACCAAACGACTATATTACTACTACTAGCCTTACTCCACCTCTTTGAAGACAAAGGCTCCATAAGCTATTCCAAAACCTTGAATCCAACACCATCCTACACTGCATGTACAAACAAAGGAGGTGAGCGAAAACTCGCCCAGTAATGTAGTACAGGTATCACTTTATTGGCCTGAGTATGTTACATTTACATATACATGCTATCATTCAAATAATCATCACTTTAATCATAATTCGTTCAAATAATTGTGGCCCACATAGCATTGCATATAGATACTAAAGAAAGAGCTCAAGTAATAAAGCACATTGACCCTGGATATCCAGTTGTTAACTACAACCCAGTTAACGCAGTTCAAAACAATAGGCTAACACTTCCCGGTTAGCGCAGGTCAAAAATTTATAACCTCCACCAAAATTAAGGAACTAGTCCCGTCAATAATTACTCTACACTAGAGCTCGATCACAAAACATTCATTCATTTACATTTGACCACATTTACATATCTATGGTAAATCATCAACATATGCATACTCATGCCACTTTAATATATACAAAATATTTTAGAAAATATCATTGTTACAAATACATTTTCAAAAGCATAAAGGATACAAGTACCACTTGCCTTGGTCCAAGCTAATTCAATTAGTCCAAAGATAAACGAACACCTTCTTCACCTAAAACATATAATCAAACACTTAATCATCTCCTAATTCTATCAAGAATCACAATTAAAGCTTAAGTCTAACTTAAAATGCAAAACTAATAAAAAGAGGAAACACTGATGTGACCCGCGGAGTCAGCCACCCCGCGGCTGACACCGCGGATGGCACTAGAAAAACCCTGGTCGAGCTGGGCTGTCCTCGGCCAGACGTGGCGGAGGCTGGCCTCGGGCCGAGCTGGGATGTCCTCGGCCAGACGTAGCCGAGGCTGACCCTGGCCGAACTAGGCTGTCCTCGGCCAGACGTGGCCGAGGCTGACCCTGGCCGAACTAGGCTGTCCTCGGCCAGACGTGGCCGAGGCTGACCCTGGCCGAGCCCTCGGCTCAGCAGGCAGAAAGCGAGACGTGGATGGCTCTTGTGAGACGTGGCCGCGTCTCGGCCCAGGCTTCACCCTCGACAAACCTGCAAAGACACTCCAAACACTCTATACTTTCTGCACATCACAAACAACTCATTTTCCAGATTTCAAACCTTACCACAAGCTATAAACAAGCATTTATGCACCCCAAACCTTAATACAAACATCAGACAATACATGGCCTCTAATTACCTACTAATCATCAAATAAGGTTTCTAATTAATCCCCCAATATACATAATCATCCCATTCAACAATTTCCTTACAACACACCACACTCAAACATGCTATCTATGGACCCAAAACACACTCACTACTTCTAACTAAGAATTTAATAGGAAGGATGAGTAATACCTTGAGTTGAAGATGAAGAAACTTTTCCTAAGCTTTCCCCACTTGATCCTCCTTGCAAATCCCCTCTTCTACCCCTTTCTTCAAGAAAAGAAAACAACTAGGAGTGGTGAGAGAAAAAGGAATTTGAGTAGAGAGAAATTGAGATAAATTGGGAAGAAGAAGAAGAATAAGAAAAGCCCTAAAACAATTGGGGATATACTCTTCCTAAAATTGCAACTAAAGCCCTCAACTTTTAACTAATCATCTATCATACATCATACATTGGGCATTTTACTCATAAGTCCCTACTAAGGGCCTTGGTGTTACACTACTAACTAATAATTCTCAAAATATTTTCTTTATTCAGAAGCCAAAACAACTCGATAATCTATCCTGAATTAACAGTACTTGCAAAACAGATAGCATACGTAGGATGAACAATCAACGTGTTCAGTAAGCAATTCTACTCCTTTCTCATCTGTCTGGATAGTTACATATATGCATATATAGATAATACATGCATTCATTCCATCACACACTACTAATAATCACACAAACAATAATACATAATACATGCCAAAATTGTGGCATATCAAACGAAACATAATCCATACATACATGATCAAACGTAGGTAGTCTAAAATTTTCAATGCAGGAACCAGTACTAGAAATTTAGCCTAGCTTTTTTTCCAGTTTGGAGAATTATAAAGTGTACATAAGCTTAACTACTCACCGTTAGGTAAGTAAATCGAGAACTAGCTCTCTCTAGTACACAAAGAATAATCGGAGCCAAAATATACACGTCATACACAGACATGCACATACGTATAAATAATAAAGATGTCATAGTACATGAATTTTCGCACATATCACCTGCCCATTCTAATTTTTGTACTACAAAAATATTTATGGAAGAATCAAATATATACAGACAATAGATTTTTCAAAACTTGCGAAAGAGTAGAAACCACTTAGTTCATAATCCAAATCCAATCGTACTAACTTAGATAGTCTTGATTTCAAAAATAAACACCACCTAATTACCATAAAAAAGACAACACAATTCTCACTTAATAATTATAATAATAAAATATTAAGAAGTCTTAAACTTACTTTACGAATAATCCAAAAATCTCAAATTATTACAAAACTTAATTATTTTTATTTAACTATTTAATAAGAAAAACTAAATTTAAACTAACCTAAAAATCAACATAATCAGATTACCCCAATTTCATTCAACTAGATTCCAAAAAACCAAAACAACGAGTTAATTGGATTGCACTGCCGTGGGGTGACTTATTAACCTCAAAGCTTGAAACATCTTGATTTTTATTGCCTAAAATATTAGCACTACGATTGAGTGCACCTGGCCTGGTGTTAAAGGTTGCAATGGCAAAATTCCAAAAGCTTCCGTAATTCGATTGAGCCATCCACTCAAAATTAGCCAACTCCCCAAATCCAATGGCATTTACTAGAATTAGAAACAAATTCGTGAGTCCAGGTGTTTCTTTGCCTTGATTAATTTGCTTTTCGAAGGGGCCATGGTTGACAGATTCCTCCAACCCAAGCGACGACATGCAAATGATGCCACTGGCCCTCCTAACAGTCTTCCCTCGTAACAGTGAAAGGTTGAGAGTTGACTTAATATAAATGAGACAACAGTTTCTGTCATTTTTTTTTTATCTCTTTTGTAAGAAGTCTAGTGTTTTCTTTTTCTAAGCAAGAAGGCAGTATAAAGTGCCTTCTTTTCTATAGCTAAGTAGAAGAATGATTGTAGCTTGATGGCGTGTTCGGCTTGAGCATGGCTTTGCTATATACTAATAGGAAGGTAGACTATGAGACCTTGATCGGTTTAATTCAATTAGAAGTAATGCTTTTTTTTCTACCTTCCTTCATCCCCTATGGTTGGTTTGTAGAAAGCAACTTGAAATGCTTTATTATTTTTTTCTTCAATGTTAAAAATGAGTATTTAGAGCAAAATAAGATAATTAAAGATGACTTTATACTTGTCCTTATTTGTTCTTACGTTAACTCTTTGTTATCTTCTTTGAAGTTCTATGGCTTAAAGAAAAGAATGTGCTCTGTCGGAAGTCTCCATTATTCTCTTTGACATTGCTTGCAACCGGTACCAAAGTATCGCTGCAAATGATATTGATATGCTTAATTTTCATGTTCACTTAAAATCGAGTATAAGTGAGAATCTATGAAAATTTGAAGCACTCTAGTTGAACAATAAAATTAATCCAGTTCCATTTTTATGTCATCTCAAATTAGATAAAAAATAATAATAACAGTGTAGTTGTGGAAACGTTTTGAAACTCTAAATATTGTCCATGGTGCATAATTTCAAGACTGTTCATCATAAAGATGTTTTATCTTTTAGATCACTCAAGAATCTTTGTGACGTGCATCACATAGACTACACTAAATCAGAAATTTGTGACTTGCGTCATAGCTAAAGAATAAGAATCAATATTGGGAAAGCAAATCCTCACTTAGGGGAAAAAAATAGCTCGGTATCAAAAGCAGTCAGGAGTTTTCTCCACTAATCTAAGTGAAGAACAATGTCTTTTAATAGTTCAGACTCCCAACAGACTCAAGATTGATGATGGGTTATAGATGGTTTAATGTTTTTTTCTTTTTTCGCTGCTAAATATTTAGAAGTTTTATTGATGGTGAGAGGAAATTCAATTTAATACTTTATCCATTTTTGGAGCCTTCAATTATCACCTTCTCCTCCTTTTAGGAAAGCCTCATAAATATAGGCCATGCCACAACACATGCTAATCCTTGTTTTGTTGGACTCTCTTGTTGAATTCATCCAAATTGTTTTTCCCTCTTCAAGGAGCAGATAGTAATAGTCTCTCTTTTCCTGCCGTTCTCATTTCGACTTGTTCTTTCACCAGATAGCGTGGAAAGTTTTTCTAATTAGAACAGTAGTCTTATTATGAACATTTTTAAAATGACTTTCAGTGGCTACCCTGAAACATGAGTTAGTATGTGGGCTTAAAAGAATTGTTCAAATTGCATTGCTAATCTCACTCACTTAGGGAAGTGAAATTTCCAAGAAGTAATGACTTAAAGAGTATGTAACCAATTAAATTAAGAATTTGATAAAAATGAAATGTAGATTCAAACAATGAAAGAACGAAAATCTAATTTAAAATAGCAAATCCCCGCTTAAAAAGGGATAGCACGGTAGTAGCCACGAATTTACCCAATTTCACATCCACCTATATTGATCCCGTGACTAATATGGGACTGTTTAAGTTCAAATCATATTTTAAACTCCAAACTAAATTCTGCCCACTTGTTATCTGTAGAATTTACCCAATTCATCTATAAATGAAGAATAAATTTTCTCGTCGTTCAGTGACTGGAGAAGAAAAATTTTCACAGTCCTGACAGACTCAAGATTGATAATTGCTTATAGTTAGGAGAGAAGACATCCCACTTTAGATGGAGATTTTAAACCTAGAAAGTGTCATCATGATCAGAATAATCTAATTGTTGACATAACCAAATATGACCAAGCATTTGTAGCTCGAAGATTAAGTTGGGATGCCGCCTTAGAAAGACCAGTCCTCTGTAATTCTACATTCTACAAAAACAAAGAAAAGAGAACAAGATAATATATCTTTGATATCTGCTACCCTTTTGCTATAGTTCTTGGTGCAGGCTCTCAAAGCATCCACAATTTCTCACATTAAATTAAGATAACAAATATATCTTGGTGTGACCATCAAATTTTCACAGAAATAGGTTTCTCAACAAAATAAAATAACAAAAAGACAAACATTTTGTTCGTTAATGGCTTTCTCAGACTACGAGTTCTTTATTTATTTATTTATTGTATGAATGGTAGATAGAAAATGCTCTTTTAGTGAGAGATTCGATATTTGCTAGATAAAGGATGGAATTCAAAGTCAGAAATTATAGTAGTATAACAAATGTAGCAAACAGAATTGTTCCTTTTTTCTTTTTCTTTTTTTGGGAACAGCCACTGGAACAATTTTTATTAAGAAAATGTAATATTCGGGTGTCTAGTTTTCTTTGTTATGATATCAATACTATAGAAAACTGTAGAATACGCACATACACAGACGCACTTTCGGAAAATTGCTTGCGTAGACACTTGCAATTGTCTACCTTTGCGACAAAAAAGATTATTTATTTATTATCATATATTTCATTCCTTTCTTTAAATCCTTATTCTAAAAGTTTCCTTATATTGTCCTATTTTATTCCTTATGTTATATTTCCACGTCAACTAACGGAAAAAAGTCTTTTCATGCCGGGAACTAAAAGAAGCCGAGTAGGTTTCGGTTCGAGATTTTGGGTTGTGGGTTCGGACTTTTTTGTCTTTTTATTTCCCTCAAACCAAGACTCATGGGTTTTTTGGTGTTCTGTTTCTACTTAGACTAGCGCTTAAAATATGAAGAAATCAAGAAGATATCACATCTAATTTATTTATTTTTTAATTTGGTATTTTGAAAGAAATAAAGAAATTTAATTATTTGACAGATTTCACTACTTAGCTGTACAAAGAAGGAAAATTGGAGGCCTTTCTCTCTGTTTGGGTGTGGGGTGGATCTAGCAAACCTCATATAAATAGGGAAAATGTGAGGGATCACTTGTTGTTTGGGTGTAGAGATCTCCAACAAATACATTACTTATGAAGAATTGAATCCAAAAGGAGTTTTCACGAATACAATGAATTACATCACAAAAAAAAAAAAAAAAAAAAAAAACTATACTTGGGTGAAGCAAATATAGCAAATAGTACAATATTTACTGCAGAAGGTTCATGCAAATATCAGGTTCAAAATCAAATTTTGTTTTTTTTTTTTTAACTTTATTCATCTCGATCCCATTATCGGTAGTATATAAAAAATGCAGCAGTACTATTTGTATAGAAGAATGCAATTTATGTCAAGCGGGTTAGAGCTAATTTTGATTTTCCGTATTGTGAAATATATTCTTCAAGGATTGCAGATTTATACATGACAAGTTGGTATTTAATGCAAGTATTCGATTATGCATTAAACACCAATTTGTCATGCAAAATTTAGTTCTTTCCCCACTCCCTATTTTACCTATAATAATAATAACAACAACCCAAAAGTCAATAGAAATTTCACTTAATTCAAGGGTTGTATCCTCCAAATATATGAGATTACAAATTTAAACAGTTTAACATGTTCTTAATAGCTAATTGTGATTTTTGACTTCAACTTGGATGCACTCCCAATTGCTAATTATGATATGTAAATAGTCTAATATATTCTTAATAGGTAATTATGGTTTCCGACTAAATTGAGATGTACAAGTAGTCTAATGCATTCCTAGCAGTTATTTATGATTTTCAACTAGATACATTCTTAACGGCTAATTATAATTTTCGACTGAAATCATACAATAATCATACAATTCGAGTGTGTCATAGTAAAATAATACAAAAAGTTAATGAAAATTGCACCTGTATAATTTTCAAGCCAATAGCACCCAAATATAGACTTCATAAAATTTTGAAAAAGGAAAAAAAGTGAAACAAATAGTCAAGCATTGGTAAATTACTAAAAAAAAAAAAAAAAAGAGGTCCAAATATAAAGGGAAAAAAATACAAAACTTGCTCTTTTTTTTTTTAATTGTAAATAAAAGCCTATATGAACTAAACAAATTCAAAGACGGTTTTTCCCTCTTCTCATCATTTTCTCGAAGATTAAATGAAACTCTGTTCTTTTTTTATTATTTTTTTCGTCAAAAGATTATGCAAAATTGAGGTGCTTCAGAGCTTTAACAAGTAGAATGTCCTAGCGGTAAGGTTCGAGCTCATTAAAAACAGTGCATATGGCGGTGAGGGTGACTTCATCGGCAGAAGTGGCAATGGAGCTTCAAGATTGTGACATTAGCTTGTTTTGATGGCGGGTCAGCCCATTGGACCTCCTCAGCTGCGTTCACGTGTCAATGACTTAAAACCCGATTGGTTTTTTATGGATTTGGGTTTTTGGGCGTGGATTCGGACTTGTCACTATCATTTGTCTTTCTCTTAAACTAATAGAACATACCCATGGGCTTTTGGTGTTTTGTCTCTATTTGTTTGGTTTTGTTTTTTAAAAATATATTTTTATAAAATTTTAATCACGTTATTCAATTACTTTTTATTTCACGTACATGCAATTACTAAAAAGAATTTCTAAATCTGTGACAATAATATTTTTTAAAAAGTACAAAAAAAATCAAAAGGAAGTACTAGACTAATGCTTAAATATGAAGAAATTAAGAACGAAGACATCACATTTTGATTTAGTTTTTCTTTTCTAAATTTGGTATTTTGAAAGAAATAAAGAAATTTCACTATTTTGTTAATGGAAAATTGGAGTCCTTTCACTCCATCTGGGTGTGGGATGGATCTAGCAAACCACATAAATGGGGAAAATGCGGGAAATCACTTGTTATTTTGGGAGTAGAGATCTCTAAAAAAATATATTAATTATGAAGAATAAAATCCAAAAGAAGTTTATATGAATACAATGAATTACACCATAAAAAAACATTTATATTTGTGTGAATCAAATATAGCAAATAGGATAATATTTACAGCATAATGTTCATGCTAATATCGGGTTCAAAATCAAATTTATTTTCGTTAGCTTTATTATAAATCAAAGGAATGAACATACGATATTATTGGAAGTTATTTATATACACTAGAATTTTTGATAATGACTGTGTGCGGTTATTTCAAAAAATATATATATTTGTTAACGGAAATTTGAAGGAAGTAATCATATTGGAGGTTTTGTGGGGAAGGAAATGAAGTGGCAATGTGCGGAAGGTATATAGTTGATGATCCAATGCAATATGCTAGTATTTGTTAAATGGAAATAAAATATAAAAAAAAAGGAGTAAAAATTCAAAGGATCATGCAATGTAGCATACATTACAAAATATGAAATACAAAAAAAAAAAAAATAATTGACTTCCAACAGATGTCAAAAAGATTAAAACAAACTAAAAAATAAATAAATAAAACCCTACCAACAGCGAGGACATAAAAGAGAATGAATGGGAAAGCCACCACTAACGAAGCATAGAAGTATGAAGATTGTGGGTGGGGCTTCTTTTATGTTTGCTTCTCCTCCCCCCATAACTTACGATATCTCCATTCCCAACCTGTCCAGATACCAATGGTGATTTCAGGAACATGTGCAATTCTTAATCTGTAATCTTCACCTTCTTTGTTCTGGTTCTCCAATTTCTCTACCAATTGAGAACTCATCCCGCTCAATTCCAGTTCCTGAAGCTGGGTCAAGTGTTGGATACCCAAAGGTAAGTCCTCTAGCAATGGAAGTTCTTCCAGAATTAGTTCTTCGAGACGAGGCATTGCACCCTCCTCCACTCTCATCCATCTCAATTCTTGCAATTTCCTTAGGTCCAAATCCTTAAGCTTTGGGAACCCTCCGGCCTTGAAACGTAGCCCTTCTCCTTGGTAAGCATTTTGGCTGAGATAAACACATGCTAAATTGGGCAAATGTTGAAGGGAGTCAAGTGGATCCTCTTCATCATCCCTTAACCCGCTCCAAATCAGTTGTATTCTTACCAAGTTTTGAAGACACGTGATCCATTGTGGCATTTTTTCTAAACGACCATACAGTGATAGGAAACAAAGAGATTGAAGAAACGAAGAACTTGAAGAAGAAGAAAGAGAACGGTGATGATTCAGATCAATTACTTCATAACTACCGTCTTTTTCAGTTGAAATGACATATAGAGTCTGGAGACTGGTGAGGTTGACAAGGGAAGAGCAGAGCTCCTTTCCATCTTCTCTTCTTAGATTTGTAATCTTTAAATCTCTTAAACGGGTCAGCTTCCTTATCTCTTCAACTATCTTTGTTTCCTTGTTTTCTGCTGCATCTATTGAGTTTAAAGTGCACAGAGAAAGAAGACCTCCCATTTTTGGCAAAGCTTTAAATCCAATATATCCATAATCCTGATCTGTAGGCTCAATCATTTGAAATATTATGAGATAACAAAGCTTTTTTAGCTTTAGAATTTCCACGGGCAATTCCGTCACTTTAGTACCAGCCAAATACAAAAACTCCAAATTCTGAAGCTTTCCAACTCGTTTTGGGACTGTCTGAATGCTTGTCCCAGCTAAATTTAGATGATTAAGATGAAACAAATTGAAAACTTCATCTGGAATTTTATCCAAAGACTTCACATTGCTCAAATCCAGAACCTTTAACAACTTACTATTCCTACTAGATAAAACTTTAGCTAAGAAATTCTCGAGATAGAGTGATAGGTTATGGGATTCAAAAAGCACGATTAAGGATCGAAGATGGTCAAAAGAATAATAACTTTCTTGGAAATGATCGTCACAATTGATAAGGAAATTACTGTAGATTACTAGACATCGTACCTTCTCTGGCGGGCATGTAACTATTTGTTGTCCATTAACAATTGTGAACATGTTTTGTTCTCTTGCCTTGGAAATAACAATTTCTCGCAGCAGGTCATGGATACGACAACTGTAAGGGATTCCTTCATAAAATATCGAAGCCACTTGAATTAGGCTCCTATTGATAAGTTCTCTCAAATAACCCTCGGCTACTTCTTCAAAACTCACTCCTCCTTTGCACTCTACAAATCCTTCGGCAATCCACAAGTGAATGAGATGATAGCAATTTATTTCATAATCCTCTGGAAAAATGCTCATGTACAACAAACAGGTTTTGAGATGAGAGGGCAGATCATTGTAACTGAGACCAAGGATCTTCTTAACTCTATCCAACTTACCTGTGCCTTCTAATTCGCCCCCAAAGTTATGTTAAACCATCTTCCATTCATCTACTCTGTTCAAGTCCTTCAATGCCAAAAGCCCACCAATTGCAAGAATCGCTAAAGGCAAACCCTCACATTTATGCAACGTGCTTTCCGCCACATTCTTTAGATGATCAGGGCAGCAACTGTCCTTGAAGGTCTTTTTACAGAATAGGATCCATGAATCTTCAAAAGATAATGGGTTCATTTCATAGACATAATCACGAGACTCTAAGCAAGAGGCAGAGGCCACATCGGCTTTTCGTGTTGTTAGCATGACACGATTGCCACAACTATTCTCAGGCAGTGCAAATTTGATTTCATTCCAGAATTCCAAGTGCCATACATCGTCAAAGACAATTACATACCTTTCAGCATCTTGGAGAAAGTCTTTGACAATCTCTTTCAGCTTAACAGTACTAGTCATGGACTCAATCAATGGCGGGACTGGTTTTTTGATTCCGTCGTGTAACTGCTGAATCAAGTGTTTGAGGAGCTCCCGCATGTCACATGTTTGAGAGGCAGTCACCCAAGCACGAATTGGGAAATGCCTTCTAACATTTATATCTTCATGGAATTTTTTTACTAGGGTAGTTTTCCCTATTCCTCCCATACCAACTACTGAAATAACTTTGAGTTGTGGATGATCGCTCTCAAGAAGCTGATAAATGAGATGCCGTTTGGGTTTTTCAATGCCAACCAATTGAGCTTCTTCCACGAGAAGTGCATCGTCCCTACTATGGCACCATCTATTGTTGTTGACAACAGCAAGGGTTCCTGAAACTTGGGCAGAGGTACTATATTCAGTTGATTGGTATTTTTGATGACCTTCAGAAATATTTTTGATTCTGGCTCTGATGTTTCGTATCTCACTCGCAACACTATGATGAGCCCGCAAACTCTTGATCGAGTTCAAAATTCTCCGAAAAGAGCCATAGAATCCGTGCGCATGATGGTGGGCCAAGCGACGTACGAATTTATCAAGAACGTCTTCAGTGTCATAAGCAGCTTCCCTAATTTGCTTGATCCACACTTGGAGTCTTGGATCATAATCTTCTTCGGCTTCAGCCACTTTTAGGAAAGCTCTCATGTGCTCCAACTCATCCCTTATGAGTTGGACCTCCTGTCGAAGCCCACCCAAATGGCTTCGTTCCTCGTGGAGAAAGATTGAGAGCTGATTTAGCACAAAAGAAAGAACGGTTTCTGCCATTTTTAGTCCTCAGATGACAGGAGAGAAGGCTTCTTGTACAGTCTAGTACTAACAACTTATATTGAATGGAAGAAAGAATAGTTGGGTATAGATTCGTAAACTGATCTGATGAACCTTGAGGCAAAACCGTATTTATCAACGAGGCAAAACCGTGTCCCGATCAACTTGGAATTTATTAATCTTTGTGGGTGGGGGGACAATTTTGCTACATGTTTTAAGAATCGACGGTAAGTTTTTTTTGTTTTTGTTTTTCTGGGCCCCCCCACCCCGGGGAAGGCGGGGGGGGGGGGGGGGGGGGTTAATTGATCTTCAAATAACAAAGTTTGATTACGGACCCATTCCCATGCGAACGAACCTTTTCCAATACCATTATTGCTGTTCGCTACTTTCTTATCCTAACATGATTGTTATTACCTAGTGTAGAGTCTTGAATATGCATGATTGGAATCAACGGGTTGATTTTGATCGATTTGAGAAATTCTCTTTTCTTCCTCAAAAAAAAAAAAAAAGAAATTCTCTTTTATATGTCTTCTCTTTTCTTTTTATATGTATAATTTTGTCGGTTTACCCAAAAAAAATAAAAAAAAAATGAAGAAGAAGAAGAATAATCAAACATACCATGGGAAATATCATCAGGAATCAAAAGGGACCTATACGTTCAGAAAGGAGAACTATTAAAATCGCATTGATACTTTCAGCTTGAGAAAATTAAAATTTGATAAAAAACGGATAATGCAGAAACATGAATTGTTTTTATACCATAGGATTCCTATAATGTGGAAAATCCACAGAAAATAATTGTGTCCTCAAAATATAGACATATATACTCTTGTATTGTTGTTGGCGTGTGAAAAATAAACGATGAAAAAGTCCCAAAATTTTGAGTAATGACAATTAAGTTTTTTATTTTTATTTAACCACAATGGATTAATCGGGTAGCAATTCTCCAAGGAATTAGAGTTTTAACAGTATAAGGTCCAAATTTCTATTTTCGCTATTAGCACATTCTTAGCAGTATTGTAGAGTGATTTATGTGTCCAAAAGTAACTAGTAAACTACGGTCGTTACTGTGTGATATAAAAAAAATAAATAAATCAATAAACAAAGATATTCAATAGCTCTGATGATTATGATATCAAAGACGAGAATGCAGGGAAAATGGAAGGGATTTTCGGGGAAAGCTGCATCATTCTCAATTACATACCCTTTTCTTTACAGAAGCAGCAGGTAAAAGCACAACAAATTATTTCAAAAGAGGAAACTGCATTGAACATACAAAAGAAGCCCAAGACAACAACGAGGGACATTCAATTGAAGTCTGTCACTAGTGTAGTAAGTGGAAGACTTTGCTCCAATGGACTCTGCACTGCTCGATTGTCAGTCATTTTTTATTAAGTCAAGTGGGAACTTTGGAAACAAACAATAGAGAAACGCGTAAAAGAGGGCCAATAAGTCCCCAGAAAATTGATGAATGTCGCCAGCTTTAGACATTTCAAAACCTTGATTCTGAAAAACGAAGCTGCCTTATCCACAAATGAAGCTAAAAATCAAACATATCTTTTAGACAGTTGGGTACAGTTTTGAGGAGGAGATGGTAGGTATGTTTTTAATACTTGAAGATGATTGAAAGTGAGATACTTTTGCTACATATTTTTAGGACTCGATGAGAATAATTGAAAAGTGGGAAGCCTCTTTTCTTAGAAAGAGCATTCCCATTTCAACATCTTCAACTACTTCAACAAGCATAAATTATATCGAAGTATTGTTGCAAATGATAGTGATATGTTTAATTTTTCATTTTTTTTTCACTTTAAAGTGAGTATATATGGAAATTTGAAGCAATCTAATTGTGTGGTAAAAAATAAGGATAGTAGTGGAAACGTTTTGAAACTCTTTATATTACGCACGGTTCATGATTGCAAGACTACTCATCATAAAAATGCTCTATCTTTAACACTATAAGAATCCTTGTGACGGGCATCCCATAGACAATACTAAATCAGAGAAACCTTGTGACGTGCATCAATCAGCCGGTGCTCCTTTTTTCTTTTATATTCAAGTTATATATGATGGAATAACATTCAAGCATTGAAAGACGACCCCTCAATGAAAGGAAACAAAGAGATTGGAGAAATGGAGAACTTGAAGAAGAAGAAGAAGAAAGAGAATGATGATGAAAGGAAATCTTGAATATGCATGATTGGGAATCGACGGGTTGATTTTAATTGATTTGAGAAATTCTTTTTTATATGTCTTCTCTTCGGTTTACCCAACAAAAAAAAGAAGAAGAAGAAGAATTAGACGTAATATGGGAAATATCATTAGGAATCAAAAGGGATCTATACTTTCAGAAAGGATAACACTTAAAATCGCATTGTTACTTTCAGCTTGTGAAAATTAAAATTTGAGAAAAAAAAAAAGATAATGCGGAAACAAGAATTGCTTTTATACCACAGCACTCCTATGATGTGGAAAATCCAAAGAAAATAATTGTGTCCTCAAAATATATGCATATATACTCTTAAAATAGCAATCGCCCTGGTGATCCTTGTACTGCTGTCGGCGTGTAAAAAATAAACGATGAAAAAATCTTAAATATTTGAGTAATGAAAATAAAGCTTTTTTTTATATAACCACAATGGATTTATCAGATAACAATTCAACAAGGAATTAGTGTTTTAACAGTATATGGTCCAAAGTTATACTTTCACTATTAGCATATTCTGAACAGTCTTGTAGGGTGATTTGTGTGTCCAAAAGTAACTAGCAAACTACGGTCAATGGACTCTGCACTGCTTGACTGCACTCCACAAGTCTGCAACTTCAAGATCATTCATCATAGAGAAGTTTATTTTCAAGACTACAAGAATGTTTGTGACTTGCATCGCATAGACTATGCTAAATCAAAGAAATATTGTGACGTGCATCATTGCTAAAGAATAAGAATCCACACCGAGAAAGCAAATACACACTTAGAAGGTGAAAATTTTCCCTACCAAGTATTTAGAGGTTCTATTGTGGATTAAAATGAAATTCAACCTAACATTTTTTTTTTTGAACGAATAGAGAGTTGAGCGGTTAGAACTCTATAACTCCACCTCAGAGGTCAGAGGTTCAAATCTCACCAACACCATAATCCTCTTCCGATATGTAATAGTGTAGGTTTATAAAAAAAAAAAAACATTTTATCTTGATCTATTTTTGGAGCCTTCAATTGTCAACTTCTCCTCCTATATGCCATGCCACAACTCAACCTTGTTTTGTTGGACTCGTACTTGAAGTCATCCAAACAGTTTTTCTCCCTTCAAGGTGCAAGTAGTAATAGTCTCTTTTTTAATGCCATTCATTTCTTCTTGTTCTTTCACCAGATGGTTTGGAACATTTTACACTTAGAACAGTAGTCTTATTAAGAACATTTTTCAATGACTTTCAGTGGCTGCCCTGAAATATGAGTCAGTGTGCGGGCTGAAAAGAATTGTTCAAACTGCATTGCTACTCTCTGCTAGGGACTTATAATTCCCATGTAGTAATGACTTAAAAAGTATGTAGGCAGTTAAAGTATGAATTTGGTAAAATTGAAAGGGATATTTGCTAATTTGGTCCTTCACATTTGCACAAAAAACTTTATTAGTCCTTCTTATTTAAAATTAGCCAAAATAGTCCTTCAAAGATTAAAAATGTGTCCCAACTGGTCCGACAATTCATTTTTGCTCAATTTTCTGACAAAGTCAAAAGCGAAAATGGAAACATACATATGTTTCTCTTTATTAAAAATGTGAAACTTGCCAAGTTGTCCTATCTTCCTCTAATCAAAAATTTTAATTTCAAAATCATTAAGTCCCCAATCCATTGAGAAGCACTCATTAATGATTGTCTAGGATCAAATTAGCAAATTCACTTTTTTAAGAAGGGGAGACATGCATTTTCATTTTGCTCCTGACTTTGTCGAAAAATTGTGCAAAAATGATCTTTGGGATCAATCGGAACACATTTTTTGTATTAGAGTGACTATTTTGACTGATTTTGAATGTAATGGACTAAAAATTTTTTTTGTGAAAATGTGAAGGACCGAATTACTAAACTTCTCAAATTGAAATGTAGATTCAAACAATGAAACAACGAAAATCAATTTTAAGAAAGCAAATCCCTGCTTAAAAAGCGATAGCACGGTAGTAGTCACGACTTTTATCCAATTCATCTATAATGAAGAATAAATTCTCTCTTCGTTCAGTGACTGGAGAAGAAAATTTTTCAGAGTCCTGACAGACTTAAGATTGATAATGGTTTATAGTTAGGAAATAAGCCATTCCATTTTAGATGCAGCTTTAAACCTATAATATGTGTCATCAGGATCTGCATAATCTAATTGTTGAAATGACCAGGTATGATGAAGCTTTGGGAGCTCCAAGATTAAGTCGGATGCCGCTTTAGAAAGACCAGTCCCCGGCAATCTACATTCTGCCCCAAAAAAAAAAAAAAAAGAGAGAGAGAGAGAAGAGTGAACAAAATAATGTCTTGGTTACGTATTGCTATCTGTTACCCTTTTGCTATAGTTCTTAGTGCAATTCACAAATGCTTACATTATATTAGGCTACCAACACTACTGTTGTGAGTGATTCGATATTCGCTAGACAACGTATGCAATTTAAGTCTGTTACCCTTTTGCTGTAGTTCTTAGTGCAATTCACAAATGCTTACATTATATTAGGCTACCAACACTACTGTTGTGAGTGATTCGATATTCGCTAGACAACGTATGCAATTTAAAGTCAGGCATCAGAATATCTATTCTCTCTTTAAAAGTATGATTAGTCTTAGTAGGTTTACAGTCTTTGCACTTAATGGTGTTAGTTTTCAAATATGCCTAAAATGCCCTTTTGTGCTATAATGATACACTTAAATGGGATTAAGTATTGATTGGTGAAAATTTTATGCGGTATTGAATAGGGTGAAAATAGATGCGTTAGAATGCAAAGAGACATTGATAATGTGCAAGACCTTTGTGGGATTGTCATGGAAGGATCTTAGCCTATTGCTTAGGTTTTTCTTAGATTGGTATACGTTGCATTTGTATTTGACACTTAATTTTGGTCTAGAATAATGTATTCAAATTACATATTATATTAACAAAATTAATTGTTTAACCATATACAAGAATAAAAACGTGTTTAACCATTGGAGATGTACAAGAATAAATGAAAATCATATATTTAATTGTTTGTTTATGTTTTGTAATTTGTTTGTACAAAATTGGAAAGCATGTTTCTTTAAATTAAATGATAGTGAAATAGAGATCATTCATACCCTTAAAGGAAGAAAATAGGAAGCTATATTAGTAATGGTGAAAGATGGCTTTGATCATTTGGGACACTATTGTCTACTACTATCTTTATTTAAAATTTAGTTATTTAGTAAAACTATTTTGTTGTAATATTTTAAAGCACTTCCTACATAATGTTTCATTAGCTATAAAGTTGAAGAACATAGAATTGGTACCTAATTAGGTTACTAAAAACAAATACTATTTTAACACATAATCACAATCGATTAGTAGAGCGTTACATTGCTTATATTTGGACAAGTATTTATGCCATCTAATCCTTCTATATTTTGTTCATTTAAAATAATATGAAATCTTCAAACAATTTGAACATCAATATTTCACATTGTCGTATACATTTAATTTTAGTTTACAACATATGAAGTACTTAATCATTGAAAAACAATTTTAAGAAAATATTAAATATAATAATATTTATATTGACCAAAAAATATCTATGTAAATCCTGACAAATTCCATGAATTAGTAAAAATAAATGTAAATCTTGATAAATTCCATGAATTAGTAAAGATAACAACAACATCAAATATTCTACATGCATAAAGGGAGGATAAGGAGAAACCAATTAATATTAATAAAAGCACACAAAAACCAATTGGAGAACCAAAAACAAAGTTAAAAATATGGAATTATTGATGATTAAACCCCAATCATAGACTTCAAAAGTAGGAAAAAGACATTACAAGGCAAAAGCAAGAGAATGAAACGAATATATATACCTAGAAATCGACCAATGAAAGTGACAACTCAAGAAAATATAACTACACTATCGGAGCATAATTTAATTTTTCATTTGGTTTTACATAAATGCCATAATATTCTTTCTAATAAATTCTCATGACTTTCGGTATCTAAAATAAAATGCTTCACAAAACACACAAGAAAACACCATAAACCTCCTTATCAACGTGCAATTGCACGTGTCATATTACTAGTTATAACAAATGTAGCAAACATAATTGTTCCTGTTTGTTGGAACAGCCACTGGAACAATTTTGATTAAGAAAATGTAATATTCTCCTATCAAGTTTTCTTTGTTATGATATAACCACTAAGGAAGAATTACTGAAGCCTTGTGTGAAAACTGTTGTGGAAATTTCCCTTTACTTTGGGAGCTGAATCAATCAACAGAGTCTTCAAACAAACACCAAATAATCCTTAATGCCCCGAATATCAATGTACACCAAGAAACTGTCTCTGCCAAATCCTTAGTCAAGATGCAATGCAAAAAAGCTCAAACTTGTCTATATCAGAATTTTCCTCTTTCACTGTTGTTAAACAATAATGCAGGAAGTTTGAAAGCTTACACTGTATCTTGAAAAGTGATTTATAGGAGACCATTGTCGCACGGTATCAAGTTCTTGTTTATTTAGATGAGACACAATTCTGATTCCATAGAGAGCCACCCAACTTTGTTGTCATTGACAATTTGTCTAATTTAGAGAGGTCAGTTAAAATTAATCAAATTCAATCCAGCCCTTTGCTGTGGGAACATTTCCAAAATAAGAATCAAATGCAGATTTTCATTTCAAATCTTATGTTATATGTGTTCTGCAATTTGTCTTGCATTTGTCACAAACGTAAATTACATCGATACTACGCATATGCAAATGAAAACAGGAAGCTTCAGTTTTTTGGGTTTTCCTTCTTTCTTGATGGTTTATAAATGTTGATAGACACGTGACTTGAGAAAATGGCCTTCAGTTAAAGTCCAAACATGCATTCTTTAAGGCCATCCTAGCAAATTGATCCACGGCCACCCTCGTTTTGGAGGAAATGTAAATAAGTAGACCTTAGCGCTTGGCAAAAAGGGAAAAAACAAAAAAGATATTGGAGCAGTGAAAAATGAGAAAAGAAAATAGCGAATATAAAAAAAAATTGCACTTTTTACGAGACTTATGCCACAAACCTTTATATCAATCTGTATGGTTTAATTCACTAACCAATGGCTTGATCTTTTTGGGAGACAAACCTTCCTGCATTTTGCATAATTATGCATATTTTTTAATGCTGAATTATAGCGAAAGAAATTACTTTCGATAATTGGATTTGCTGAATTTGCTGAAATAACATAATCTTGTGTATAGACATTGGAGCTGGACTTGGTTGCAATTAATTTATTTAAGAAGAATTTTAACCACCCTTAAAACTTGCACTAATAGGATGGATGAACACAAAGGAGTGATATAACGTGTATTTGTTCAAAACCCACTATATTTATTAGACAAATCATGGTTTTCGTTTACACAAGAACAAGTTAGCAACACTGGCTTTATATTTTGTTTCTCAGCAATATATTTGGATGTTATTTTAAATCCTAATATATGTATATGCATATGTAAAATGTCGTTCGCTTGCATTTTTTTTTTTTTTTACATACATACATATACACACCACAAATGCTTTTGAAAAATTGCTTGTGTGACACTAGCAACGTCCAGCTATACAACATAAAAGATTCTTCATTTACTAACTACTAAAAACTTTCATTCCTTTCATCAAATCCTTCGTCTCCTTAATTTTTATGGAGTTCGTTATATTCTAGTATTCTACTCCTTGTGTTATATTTCCACATCAAGTAATGGAAAAATCCTACTTGTCAAAATATTGACATCCATTGATGATTATGCCTTTATGTAGGATTTCCCCTTATTTGTTCTTGACTGATGTTATATAATATCCATATTTGTTTCTTTCACAACTTCAGATTCTGCATTAACAAGCAAAGAAATATCATCTTTCATAAATAAACCTGAGTCAAGTATCGAAAAAGAATGTTTCGAAAACACGTTGTCTTATCAATTTTATTGACATTTAATGTTCATATTAATAAGAATATTCAATAAACACATATAAAGGCATGCACAGAATAATATACAGTTCTTAATTAAAATTGTGCGCAAAAGTATAATATACTTTCAACCTGGGTACCACCTGATCATCTGCTAAATCAAAAAAAGAAAAGAAAAGAACAAAAAAAAGGTAAAATATAGTTTATAAAGAAGATAATGTGATGCAACAAAACAGAAAAAGAAGGGGAAAAAAATGAATGACCAATAGATGTCAAATAAATAAATACACATTATCTAACACAGTGAATCAATAAGAAACGGGCAAACCATGGCTAACAAACAAAGGAGAACTGAGAAGAACACATATTCTGGGTGGGGATCATATGTTTTCTTTTTCTCCCTCTCATAGCTGGCGTCTTCTCCATTCCCCATCTGTCCAAATGCCAATGGTGATTTCGGGAACATGGGCAATATTTCTTTTGTAATCTTCACTTTCTTTGTTCTGGCTTTCCAGCTTCTCTACCAACTGAGAACTCACATCAGCCAGATCCAGCTCTTGAAGCTGTGTCAAGTGTTGAATACCGAAAGGTAAATCCTCTAGTAATGGAAGTTGATGGAGCACTAATTTTTGGAGGCAAGGCATTGTGCCCTCCTCCACTATCATCCATCTCAACTCTTCCAATTTCCTTAGGTACAGTCTTTTCAACTTTAGGAACCCTCCAGCCTTGAAACACAACCCTTCCCCTTGGTAAGTTTGCTTGAGATAGACATCAACCAAGTTGGGCAAATGTTGAAGGGATTTAAGTGGATCCTCCTCAATCCTTAGCCTGCTCCATCTCAGCTCTACCTTTACCAAGCCTTGAAGACACGTTATCCATTCTGGCATCTTTTCTAAGCGGCCCGTCAATACTAGCCTACAAAGAGATTGAAGGAATGAAGGAGGAAAATAAGAAGAAAGAGAACAATGATGATTCAGATCAATTGCTTCGTCATCTTTTGCACTTGAAAAAACTTCTAGAACTCGAAGATTGTTGAGCTTCTCAAGAGAGAAGCAGAGCTGCTTTCCATCTTCTCTTCTTAGATTTGTAATCCCCAAGTCTCTTAATTGGCTCAGCTTCCCTATCTCTTTAAGTAATATGGTACTATTTGTTTCCTCATTCTCTCCTGCTGCTGCTACATCTAGGTAGTATAATGAGTGTAGTGCAAGAAGTTCTCCTATTTTTGATGGACCTTTGAATCCATAATATCCATGATTCAAATCAAAAGGATTAACTTGTTGAAATACAAAGAGATGACGTAGCTTTTGCAGCTTTAGGATTTCCAAGGGTAACTCCCTAACTTCAGTTCCACCCAAATCCAAATACTCCAAATTCTGGAGCTTTCCAACGGATTTGGGTACCATTTTAACTCGTGTACCATATAGGTTTAGATACCTGAGATAACGAAACAGGTTGAAAATCTCATTTAAGATTTCCTCCAACATCTGTGCATTGCTCAAATCCATAACCTTTAACAACCTATTAGTGCCAGATAAAACCTCAGATAACAAAGTTTTGGATAAGTGTGGCTCCATCGATCCAAATGTAATTAAGGATCGTAGGTGGTCAAAGCAATAATATCGGCTTTCTTGGTGGTAGTGAATGTTGTTTCTGTTATTGTGAGGAGGAAGGAAATTACTACTACTATGGATCACTAGACGTCGTACCTTCTCAAGTGGCCACCTTTTGTGTTGTCCAGTTGCAATGGTGACCATGTTTTGTTCCCTCGACTTGGAAACAATAACTTCTCGCAACAGGTCATGGATACGGCAGCTGACAGGGATTCCTTCATAAAACACCTCAGTCACTTGAACTAGGCTCCTGTTGACAAGTTCTCTTAGATAACCCCAGGCCAAATCTTCAATACTCATTCCTTCCCTCCATTCTACAAATCTTTCAGCAATCCACAAGTGAATTAGTTGAAAGCATGGTATTTCGTAATCCTCTGGGAAGATGCTTATGTATAGTAAACAGGTCTTGAGATGAGATGGTAAATTGTTGAAACTAAGTCGAAGTATCTTGTGAACTTTCTCAAGTTTACCAGTGCCTTCTAATTCAACCCCAAGACTACGTCGAACTGTCTCCCATTCATCTATTCTGCTCACGTCCTTCAAAGCCAAAAGCCCACTAATTGCAATAATAGCAAGGGGCAAGCCTTCACATTTACTCAGTATAGTTGTTGCGACATCCCTTAGATGATCCGGACAAGAATTGTCTTTAAATATCTTGTTACAAAATAGGGCCCATGACTCATCAAAAGATAATGGTTTCATTCTATACACAAAACCTTGAGTTTCTATGCAAGAGGCAGAGGCTATATCGGCAATTCTTGTTGTTAGCATGACACGACTGCTGCAGCTATTGTCCGGCAGTGCAAATTTGATTTCATTCCAAAATTCCATGTCCCATACATCATCAAAAACAATTGCATACCTTCCAGCATGCTCGAGAAAATCTTTGATAAATTCTTTTAGCATTGCAGTAGTCATAGACTCGACGGATGCTGGGACTGGTTTCTTGATTTCCTCATGTAACTGACGAATCAAAGTTTTAAGGAGCTCCTGAAAATCACATGTTTGAGCAACAGTCACCCAGGCACGGAATGGGAAATGCCTTCGAACATTTGGATCTTCATAGATTTTTTTGACTAGGGTAGTTTTCCCTAGACCTCCCATACCAACCACTGAAATAACTTTGAACTGGGAATCGCCATCGAGGAGTTGAGAAATGAGATGCTGTTTGGGCTTTTCGATGCCAACCAATTTTGCTTCTTCCACAAGAAGTGCATCATCCCTGCTATATCGCCATGAATTGGTCATAGATAGAGATCTAGAGACTTGGTCCAAGATGCCACCATATTCAGATTGGTATCTCTTGTGTGCTTCTGAAATATTTCTGATCCTGATTTTGATGCTTTGAATTTCAGTAGCAAGTCGATGACGTGCTTGCAAGTTCTTTGTGGTGTTGAAAATTCTCTGAAGAGAGCCTTTGAATCCATGCGATTTTTGGCCAGCAAACCGAAATACAAATTCATCAAGAACATCTTCAATGTCATAAGCAGCTTCCTGCACTTGCTTGATCCATTCTCGGAGCCCTGGATCATCATCTTCATTTAATTCAGCCACTTTGAGAAAAGCTTTCATATGCCTCAACTCATCCTTGATAAGTTGAACCTCTTGTCGAAGCCCGCCCAATAGTTTTCCTTCCTCACGGAGAAAGACTGAGAGATGATCTGATACAAAAGAGACAATAGTTTCTGCCATTTTGTTGTTCTCTTTTTTTTTTTTTCCCAAAAGAAGACAGAATTTTAGCTTCTTTTCTATGGTTCTGAGTAGAAGTATGGTTTTAGATTTATAAAATGTTGCAGATTGAGAATGATTTATCATGCAGGAAAGATGTAATACCCAATATTAGTAAAGGGCAAAAAGGTCATTTGACCTAAAAAAAAAAAAAAAAAGAGAAAAGTGAGTCGGTGGGATTTTTCCCACAAAAGTCAGCAGGACTTCTGCAGCAAAAAGGAGGGAAGCAGCGAGAAAGAAGAAGAAAGAAAAGAGAGAAGAAAGAAAGAAAAGAAAAGAGAGAAGAAAGAAAAGAAAGAGAGAAGAAGGAGAAGGAAGGGGAAGAAGAAAGAGGAGGTCCGGCCAGCAGGAGAGAGAGAGAGAGAGAGAGAGAGAGAGAGAGAGAGAGAGAGAGAGAGAGAGAGAGAGAAGAAGAAGAGAAGTAGGGAAGAAAAGAAGAAAAAAAAAAGGAAGAAAAAAAGGAAAATTTGGATTTAGCTAAATAAGGTAAATTTTTATCCTTTAATCTTGTTTATTAAATAGATTATGATAAGTATGTGATGTTTTTGGTAGAAATAATAGCATGCATGGAATAGAAATTGAGTAGATAGAATTTTAGAGTTTAAGAAATTTTAGAAAATTTAGAGAAAAATAATTTTTTTGGTATATCTAGAGTTAATAGTTTTATTATGGTGTTAATTTCTAGTAAGAGGAGTGAAAAGTTGATTTGAGAAGTTAAAATTGAGATTTGATTATGGTTTAGGCCGTGTAAGATGGGGAAGTGATTGAGTTAAGCCTTGGGGCTAGATTAAAGTTAGAATATTATTTTTCTAATATATTTTTAGTGGTTAATTTTGATGGTTATGTTATATAATAGATTCAAGAGAGCAAGTGGCGGAGGAAACCGCTTAAGAAGGAGACTCTACTACGAGATTTTGGTATATAGCCTAATTGAGGTAAGTGTAATACATATTATGAATCACTAGTACTATGTATTGCTTGCAAAACATTTTGTGAGTATTTTAAAGTATGCAAATTGTATAAATTGAAATTGATATACATATTTGTTGTTAAATGGATGTACTTTGAGAGAATGCATACAAAATAGATTATTTTGTAAATGAAAGTTTAAATGAGGTTGCAAAGTATCTAAAAGTTGTCGATTTATGTTGAGTTATGAGATAACGCATTTGGCATATTTTGAAGTTTATTTTCATATATTGTTACGATTTTGACATAAAGATTGAGAAAGAAAATGATTGTTTAGTGACAATGGTTTTTGTCAAATAAGATTGAAAGGATTTTAGTTGTGAAAATGATTTGGAAGTAACTCTGTGCAGAGCTAACTAAAACTAACAGGGTTATTGTTAGTCTGGGTGCACCTAGTATATGCCGGCTAGGGAATGTCCGCAGTGATTCCCTCCCTTCGCGGGATAGTATACCCTTCGGGGGATAGCCCTTCGGGGAACAGCCCTTCGGGGAACAGAGACAGATACCCTTCGGGGGATAGCCCTTCGGGGACAGAGTTACCCTTCGGGGGATAGTAGGTTCTGCATAGTGCTGACTTCGAGAAATAACAAAAGTTGTTTATGAAACTATAAAAATGTGATTTATTGAATGTTTTATGTCATATATGATGATTATACGGTTTTTCTGCCAAAAGTGATAATTTTGAAGTAAATTGTTTAAATATTTTACAATATGTATTATGCTTACTGAGTGTGAAAACTCACCCCTCAATATTTTTCAGTATTTTGTAGAAAGTGCAGAAGTTAGAACAAAAAGGAGAACCTCATAGCCACCTAATCCAGAGGTATTACCCGGTTATTTTTGTTGTTCCGGGTATAGGATCGTACAAGTATTATTTTAGCACTTGTGGCCATGTAGTATATTATTGGTATTGTAAATGTTATTTTTGGAATAGTTGCTCCGTTGGTTGTAAGCTATTAATGTTGGGATATTTATATGAAATATATGAAATTCTTGTGGGTATATCTCTTATGATTGAAATGGATGATTGATGGCTTGTGAATGAGGTGATATAGTGTATTGTGAATGTATTGGAATTGTTTGGGTTGGCTGAAATTTTTATGCAGGTATTTTTAAATTTTTTTGGAAAGATCCAAATACAGAGGAGATGCTGCCGAAATTTCGGTAGAATTTAAAGGAAAGTTAGGCTTACGTGGTTTGGGGCGGTTTATTCCACCTCGAACTACGTGCCGGTCATGGCCTTTAGGTTCGGGTCGTGACAAAAGAAGACCATTGTTTTGATCAGTTTAATTCAATTGGAAGCAATATTCTTTCTCTACCGTTCTTGTTCTTTATGGTTCGTTCGTAGAAAGCATACTGGGAATGATTTATTCTTTCTTCACTACTAAGGATGAGAATCATTTAAAGTTGGAGCTATATCAGCCCTTTCGAAAACTTTCTTAAGCAAAAATAAGATAAATAAAGATGGCTTTATTCTTCCTGTCCTAATTATTGTTATCCTCTTTGAGGGCTCTGAAAGAAAAAGAATCCACATTCTCAATTAGTCTATATTATTCCGTTTGATATTTGCTTGTAACTGCTGCCAAGTTTTGTTGCTTATTGTATTTGATGTGCTTAATTTTTTTTCCACCAAAAGAACCAGTATTTTTGGTTCTTTTTCTTGGCAGTTAGATTCAGTTAAATGTGAATCAAACTAATGAGAAAATGTAGATTCAACTAATGAAAGAATGAGAATCTCCTTTAAGAAAGCAAATCCGCACTGAAAAAAAAAAAAAAGGATAGCACAATATCAAAAGCAGCCATGAGTTTAGATTACTTGAGTACATTTTTAGGTTAGTTGCACTTTATCCCCTAAACTATCACCCAGCTTCTCTGAAACTTTCAATTTTGACACTTAATAACCCGATACTATAAATTTGTTGATAATCATTAAAATCAACAGAACTGCAATAATTGAATCTTAAATTTTACCAGAGTTATTTTAGTGAACGTACGCTGTATACATAAGATATATATATATATATATATATTTTTTTTTATATGGTAGCATTTTATGGGTACAAGGATACTTTTACTAAAAACTTCGGATGAAATTTAAGATCTAGTTGCCAGAATTCTATTGAAAGTGCAACATATTTATAAAATATTTGCTGAGTGCTAAAATTAAAATTTTAATGGAATATCTGCAATAAAGTGATAGTTTAGGGGGTCAAGTGCAACTGTGCTGCTTCTTTATTGGTCGCAATGCCTTGTTATTCATAAGCGTGTTGCATTTTTTATTTATATTGAACTTGTCAGATATGCAACTAAACATATTTATCAAGGATTTTCCATCAAAACTGGATGTTTTCTAAAACGGTTTTAACTATCCACAGAAAGGCCACATCGCAGAAGAAGGTTCCTAGAACTCATTACAGTTGGGAAGTTTCTCTGTATTTGAGGAAAAGATCAGCAATCTCTATTCAAGTTCTATTTGTTTTCTGTAAGACAATGTCTTATTTCAGTAATAGTTTCTCAAATGCCACTTAAAATTTTTGCAGTAAACTTTCTGATCGTCATAAATTCGTCTTGATTTATAAGGAAAACTAAAACCCTCAAAACAAGTGATTGTAAGTTTCGTAAGTGCAACTTAATGTCTACTTCTCATTTCTTCTAATTTAATTGAGAGTAAACAGATACTTATTGGCAAAATACACATCAGCTAGTTGCACTATATCTAACAACAATACTGATTGGCTCCATTACATCTGACACTCACAGGTAACACAATGAGAATCACCAGAAACTACAAATATAACCTTCCTATATAGGGCTCTTTGTATATCTGAATGCATCCTGTTACGTTCATTCCTCAAAATACAACCATCCAGCATACAATATCGCAGCATTTTGGAACCTTATCTAAATACATACAACAATATTGAATGCAATTGTTTTAGGAAGTATTTCGCTGTGGTAACTTAGTATCTAACAGCATCTTGCTTCATAATTGCTGCTCCAAGCTTAATTTGCATTCGTCCACCTTATGGAGCATGCATACTACAACTTAGCTTGTAATTTGATGAATTATATCCATTAAAAAAATAAGGAATTTGGTCATAAATAGTTTCCGTAGAGATTACAAACTTTAAGGCAAATCATTCTAGGCTGGAGAAAAATAATTAAACTCCCAAGTCACAAGTCACAAGTCAAAAAGCATTCTGCAACAGACTCAATTATGTAGATTTAGTATATGTACAACTAATTCAGATCAAGCAATGATACAAGTCCACCCATAGTTCATCCTTTTCTAAATGACCGAATGCAACTACTTTATCCTCCATTTCATCCTTCAAGCTACACAAAACTTATTCCGTGGTGTATTTATATTTGTTAGCAAGACAATAGATCCCCAGAATTACTTTGCAGCATGCAAGTTTGAGAAGCTTCCACAAATTCGCCAGAATATCATTTCTCAGAGGAATATCACCACTTCAAGATCAAGCATCCAACATCTCATTCCACAGGGCACATAAACAGTCAACAAAGACCCTCATAACACTCAAACAAGGAAAAGTAAGTTGCAAACACACTCTTCAATCTTTTGTCAGCTGCAAGACATAACTTTATTGGTAACATCTTTATTCACACAAATAACAATAATATTTTAATGAATTTCCAACAATTAATAACTTACCAATTTTCTCGACTACAATAAAATGTATCAAAGACAGATTTCTACGGCTGGACTCGAATCCAGCATCACAGAAGTATCATCAATCTCTCCATCCTGAAAGTTAAGTGTCATAAAAATATCAATCTGTAATAACAAACTTTACCTTCGTAAGGCACCCAAATTCGATCACCAATCCTTTATCTAAGCATCGCCAGAAGCAGCCTTAGAGCTCCTGAAATCCTTTTTCAATTCAGCCACTTCTTTCATACAAGCTGCCTTCGTTTTCCCAGGGACAGCCGCAGCAATCTTCTCCCACCTCATTGCTACATCCTTAGGAAATGCCTTCAAAGCATTAAGCAATGCTAAATCCTCCCCAGAACTCCATCCACTATTCTCTTTCTTCACTTCAACACTCTCCAATCCTCCAACATTGCTCTCATTTGCTCCCTCAATTCGCCTATCCACCGGCTCCCTATACTTCAAGAACCTCTTATAACTATCCTCATCACTCACTCTCTTCTCCTCCATTTCCTTTGATCTCTTTATCACACTCTCCACACTATGCCTCCCCTTAAACCCCTCCGCTATCGCCTCCCATCGCCCCGGCTTCCCCACTGGATGCTTTCCCATTAACTTCTTTAACAATTCATTGTCCCCCTCATCCCACTCCACGTCCTCATTCACAGCCTGCCCCTCACTCTTCTCAAATTTTGAAACCGACCCATTTCCATTCACCAAAAACACATTTTTCCCGTCTCTTCCGGAAGATTATCCGGCCGAATCAACCCGGATCCATATCCCGACCCGTCGGGTTTCCATAAAGATTTTGCTGATCGTTTATTGATTCTTTTGCTATTATCCTCAGACACTTCAGTTTCTTGAGTGGGTTCGAGCAAGGGCGGGCCAAGGCCGACACGGAGTCGCCGGCGGCGAGGGAGCGGGGGGCAAATGCGCCGACGACGAGGGAAAGAGAAAGCCAAATGAGGAGGGATTGGAAGGGCTCTGAGGTGAAGTAGAGGAATGAGAGAGCGAGGAAAAGTGTGGAGAGAGTGAGGGAAATGAGAAGGGTGGGTTTGTGGAGAAATAGGGGATCTTGCGAAGATTGGGCGGGTTCGGGTGTGGGCTTAGATTGGACGACGAATCTGGGTCGGACATCCTCGTCCCAGAACTCCATGGTCAAAACTCAAAAACTCGAAACCTCCGCCGCTGAAAGTTGAAATTAGAAGAGATTTCTCCCTTGCTTAAAATAATGAAAAGGAACGCTTTCGCATACTGAAAAAAGAGAAAAGCGGGGTTTTGTTAACGCCTTTTCATCTGTTGTCTATCCATCTTGACTTTGCCACTGTAATTCTGCAGCAGGTGACCAGCTATTATATGTTTTAAGTTCTACAATTTTTCGAAATTTAAAAAACACAAAGAAAAATTTACTCAACTGTGGAAAAATAATTCTATGTTACCGCACTTACCTGAACCATAATTAATTTTCTCAATTAAAATAAATTGTTTTTCTTTACCTATAGCAGCACGTATTATGTAAAATTTAAACATATTACGTTGAACGATGAACCATGTCCTTCCTAACTTTTGTTTTTGTTGTGTCAATTGTTGGATTGTTAGTCTTGAAGGATATGATTCTAACTTTTGGCTATGTAACACTTTCTCTTACGTTATGGTAATAATTTTTATTTTTTTTTATAAACTTATACTATTACATGTGATAGTAATTTTTTTTTTTATAAATCTACACTATTATATGGGAAAGAAGATTTTGACGTTGATAAGATTCGAACTCTCGACCTCTTGAGTGACATCATAAAACTCTAACTGCTCGACCCTCTATTCGTTCTTATTATGGTAATAATTAGATGCAGCAAAATAGAAAAAAAAAATCTCTGACATTCTGAATTTAAGAGGAAGGCATCTAAAGATTGGAGATAAAAAAAAATTAAAAACAAAAAAGAAGTAACAAATTGTAGATATAAAATAAGAAGAAATAACAAATCAAATGAATGGTTTGCTCATAATAAGCAAATCCAAGTTGCAGTGTCTACATTGACAAGAACATCTGGTAGGCATACAACACAAGAAGTATTGGCATACGAATGCTATACTGCAGATCATGTCAATATCTGCAAATGTTCAGTTGTCTTTTATCAAGAGGCACGCAAAACTATAGTCTAAAATCTCAGCAGATGAAGAACACTAGTGTAATTTAATTGCACAACAAAGGACCGATTTTCACACGTCTCCACGCACACAATTTCAAACTTTAAATAGCTTCCACAAACCACAGTCCTAATTTACTCAGTAAGCTTTTTCTTCTTCTGATTTTACTGAGACTCTTGTGTAGCCATCCAGCAGAAAAAAAACATGAAATCTGTAGTCAAATATAATTAACAAATATTATTTGCTTTGTCAAAAGTAAAAAGATCACTGACCAGATTTCCTACTTGTGTTTCTCAGGACGTAAAGCTTAATTCTGATAAAGTACAATAACAAATTGATTAAATCAACACAGGAAACTGATTATAACCCACATGAAAACAGGACATATATAAGGACCAATCCAACTGAAACATGGAATTTTCATCCTTGTTGTATATGGCAAATTAAATTAAGGTCGATTGTTTCCCATCCTGAGGACAATGAAGCATACCAATCAGCTGAATATACACGTTTGGGAATCCATTTTCTACATTACTCCTGCTTATGGTGATGAAATATGGAACCTCATAATCTGGCGTATGTATTTTTGAGGAAAAATGATTGAATGCTGAAATTGTGAGAACAACTAATGTGAATCAGAGACTATTACCTGAAATGCATGTAATATCAAAACCAGAATCAGCTATTACTCCGTCAACTTCAGGCACCCTGCAAGGCACAATATATTCTCTCCATCAGCTAAGTTTTGGGCTAACAACTAAAATGCAGTAATGAAAGACTTAGAAGAGCATGACTAGCTTGTCCTCGTAATCCACCAAGCAAGTGAAAAAGTTGTACAATCCAGTGCAAAGTTCTCGTTACTTTGTTTTAAAAGAAAAACAAAGGAACTAGGTAATAGGTAATTGTATACATATTTTTTGTGTCATAGTCGTTTAATACCACTTTCACTTCAATAAACAATTCCATATCCAGGTTTACCTGTTCATTTGCTGAGGAGAAAATGGTTTTGATTGACTCAAAAACATCTTCAACAGGCCTTGCAGCATCTACCTGCCAATTGACAAATCGATCGTTGTTGCTTTAGAAGCCAGGCCAGTAACAGATGTCCATTAAGAAAGAAGATTAAATTTTTCTTACCTTCTGTACCTTCCCCTTTGAAGCATAATAATTAACCAAAGGCAAAGTGGACTCTTCAAAAACACGAATACGCTTCTGTATTGTTTCAATTTTATCATCTTCTCTTCCCTGCATATTTGGAAATGTGTCAAATCAAATTCCCAATTTTTTTCATAATAAGAGATTTTAGGGAAATGCAGTAGATGGAAGCCAATAACATGTTATACTTCTCTCACATAAACCTTACCTGATTTCTAGATAGAAGGCGCCTTGTCAATTCCTCTTCTGGACAATCCAGAAACAGTATGAAATCTGGTTCAATTTTTGTCTACAGAAAATAAATATAGAAGTCAATCTTTTGTCGTTTTGACAAAGTGCTAGTATCATCATTGGGATCAGATTAATACAAGTTTAAATTGGAAGGAGGCTTTATTGTGTTAAGGTTTCAAGCTTTTCATTTGAAAAATAGACTTACAAGATTCTCAAACACTCTAATATTCTCTTCATTTCTGGGGAAGCCGTCAATAAGAAATTTGTCATTATCAGATTCTTGCATAGCTTTCTGAATAAGCCTAACTGTTATATCAGAAGGAACAAGTTTCCCCTCATTCATCATATTCTGGATCATGGTGCTGCAGCAATCAATACAGACATGATGATAGCATGAAGTGAGGAAGATCACTACTATTCAAGCCAAAATCATAATCATGTGAAACATATAAAACTTCTACATCCATATCCATTTCAACTGCATAATATTATGCCAATGTTTTGTAAGCATTACCGCGGGATCAAACACTGCTCAACTGATACATCAAGCACAAGATCCAAATATTTATAACACATCAACACGAGTAACTCATGGCCAGAGAAAAAAATACATACCCATTCTCAGATCCAGCTTTGATTTCTTTCCTGAGAAGATCACCAGAACTAAGGTGGGTGTACTTGAACTGTTGAACAATTTTAGCACACTGAGTCCCTTTTCCACTGCCTGGACCACCTTTTAGATGTATAAATCACAAGTAACTCAATTATAACAAAGAAAGACAAGAGGTTTCACAAATATAAAAAAACGTCCAGACTGAAAAAAAGAAAGCTATCGATTAAACGAAGAAAACATATTCATGTCAAGCTGAATGGCAAACGACGGCAAAAAAAATTAGGATGGATGATATGGAAGTGATGGACATAGTTGCCGAACTTTGCAAACAAATATTGTAAAAAGAAACATAGGTCTTTAACAACTTCAAGAACCAAGGAAATACACAGAAACATTAAGGAATGTACAAGGGACCCTTTCTATTCTTTCAATTAGAGGATGTTAGCAAAGGACTTTGCAACTATCGTTAACTCAACTAACCACAATAGCCTCAATCAAAGAAGAGAGTCCAACAACAAAAAGAAATAAAGGCATTATGGAGCCAATAACTCTTTAAAATAGATGAGTTTTATGCAATACTGAAATCGCTAGCTTCCTTTATGATATGATGGTCACAAGCAGCAAAGTTATTCCATGTGGTCCAAACAATTAAGAAAATAAACTTCATGAGACAATTTGCGAAGATGATTTTGGAATTCTTTGGAGGTTTATGCGTTCACCTAGGTCCAAAGATTGTTGTGTGCTAAAGTTCTTATATGTTCAAAAATAAGTTTGATTAAGATCCAAGTCCTTATGTCTTTTGCTCAACATTGTTCTTGGACTAATCTCCATTTACTGAGTGGTGGAAATTAGTTTCAAATAATTGCATACATAGGATTCTACGGATTGAAGAAAGAGTATGTATTCTTATTGGGAAGGAAGATAACAAAAAGAGATCCACCTTCAGTATTTGTTGAGAAACAACCATAGAATCATGACTTTATTCAATCACAACTTATCCATTTCAACAGGACAAAGCATCATGAGATGATTCCTGTGGATTCCGATGCACATGACAGTTTAAATGCTCATATAAAATGGGAGAAAAAGCGGAGAATCAAAACAAATGCTCACCTATGACAAAAACAACTTTGACCTTCTTCTGCTTTGGCAAGCCTTCTCCATGCTCCTGTATTATGAAATCCTTAAGCGATCAGGCTGCCGATGATCTCTTCTGATTCTAGCTAATTAAGTAAAAAATCATTAACCAAAATAATATCTATTCTAGCAATTAATCTTGGTAAACTCTTGCTCAAATTCAGTAGTGCTCCCCTATGTATCCAACCAGGGCAAATCAATTAAATCAATTGTTTATAACAAAGAACATAATTTTTTAGCTGGGTCTTAAAACTGCCTATAAATTTAACCTAGAAAACTATGTATAGAACAAATCAACACTTAAAAAGTGTGATAAGAAACTAGTGTCCTTGACATATTATACACAATTTTTTAAAGTACCATAAACTATGCTTGCTGTAATGAAATTATGGACAATCATAAAACAAAACTTATGCTTAATTTCAACTCTGCTTACAGGAAGGGTAATATAGCCAGTAAATAGCTAAAGAAGATGCAAAAAATGGTAACAGCATTGGGAGGACATGAATCAAGAAAAACACTAGCAAGTCTGGTAAAGAGTAATCGACAAACACAAATTGAATAATAAGCAAACGAAATCATCATTTTACCTGAAAAATCCAAATACATATACCTTATTGGAAGAATCCTTCTTAGATTTTAGCAAACTACAACAACTTCCCATTTAGCTAAGCTCCTGCAGAGTCAAGAACATAATTTAAGTTAAAAAGAAGAAGAAGAAAACCGGGCTATCAGATGATCACATCATTTATAGCTAGAAAGTCCTATAGCACACTTGCATACAATTTGCATATGCCCTTCTGAAAACGTAATATAAACATCATTTGCCTCAACAAAGCATTCATCTCATGCATTCAAATACTATACTACAAACAAGCCAGACGAAAATTCTAGTGAATAACTTTAATAAAAATTTAGATCATCCCATATCAGGGCTCTAACTTTAGAACACTAATACACATCGCACGTATAGAAACGAGTTTTTTCTTTTGTATTATTAACCTGGGGAGTTTTCCCTCAAAGAAAAAGGAAAAAAAAAAATGGAGCCGAGAGAAGAGATGAGAGAGGTACCTTGTACAGCGGTGGCAGATTCAAGAAGGAAACTTGCAGTAAGAAAAAAGGAAGAACCGAGAAGTATTTAAAGGGGTTAGCAGTACTTGTTTAAAGCCGCTGAATTGGCTTAGTTAATTGTATCACTTGTGTCGACCGCAGTTTAGATGCTCAGTGTCAAATACCCTAGAACTAATTTAGTGTCAAGTAATAAACTAACATGTTATATTTACAATATAATATTTTTCTTTAAGGTTTAAAATTTATAAAATATGAACGTAAAACATTTTATATTTATAATATAATATTTATCCTTAAGGTTTAAAATTTATAAAATATGAACGTAAGGTGTTAGTTTATTGTAATTAGCACTGAGTTGGAATTTAAATTTTTGACATTGACGATTCTAATTGGACTTAAAGGTACCATAAGTATAGGCTCATTTTCTTTTTGTGTCTATCCCAAATTATAGACCTATTTTCTCTTTTAAAAAGTAGTTAGGTTGTAATTTTACTAACATACCCATGTTTAATGCACGTTGAAAACTAAAGCAATTAAAGTTTCAAAAACAATATAATAATATGTGTCTTTTAGTTTGAATGAATGGTGTAAAATTAATAAGGGGTATTTGAGAAAAGTATAAAAACAAAATTATTGTTGTAACCACATTAACTACATTTTTTAATCTGTGTGAGAAAAGAAACATATCTATATTTATGGGACAGAGAGAGTAAATTTTTGATACATAATATGGGATTAGATAAGAGTTTAATTAATGGAATTGAGGATAAAAATCTGCATAAATATGCAACGATGCCAATCCAATTAGAGCCTAAGTCAAGGGCCATATATGTAATAAAAAAAATTGTAATTTGTCCTGTGAGGGATATGGTAAGTTTCTTCATTACTTTATTAGTTTATGAAACTTTTGACAACAACATGAATTTTATTGGCACGACGACAATTTAGAGTATAAATTGATACGATGAAAGAATATGCTTAGACATGTCAATGTTCATACTAGTTAAAAAGAAACTAATGCTTTCAAAAGTAAAAGGGAGGATGTTTCAAAAAAAAAAAAGTAAAAGGGAGGAAGGGGCAAAAAAAAGGCCAAACAGTTTGTTTAGAAATGATGGATATTTACGTGTTTCCCTAGGGAAAATTGCACTAGTAGTCCTTCATATTTTCACTTTATAATATCTTAGTCCCTTAAATTTGAAATTGAAATGAAGTATTTTAGCCTCTCATATTGAAAACGTTGTGTTTTGGTTTCAACTCCGTTTTTGGTTTCTTTTTAACCAGAAAAATGCACGGACAGACTATATGTCTAACCTCTTGAGAATTGAAATCTTAATCATTGTATGTGCCTTTATTTTCTAAAGAAAACTACTATATTTCCGTTTTAGCCTTTAACAAGATAGTCATGTGATATATTATTACACTTTTATGTGACAACTAGATTAAAAACTGAATTTGGTGCGAAGATGCAACGTTCATAAAATGAGAGGGACCAATATGCTGTATTTCATACGTCAGAAACCAAACAAAAAAAAAATTACAAATGTTCAAATATACATAAACCATTGGTAACATTTTTCGAACGAGAGACTTACAAGTTTCACTTGGAATAAATCAATAGTATTGATTTAAAATGTAAAAAATAAATGAATGAGATACAAGTAATAAGGTCAAAAATAAGCATGAAAAGCAACGTTTTGATAAAAAGTAATTACACCACTAAGACAATTACATAAAAATACCGGCTAGTTACATAGGCTTCAACGGGTTCGAACTTGTATGCCTTAAACCCGGATCCACATTTTCCCTTCTCCTTTTCAAGGCAACAATCAGAAATTTGACTGTACAGTGTAGAAAACAATCCTGTGACGGCTCTGTATGATCTTCCCGCCAAATCACAAGGTGAAAAACATGAACGTTAGATTACTACCTTCCAGTAATCCATTCAACCTTTCCTCAAGAATCCTGGAAAAATTCATCAAAACCCAGAAAAATCTTGCCAAGCCAACACCAAAACTCTGGCCTGATACCAATAAACGACACTCTACCCATCTAGACCATGGTGTGGTGCCCATTTTAGAGCTTAGCCATCCCATCCTGCGCATATTAGACTCAATCCCTCCCAACCTTTACCATTTCAACCAAATTCATACCCAACTCGTAGTTTTAGGTCTCATTCAACACCCTCTTGCTGCCAGCAGAGCGATCAAAAAGCTTTGTTCTTCACAATCTACACTCCCTCATGCTGTTAAAATATTTGATAATCTTGATAACCCAGATGCATTCTTGTGTAATACTATTATTAGAGGTTATGTGAGATTGAATAGCCCAGAAAAGGCACTGGCTTTTTACTATAATGGGATGCTTAAGAATTGCATCTTTCAGAATAACTATACTTTCCCTGTATTAGTTAAGGCTTGTGCTGACATGGGTTTGTTGAGAGGAGGAGAAAAGATTCATGGCCATGTTGTGAAATGTGGATTTGAGTTGGATTTGTATGTTAGGAATGCTTTGATTCATATGTACTCTGTATGTTGTAGAATTTGGGATGCACGGAAGGTGTTTGATATGAGTTGTGACTCAGATTTGGTGAGTTGGAATACGATGATTGATGGGTATTTAAAGAATGGGGAATTGGGTTTTGCAAGACAGATTTTTGATGGGATGTGGGAAAGGGATGTCTTCAGTTGGAACTCGATGATTTCAGGGTATGTTGGGATTGGGGATATGGTGGCGGCAAAGGAGTTGTTTGAGGAGATGCCTTTTCTGGATGTTGTTTCTTGGAATTGTATGATTGATGGGTATGCCAGAATTGGAGATAGAGATGGTGCAAGGATGTTGTTTGATCAAATGGATTGCCGGAATGTGGTTTCTTGGAATATGATGTTGGCTCTTTATGTGAGGTTAAAGGATTATAGTGAGTGTTTGAGATTGTTTGATGAGATGATGGAGGAAGGAGATGTTCAGCCGAATGAGGCTATACTTGTAAGTGTTTTGATCTCTTGTGGACATTTGGGGAGGCTTGATTGTGGTCAATGGATTCATTCTTATATAAAAAAGAGTGGAAGAATCAAGCAGGATGTGTTGCTTATGACAACTCTCTTGACAATGTTTGCAAAATGTGGGGATATGGATTTGGCTAAGTTGGTCTTTGATGAGATGCCAGAGAGAAATGTCGTTTCATGGAATTCAATGATTATGGGGTACGGGATGCACGGGCACGGAGAAAAAGCTCTTGAAATGTTTATGAAGATGGAAAAGAGCGGATTGATGCCAAATGATGCTACTTTTATATGCATGCTAAGTGCTTGTAATCATGGGGGCATGGTATTAGAGGGATGGTGGTACTTCGATTTAATGCATAGAGTTTACAATATAGAGCCTAAGGTTGAGCACTATGGTTGCATGGTTGATCTCCTTGGTCGGGCGGGCTTGGTGAAAGATTGTGAAGAACTTGTCAACAAGATTCGAGTGGAAGCAGGAACAGCGATATGGGGGTCTTTACTTTCATCATGCAGGACCCACTCCAGACAAGAACTTGGAGAGATTGTTGCAAAACGGTTAATTGAAATGGAACCATGGGATATTGGGCCATATGTGTTGTTGTCCAACATATATGCTACGGAAGGAAAATGGGATGCTGTGGAGAATGTGAGAAAGTTGTTGAAGGAAAAGGCAACAGAAAAGGAAGCTGGGTCCAGCCTGGTGCACTTGACAGATTTAGGATCAAACGTATGTCAGAGAAATATATCAGCTCACAAGAGGAGCATGGTTTACACTATGTTGAGTGAAATGGGTGCTCAATTGAAGTTGTCATGTGGAAAATAACGCAGAAAGAGGAAACCTACAATCATAAGCTTTTGAAGGAAACAGTCGAGATCTGTGTGTAACAACAAATTTCGTTGTCAAAATAAGACAAGGAAAATAATTGCACAAATAAAGATTTTATTGATTTGAATGAAAGTTACAATCTCCGGATTTGTTTCTTTATACAAGAAACTGTCCTCTGATTCTTCTCTTCAGGGATTTAATTCAAGGGCCAAGAAAAGGCTTATTCTCGAATTAAATCTGGAGTATTTTACGGTGTAGAACACGGTTGATTTGATGATGTTCCTTGAATACTTGAGGCTTTCGATCTTCAAATCTTCAAGTCTTCAATACGAACGTGGTGATTTGGGGGTTTGGATTTGGATTTGAGGGGATTTGAAAGACTTAAGAGAAATCTCTTGAAAGACTTAAGGGAGAAATCTCTTTAGAACTTCTTTTAGAGAGAAAAATCTCTTGAGAGCTTTTAGAGTTTTTCTCTGAACTTTGGGGAATGAGCCTCTGTCTGACTTGAGGGAGTAATCCTCCTATTTATAGCCAAAATTTAGTGAGTGGTTGACTTGAGATAAACTCTCCAGAATGTTCCACCACTTGGGCTATTTGCAACTCCAAGAAAGCCCGTCTTAAATAGAGCTTGATAATTGGGTTGGCCCAAATTAGTCCAATGTGAATTAATTAATTAATTCACTTTAATTTGGATGGACTTTACAATTTAATTTGAAGCCCATATGCACTGGTCCATTAATGAGGATTAATTAAATTAACCCAACTTAACTTAACTGGACTTTGCACTTAATTTAATTTAGGGCCCAATTGCCATTCACCCAACATATAAGCCCAAACATTAATGGACTTGTAAGATTTTAGTTTAATTTAATTTAACCAAGATTAATTCAATTTAGTTAATCTTGACTAAACAAATTTTAATTGTCTACAAATGCCCCCACTTCAAGACTTGGTGAGGTATTTGTTTGGACAATTATTGGAAACGAGTCTTGAAGTATCATATTTTTTATTTCCATTTTGCACAATCCATCTTCAAATCCGTTGCCTAAATAGCATTTGCCCATTGACTTCAATCTTCTTTAAATTTCAAAGTCCAACTCCCAGACTATCAAATAGCATTTGACTTTGGGCCACGTGTAGAATCAACTTCAATTAGCCTCAACGTGTCTTATTTGATTTCATCCAGCTTCACATACGTAGTTGATCTGTCCCTTCTTTTTTTTTTTTTTTTTTTTTGGAAAGTCGTTGCATGCTTTTCCAATTCCGGGATTTGTTTCCTTATGCATTTGGACTTCCAAAATCACGATCAAATAGAACTCAACCAAGAAACGTCAATGATCGCACGAGTATTATTCTGTTGAGCCTCTGATTCCAAACAAATTTCAATTGGAAGCAATCACCAATCAAAGTTCGAAATTACAGCTTTCGAAACTTGAGTCTTGTTCTATTCCATCGCTACTTAATTGCCATTTTTTAGTTTCAGCCAAAATACATGTTGCTGCTGATTTTTTCCCGATGAAACTTGAGCTAGAGTTCCAGAGAATTAAAAAGTCAACTTCCATATAAACTCCTTAGGACACATGATTTTAGCAATTAACCATGTAACTTTACATGAAAGAAACTTCCAATTCCCAACATGAATCCATATTTTAATTATAAATTTAATATGCAACTAGCAAGTCTAACTGATGCAACGAAGAATTACAAACTGAAGCTAATTCTTGCTAGCTACAACTTCTTTATCATTTTTTAAAAAAAAATTGGGAACACATCCTTAGTTTCCTTCCAATAGCCATCCACTTCATTTTCGGTTTGAGAAACAATATCCTTCATGGGTTCTTGCAGCCAGCTTACTTAGAAAAGACCACACATCCTGCAGCAATTTAATTACTATCAAATTTGTTTCCTTCTCAATTTGGATTACCCATAATTAGATAAAATCCAACTAGGAAACAAGAGCCGCTCGAAATACGAATCAAACTCAACTTCTCAGTAATCTGGAATTCAATCCTTATCGAGTTAGCATGAGGCTGTCTCTATAAATGGGTAAGGCCTAGGCCATAATCATATCAACCGGAACTAGTTTCTAGCCACTATTATTGGAAAGAAAAATTTTGCACCCTCTTGCCAAAGCTTGGAGAACTTCCAACGGTGGAGAGACGGCCAACTCAACAACTTGGCGACATACACACCTAGCAGGTAATTTTCTTCTGTTCACCATCCCAGTTGAATGCTTGATCTTTTAAGCCTTATTTGCATGGATTTGTTGCTGAAGTTTTTGGCCTTTTCACGCCTTTGGTTTGCCGAAAATCGCATACCACCTGTTTGTGTTTGTATTCCAGCAACTTGCATGTCTTGTTCAAATTAACCTGTTGTTTGTGTTCTAATTGATTTACCCAGAACTATTCACCCGTGAAAGCAATTTGCATCCAGTCCACGGCATTCTCCTCTTTCTTGACAAGGTTTGTCACAGATAATTGCATGGTCTCCCTTGTTTATTCCAGAACCGAAATTTATAGAAGTTTTCTTTCTTTGTGGACCATCACCAGCCTGGCGTTGCAGTTAATGACTCTGGCTCTTACAATTTTACAGCAGGAATTCTGTTGGCTTGATAATCAAGCAGGTTGCTCGTCGTTGGAAGAAAAGCCTTTTGCAATTTGGCTTTGTAAAATTCCCGTAAGCTCTCAAATCTTGGTGCTTCTCTTGCTATGTTTTTTTATTGTTATTTTTTAGCATAATATGGCCTGCTAAACAATGTAATAACTTGCTGCAAACTTGCTAAGAGATATATCATGCTTATTTGCAGCATGTTGCAAAAATATCGTGCATGTGCCATCTTGCTGAAATTTTCATCATTTATGTCTTTTTTTTTTTTTTTTCGCAATTGCTTGACATATTTACTCCATGAATTTCTCCATCACAAAATAGCCATGTAATTGAACCCTTGACTTGACGAATTCTTGTTACAATTGAAAGCTGACGGTACAAAGCTTTGCCCACACAACTGCAATGTTACTTACACTCACGTTTTAATTTAAAGGGAATCTTACTAACGGAACATGGCATGAATCTGTTAGAAAGATTGACTTGCGGAGTCATGAGATTGGACTTTTTAAAGACTTCTCCTTCCTGTAGATAGCTTATTTTGAAAGCCAATCAATGATGTCTGCAATTGCTTTGGTGCATATTGCTATCGACGTGGCATGTTCTAAAGAAAACTTGTATGCGCACATGGCCTTCAAAATTGATTTGCATGTGGCTTTACGAATGCAACATTATTTAAAACTTATCGCAAAGCTCTTTTTTTTTTTTTTTTTTTTTTTTTTTTTTTTTTTTACAGGTTGAGAATAAGGCCTTGGAGTTGACGTCCTCCACCACCGGACACAAACACCACTCTATTCAAATCCTGCCTTCAAAATTTGTGTAAGTAGCACATGCTTTACTTACTGAGCTTTTTTTTTTTTAATTAATTGAATTAAATATTTACAAAGTTACATGTAAATACTTATTTCAATGATGGCCTACTTGGTTTGAGAAATCCCAAAGGCGTATATTTCAATGATGGCCTACTTGGCTTGAGAAATTCCAAAGGCGTATATTTCATAGCATTTTTGAGCGAGTCTGCTATGGACTCATATGCTTATCATGCTTGGAAATTTTATTTCAATCTGCACTTCCATAGCGCTCCAAGTCTTACTTGTACACTGATGGTACATGAACAAGCCTTATCTTGGTTTATTTGTTCATGTTACTTTGACGGGCCTTATGCCGGCTTGTTCGTCAGTGTGTCTTTTTGACTTGTGCACTGATGGCACATGAATGAATCTTCTTTTTTTTTGGTTCATATGTTCATGTTGCTTTGACGGGCCTTATGCCGGCTTGTTCGTCAGTGAACATGGATGAGCTTTTATCCGAGCTCATATGTCCATGGCGCTTGGATGGACTTCGCTTTGACTTAATTGATGGCACATGGGTGAACTTTATCCGGTTCACACATCCATAGTGCTTTGATGAGCCTTATGCCGGCTTGTTCATCAATGAAAGTCACTATGTGGGGCAATGCGAAGAAATAGCTCTTGCTGCTCCGTTACTTGAAAATTTCTTTTCTTTCTCCCCCCCTTTTTTTTTTATTTTAACCAAACATGCTCACCCCTTTTTTTTTTTTCTTCTTCTTTTTTTTTTTTTTTTTTTTCACAGGTTTAAGGCCACAGCATGGTGACATTTAAAGATGTTGATGTCTCCGGCAAAAAATATTTGCTAATTGTCGATCACACAGATGATGCTGAGGACAGTGGAACAAAATTATTGGTCCATACCCCTATCCATGGGAACTTCATTGGAACTTGGCCTTCTTACAACCACCCTCATCAAGACAGTTGGTCTTTGGAGATTTCGCAAGATGATGGCACGACAGTATATTCTTTGAAGTCTCTTATCCACAATAAGAAACCGAGGACAACCCCTTTTCAAACTTTAGGCAGACGTATCATCTCTGGAGATACTCACTGGGGTAGTACTTTGAAGATTAATGGAGAGTTTGGCTTCATCGAAAAATATTGGGAATGGCTTGAAGACATTTTAGGGAGGAGCAAGCAAGTTCTTCGTGATGCATCTTTATACGATGCTCTCTTTGCATCACTCTTCACTTATGACAGAAATCCTAATATTGTTCGAGCATTTTGTGAAGCGTGGTGTCCAGAGACAAACACATTGCACACCTCAGCTGGAGAGTTGTCAATTTCACTCTGGGATTTATATCGACTGGGAGGGCTTCCCATAACTGGCGGCATGTACGAGGAGGTTATACCCTGCGCTGAAGAATTGACAGGCCTTGATGGAAGGAACGTCAGGTACATTCCTCATAGCTGTGAGTATTTATTCGCAGCTTTTCATTATCTACAGAAGGGTGAAACTAACAAGTCTGGAGTGCGAGTTAGTCAATGGATTGACTTTTGGTTTGATGGGAAAGGCGAGATACTCGAAACCGAAACCTAGGAGGCTGAGGAAAGCATCTCGTCCACAGTCGACTCAAAACCCATCAGGGAGGATTGGTCAACCAGGCAAATTTTCAGATTGGAAGGAATAGTGCATTTAGTATTCTTGGAGTCAAGGCTCATCTAAGAGAAGAAACTTATCTTGCAGCGTTCGTATCAACCTGGCTATGTGTTTTTGCTTTACCATGCAAGAACCTTAATTTCATCAGACCTACCACGTTTAAAGTTGCAAGTGCATTGGCTTTCGGACGCAAAACTTGCCTCGCGAACACCAGTATTACTTAGCATCTATAAAGGTCTGAACAAGATTGCTAGCTCACCAACTCCTGGTCATTCGAATGCTTCTTTCCCAGTACATTATGTTCATGCATGGATGGCGCACTATTTCTCCACACATTTCCTTGCTCCAAATGCATTACCTGCACCTATGATGACCAACTATTCTGGAGAAGGCGGAGCTCGATATTTTGATGAGGAGAAGGCACGCGATCTTATCCATAAGGGTGATAAGGCGAGATGGTCAGAACTTTCCCTTGTGACAAGTCAAAACGAAGTCTTTGTTGATAATGGGAGATTATTAGATTCAGAGCTCTATTATTTCTTTAGTGCACGCTCCAATTATTTAGTCCTTCATGTTGAAGACAAATTCTTGGTTGAGCCTTACAGCCCATACAGGTTTGCCAGGCAATTTGGATTTTATCAGGATGTTCCCAAAGAACTTGGAGCTGACGTGCGTTCTACCAATTATGAATTGTGTAGAACATTGTGGCGTACTCTTACACGTCATAAATCTCATGAGAAATTACTCTTTCCTGCCCCTCCACCAGACGCATATAAACATATTTCACCAAATTTTCAGACTTGGTGGTCAAAAACTCATGGCAAATATATGCTTGAAGGGCGAAATACATTGATAACCGGTTTTCAACCAACTGTGGAGAATAAGAGGTCAAAGGGTAAAGATCTCGCAAATTTGGTTGAAGCTTCCAAAGGAAATGATGCTCAAGAGGCAACAAAGAAAACAACCAAACATACACAGGATGAGCAAAATGGTTCGAAGGATAAAGAGGGTAAGGCTTCTACACCCAGAGATCCTGTTTTAAAAGAAACACCTCCAAAGGGCACTTCACGACGCCTTTCGTCCATAGTTGTAAAAGCAAATGATCAAGGGGTTTCATCTCCTCATGAGAAGAAGAGGCTTAATCCTTTGAAGAATGATGAAGACTCTCACAATAGCGATCAGAACTGGAAGCGCAAAAAGCACAAGGTAATGACCTACGCTTTGGATTCAAATGATTTAGATCCTAAAAAGTTGTTTGAGGCCATTCCGGATATATCTGTACCCGATATTAGCCTCCCACATATTGTAAGAGTGCTTATGTCTCTTTTTTTTTTCACACTATTCCAGATTCTATTAAAATGTCTTTATAATTGACTTTGACTTTCTATGGATGCAGTTGGATGATTTGCCTTTGGTGGTCATTGAAGATCAAGAAGCTAGCGAAGGCACAGTCGATGGGCCTACTGCTTATGAGCTTTTGGCGAGACAAGTAGCTTCGTCAACTCAACTTGAAGACACTGCTGATAGTACGCAGCAAGTAGTGAGTGAAGAGGTTCGGTCTTTGGACTCATCTTCTCAGAAACAAAGGTCAAATGTTCAACCAACTGTTAAAAAGAAGAAACTTAAAGTGTTTGATCCACCAACATGGCCGAGACAACCTCAAGCTTCCGAATTCTGCCCAGAGAACATAATTTTAGACTGTCGCCAACAATATATTCAAATGCTCTGGAATAATCTCAAGATGCAGATATCTGGCAAGCCATTGGAACGTATGTCTTCTCTTGAGGCTAAGGCTAACAGTATTATGGCAGAGATGTGCAAGAATAATGCTATAGATCTTTTACCTTTGGAGGGCCTTCTAAAAACTTTCTTTGCAAATGTTACACATTATGATTCTACCAGATCCATACTTTCTCAGAAAGTTCCTGCTGAGTCATATGACAAAGAACTCGCTGCTACTGCGCGACGCCTCATTGATGCTGAGACTTTAGCGAAACAACAAACTGAAAAGATCTCATCTCATAGGACCAAGCTTGCAGATATTGATCGTGAAGAGGCAGACTTAAAGGCCCGACTTGAAGTTTTGGATACCCAAAGAAAGACAACTCTTTCACTGGTTGAAAAAGATGAAGATGAGCTTTCCTGCATGCAGTCTGACATTGAAAACTTGAAGGCAGAAGTGAGCAGAATTGAGGCTTCAACTCCTTTACTTGCTGAAGAGAGTGAGACTTTGGAGAAGATGAAGGAACTTTTAGAGACAAGCCGCAAGGAGCTCGTAGAGTTTAAACTCTAGATTTAGTAGCATTTTCTCTCTCCTTTTTTTTTTTATTTCTTCTATTCCTTCATTTGGTAGACTTTTGCAGTTAATTTACTTAGATTAGGATCAAACATGTAACTTGAGATATCGTATATTTATTTTATCAATAAAGTTCTCAATTTACATATTTGTATTTTCTTCCCTTTTCATGCTTTATTCCATTTATTTGCTTTAATAGCCATGATTTCAGGCTATCAAATGTAAAAAAAAAAAAAATAAAGCACATAACTAAACTTTATCTAACGTAAAAGAACACTTGAAACATATTGTTCATATATTATGAACAAAAATGTATTTATTTTTTTTTTGCATTCTATTTAGTTAGAACAAACTTTAGATTTTTAAAGGGAACACATAATGTGTTTTGGATGGTGTAACTGGACTTAGAAGTTGCCCCCTAAGCTGCCTACGTATCCCAAAAGGGAATCAAGTCACACGTAGTTCCTTGCCGTTCACAGTTTAACCTCGTGCGGGCCAGGAGTATCTATTTGTTTACCACCTTAGACTTGGTGGAGTGTTTCAGCAGTTTAACCACATACTACACTATTGGTGGTTGCCATCCACAGTTTTAACTCATGCGGGCACGGAGCAACATGCAGTTTAGGCTCATGCGTCACGGAGCAACATGCAGTTTAGGCTCATGCGTCACGGAGCATTTCACTTCCTTAGGGTAGATATTGCTTCAAAAATTTTCCATTTATTGGGCCAACCTTCACGCCATCTTGGTCAACCAACTTGTAAGCACCATTTGTATAGACTTCTCGCACCACATATGGTCCATCCCACTTAGGCACGAATTTATCTTTCGAGCGATGTGTCATCACTATTGGTCTTCGTACAGCAAGAACCATGTCACCAACTTGAAAAGCGCGTCGACGAACTTTCTTGTTGAAAGCCTTAGAAAGGCGAGCTTGATAACACTCAAGATTTTGTTGTGCTTCCAACCTTCTTTCATCTAGAGCTTCCAATTCCTCCAAACGTAGGCAAGCATTTTCCTCTTTTGTGAGCCCCTCTTGGATAGCGATCCTTAGAGATGGGATTTGTTGCTCAAGAGGCAATACAGCTTCAACGCCATAAACCAGTGCATAAGGAGTAGCTTGCGTAGGAGTTCTATATGTAGTGCGATAAGCCCATAGAGTTTCACCAATCCTCTCGTGCCAATCTCGTTTTGATTTTGTGACAACCTTCTTTAGTAAATTGCAGAGAGTTTTGTTAAATGCCTCGGCAAGACCATTTGCTGGAGCATTGTACATGGAAGACTTGTGTTGCTTGAATTTGAACTTCTCGCATAATTTGTCCATCAAACTATTGGAGAAGGGCTTACCATTATCAGTTATGAGATACCGAGGTACTCCATAACGATAGATGATGTTAATACGGATGAAATTTACCACGTCTTCTTTTCTCACTTGCTTGAGTGCTATAACCTCAGCCCATTTGGAGAAGTAGTCAGTAGCAGCCAATATGTACAAATGTTGAGCAGATGATTTTGGTAATGGCCCAACAACATCAAGTCCCCATGCGTCGAAAGGCCAAGAGGCGACAGTTGGGTGTAATGGCTCAGGAGGTTGATGTATATAATTCGCATGAAATTGACAGGCTTGGCACCTTTTAGCATATTCCATGCAGTCTTTGACCATAGTAGGCCAGTAATAACCCATTCTTTTGATTCGAAAGTGTAACTTAGGACCAGATTGGTGTGCGCCACAAATCCCGGAATGAGCTTCTTCCATGACTTGAAAGGCTTCATCCTCTCCCAAACAACGCAAGAATACATTATCGAATGAACGTCGATATAATGTATCCTTGTAGAAAATGAATCGTGGGGAGCGACGACGAACATCAGTTCTTCTTCGTGCATCATCAGGCAACTTTCCATATTTGAGATAGTTGATGAGCAATTGTCTCCAATCCTCTTTTTCAACTTCGTAGATGGAAACTGCATGAATTTCGACCTCGTCGACATCTTCATCAAATAATGGTGGAGCTACCCATTTTCGACACACGGGGACTTTTATCTCGTGACTTGGTAAAGTCAGTGTCGAAGCAAGCGTGGCCAACGCGTCAGCTTGCTTATTTTCGATTCTTGGTACGTGTTCAACGGTCACACCTCCAAGCCATCCAATGAGTTGTTTGGCATAATTATGATAGGGAATTAATTCTGGCTTCTTAACCTCATAATCTCCTTCTAGTTGGTTAATGACCAATTTTGAGTCACCATAAACTTGAAGCTCTAATTGTTTCATGTCGACCGCCATTTCGAGTCCTAGTATGAATGCTTGGTACTCAGCGACATTATTTGAACAACATTGAGTTAGAGCAAAAGAAAATGGTAGAACTTCTCCATCAGGTGTTATGAAAATAACTCCCGCGCCAGCTCCTCCACGATGAGCAGCACCATCAAAATACATCTTCCATGGTGGACGAATCTCAACAAAAAGCACATCTTCGTCAGGAAGGTCGTCACACAGTTCCCACTCAGCAGGAATCGGATGATCAGCTAGGAAGTCTGCAAGAACTTGTCCTTTGACAGCCTTTTGCGGGACATAGATAATTTCAAATTGTTGTAGTTGCAGATACCATCTAGCTAGGCGATCAGAGAGGACTGGCTTACTCATCACGTATTTGATAGGATTTGCTTTGGAAATAAGGCGCACTGTATGAGCCTGAAAGTAGTGTTTCAGTTTTTGAATGGCGAATATAAGGGCTAGGCACAGCTTCTCAATGGGTGAGTAGTTGAGCTCATTCGGAGTCATCATTCTGCTCAAGTAGTACAATGCTACCTCTTTACCTTCAACATTTTCTTGAGCAAGTAATACCCCCACAGACCGCTCTTGTGCAGCAATGTAAAGAATTAATGGCTTCCCATGTATTGGTGCAGTCAAGATAGGTGCTTTCATGAGATATGACTTGATGCTTTTAAATGCATTTGCACAAGCTTCATCCCACACAAAAGGTACTCCTTTCTTCATAAGCCGGCTGAATGGTTGGCATCTTCCAGCTAAATTTGAAATAAACCTTCGAATATAGGCTAACCTTCCTTGTAAGCTTTTCAAGTCATGAATATCTTGAGGCTCAGGCATGTTTACTATAGCATCTATCTTGGCTTGATCAATTTCGATACCACGGCGACGAACCACAAAACCAAGAAATTTTCCAGATGTGACTCCAAAGGCACACTTGAGTGGATTCATCCTGAGTTGATATCTTCTTAATCGATCAAATACTTGCCTTAAATCACCTAAATGATCACTTCTTTCTCTTGATTTGACAAACCAAGTCATCCACATAGCACTCTACATTTTATGGAGCATGTCATCAAAGATATTTTGCATGGCTCTTTG